>VZRM01006628.1:370090-568796 GCA_013397955.1 Grantiella picta
AGCAGCCCAGGAAGGGTCGGGGGGTGGTGGGGTTAGGGGAGGGAACTTGCATTACAACACCCTACATATTTCTGCATTCCCTTCTTCTGTTCACACTGTGTAGACCCTGGAAAACCTACTCTATCAGCAACAGTTAGGGTTGCCACTGGTGGTGTGAATCTGAGAAAAGAGAAGTATTAACCCTTTGACTGAGACTGGAAATGTGAAGCTTTTAGTCAAGTTCACGGAAACCAAAATTTCTCAGTAATTTTTGGAGTTATTTCTTATCTTTCAACTGAATTATAACAAGGCTGAAGATAACTAAAGAGCAGGACATTATAAGCAACAGAGTTCACAGTCCTGTTTCTGGCATATTTTTAAATTTTTTTAAAGGTTTACACTAGGACTTCAAGGCATCTCTACACCAAGTTGCATTTGTGCATGGGGAACGTTTGTGACAGAAAATGCAGGGCTTACTAATGGAAGGAAGGGAGGTAGGGAAATGCTATACCAGATTTTTATGGATTACAAAATCAAGATCAGGATCATACATGCTTTCAAAAGAATGGTTTCATTCTATACAAAGGTTATACTCTGTGGCAAGCATAGACCTTTCCCATGAGAATTCTTTCTCTCTTCTTCTTCTTCTTGTGTTTATAAACAAAAATAAAGTTAGGATGTTGTTTGGAACAGTCTCTCGAGATATGGACATTCAAGCCTGGCCAATCGGCCTGGGGGGAGGTTTTGAACTGACCAATCTGGGTGACCTTTCAAAGTCTATATAAGTTGGAATTAATTAATAAAATATACTTTTTTGGCCACACTGAAGAGCTGGACTCTCTCTCTCTGCTAGCAGTTCACAGTGACAATACTCCACTGATAACCAGGTGCTTTCCACAAAATAGTTGCCCACATTATCCCTTACAATTTGGATTTTCGCTTCCATGTTCATCTGGGAGAATGAGAGTGCCAAGGTGGGCAGAGGTAAGGAGATGGATCTAGTAATGTGTTCATGCTGAGTTTAGAGAATCCGCATCTTAAGGATCACCCTCTCACCTCCCAAATATTCATGAACATGAAGTAGAAAATTGAGAAAACCTGAATTCATGACCTCCTGAGTAACAGAGTTAAAACAGAAGGAAAGAGAGGCCATAACTGCTGTCCCCCCACACCACGGCATTCTCATGTTGATCATTAGCAAATAAGGAGTGCTTTTTCAGCAATGGACATTCAAAACCAGTCCCTGTTCTATCCCAGAACAATCATAAGTGTACACAAATATATAAGAGCAGTCATGTTACATCAGATGAAAGGTCACTCTCTGCTAATACCTAGGGAGGAGTATAAGAATGCAGCGAATGTGATTTCCTCAGTGCCTCTTGCAAGCTTTTTGTAATGTGAGACTGAGAGGCCTCTGAAGCCAAATATAGTTTCTGTGAATACCATGATTCTCAATGGATTCCTCTTGCAAGAACTTATCCAATCTTATCTCAAACACATATAAACTTCCAGCCTGTGGCAGGGAGGTTTGTTCTCCAAGGATTTAAGACCCAACTCTGATCTGACAGAGTTATGTCATCTTGGCATGGGTGTTCTCAGGAAATCACCTCTTGAAAACAACTGTGAGAAAGCCTTCAGAACAGAGGCCATAAAGATAAGAAAGGGAAAATTACAAAGTGAGGATTGTTGGGCCAGGGACTGCAGGTAGCTCAGAGATTGAAGAAAAAAACCACCGAAGTGGAAAGGTACAGAATTCTAAGGGAAAAACCAGGGAAATGATACCTCATCATCGTAGAGGACTGGCTTGAGGGAGCAGCAGAGATCAACCCTTCCCCTCCTGACCCATGCCTGCTTTTTCAGGAAAGACTCTTGGGATACATCATCAGGTGGTAAGCCTGTCAGAATATTGCCTTGTATTTCTCTGAATTCTCACTCTCTCAAGTGTATTACCTAATAAATATTCACTTCATGCTTTTAAGTCTGCTTGCAGAGTCTTTTGGCAGACAACTAAGGTACCAAAATGAAATTACTCAATGAGGGAGGTTTGCATTGTTCAAAGTAGAAGAAAGGCACTCAAGAGATATGTACAGCAAATTAGCAGATGAATGTTCATGAGCCAGGCTTTAGCACTTGAGACTTCTAAGTGAATAAGGCCAGTACATCTTCCTAATCCAGAATTTTTACCCAGTACTTTTTTTTGATTTTACAGTCACTGTGCACAAATAACAACCATATTCTTGGGCCACTATCAAGCCTTACAAGAGAGCTGCACAGTATATGCAAGTTTTAAAGTCAAACTCTGTTTGCAGGGAACCAATAACATTATGGAAGCAAATACAGTATTTTGAGAATGAACACTACTTTCCCAAGGAAATAAAATAGATGTAAGACACAGGAAAACTGTCACTCAAATATACCCACATCATGAGATGGAAGTATCTCAGTCATTTGGGATAACAGATCACTCTCCGAGGATCAGTGTCTCCTGCTCTGACTAGAAGCTTTGCCTTTTATATAGCAGCAGGAAATTATCATCTGTCTTGAATACATGAATGCCTTCGTCCATTCTCATTATCCCTTGACTCACAAAAACATTAGAGTTTGCTTCATGGTGAAAGTCCTAGTTAAGTGTCTGTGGGAGACAGATACCTATGGGGCATGGTGGCAGAGAGAGGGGAAGGCACCATTTCATATGTCAGCAGGGAAATTATCCAGTCACGTATGCCTCACGAATGTGGTAAATGTTGCCATAAAAGTCTCTTCCAGCTAATAATTAATTTTCTAAACACAAAGACGTTCTCATTTCACAAGAGAAAATACACTGCTCCCTGAAGAGTTTGTGCCTATAGAGTTTTTCCTTTACCCCTCTTGTACATCGTGTCTACCCAAGTTCTTTTGCAGCAGCAAACTTTAAGCAAATATGCCTGTGCTGCTGATGTCCCCACGCTCAGGAAGGATCTCAACCAGCTGTTAGCCATGGAGGGCATGTGCCACGCAGGATAGACATATAAACACTTGTCAATTCATTATCATATCTGCCAGCTTTCTTTCATGTAATTGTCCAAAAATTATTCTTGAAGACACCCCTGGATAATCACTATGTATAGTCAAGAGAGAAAACCTACAGAAACATTGAATGCTAGCCTCCCCACAAGCTTGAAAATGCTGTTACTGTCACTTAGTGTTATTAGTAATTCCAGCAATAAAAGAAAGAAAAACAACATTGTATTTAACAAGCTTTTGCCTTGTACAAAAGTACAGGACTGCAGATACTGGGCATGGAGACGTAGGTGAGACAAGGCACCTGCCTGCAAGCCCATGGCATCCCACCTGGGGTTTCTGGTTTTGATGGAAAGTAATGAGAGTTTGGCAGCTTTGGCCAAGTATTTAAGTGTTCTTGTAATTGCTTCACAACCCTCCAGTCAATCTGCTACAAATGTGTGTCTGGAATAGAGTCCCAGAGCTAAAGCAGCAGGGTTGATGTTAAGTCAAAATTGACTTTCACAGCTTCTGGCTATAGTGACCCTCATTCTTGCAGCCAGGACTCAATACCCTACCAATAAAAAGTACTGAAATTTATCTTCAAACTGCTAATACAAACTGAAGAGAAAATGCCAACACGATAAACCCTAGCATCATTAAAGCACACAAGAACTTCCTTGACACACTCCATGAACTTCAGCTAGTGATCTTGTGATGGTTTAAAACCAGCTGGGAAGTAAACCCCAAGTAAGACACTCTCCTTTCCTTCATCCCCCCCTGGTGAGAGGGACAAAGACAGAGACTATGGATTGAGATGATTTACTGAAAGCAAACAGTAATGGAGAATAAGAAACGCACAGGAACAGCAACAATATTAATAACAAAAGTATAGAAAAGAGAAGGTGCTTTACACACAAAAGGTGTTCACCACTGTGACTTAGTTCTGCCTGGCCACTGAGACAAAAACACGGCAACACTCCTGCAGCTTGGCAGTGACATGTGGTTATTCCTGAGACAAGACAGAGGATGATCTCCACAGCTAGTGCCACATGGTCTCCTGAGACAAAGACAAGATGGTGGATGATCTCCACAGCTGGCATTCCCCATCCCCAGGCCTAAGACAATGAAAAATAATGATGGACAAACCCCCAAAAAGCCAGATCATCCATGTTTCATCTACCACTTTCCAGACCACTGAATTTGTGACCCTGCTTTGACTGAGGCTGCATTTAACAGGCTCTCTGTCTCAGTGTTTTCTACTGTACTCATCACTGTGACACGGAGCACATTTTTTGCTTCTTCCATTGTTGTGTAGGGGGTACATTACTTTTATGAAAGCCGTACTGACACTTACGGTTTTGCACTGAATGGAATAAGAAGGCACTTTATTAGCCAGATCCCAGTCAGGATGTAAGAAGAAAGGAAATCTAACTGTCTCCTCTAACAGCATTCAGCTTTCTGGGGATTCATTTATTTCTTCCAAACATAAGCTGAAGCACAAGGAGCTACTTGAGGCCTGTAACACAAATGGTTTGTACAAAATGACCCATTCTCTTCCTTTTCAACTTTTGGACCAAGTGCAGGTGCCAGTGAATGCATTTCCCACCTCTTTTGGCATAGCGTGGCACCACAAATCATAACTTTTCCAATCCCAGTCTAAACTGTCTTGTAGGTTGTTGGCAACAGAAATAAGAATCCTAGGGCTCTTTACATAATTCCTCACAATGTCAAAGGAATGTTAACAGAGACTGAAATAGTACTGGACTATTCCTTTCCAGCTGTGCTGGAAGCCTATATATTCTCTTGATGCATTAACAATGGAACGTGAGGATACTAAAGAAATCCATGAATTGTAAGTGTCAAAATGAAGCTGCTTTTAGGAAATGAAATTGAAGATCATGAAAAGTGGCCAGGCTAGTTAGGACAAAAGAAAATTTACTCAAAACATTTTCCCAAACCAACTGGGCTACACAACAAAGAGCTTTAGCAGGGTAGCAGACACTAGAAACAGGGAAGGTGCATTAAGGCTGCAAGACTGCTTTCTGACCAGCACAGTGAATTTTCACAAGCCTTGATCTTCACACACACGAGCAAGTTTACTTAGCCTTTTTTAACTCTTCTCTTATACAAGTCACTGCAAAATCGAGAAACAGAGGTTGTAAATTTCTCACAGGAAGGGGTTTGGAGTTGGCATTTTTGGTATCTCTAAACCCACAAAAATTGAGAAATTGTGTCTTTTTGACAAGCCCCACTCTGGTATCTCTGCCTTAAAAGTCCAGAAAATCAGTCACACATTTTATTCTAATTTTCTGAGTGATGTCACTGTCATCAGCCTTTTACTTCTTTATCCCATTATTACATACACAGCTTGACTTTAATATTTACATATTTGTTTTCATTTCTAATTCTCTGGCCCTTCGTTGAATAGCATAAACATTTTTCTTATAGACCTATTTCCTTGTAAAATCATAAATCTTATTCTCCCTCAGTGTATGGCATGTATATAATTCAATATGACACAGATAGATAGCATCCCAAATTAAGACCTCACCAGTGACACCCCCATGTAGTTTTCCTCTTTGAATGTACTGATTTTAAATATCCCCCTTGGGTACAGCCTCCTATTACTTGCTCCTTCCAGGGGGTGAACCTTTTTATACTAACATTATATAATAACTAACACTGTAATAGCTAACCATAATAACTAACATTGTTAGTGCAGACAATAAAGGCAGACTTTTAAAGAAAACGAATGCAACCAAATTGCTGTGGCTGCAAGTTGTGTTTGTCTGGGTGTTGCACGCCTGTCTCACTCCTTCTTTGTTCCACGAGGACAAAAGTAAGCAGCACCAAGAGAACCAGATACTCTAGTTGTGTCTGGTACTAATGCCTTTGCACTTCATGATCCATGCCTTTCTTCTCTTGGGTTATTAAAAATATTGAAGGTAATATCGTTTTTCTTGGGGAATACTGAACTGGTGTCACCCAAAAGAATCTGATTCTATATATGTTCAACTACTTCCCATCTTTCAGTCTTCCTCTGCACCCAAGAATTGTGTTTTGTTGACTCTAGTCAAGCAAGACCCAGAGTGCCAACTGGAGGGGGGGACTAGGAGTGACCACTATCTACTTTGAAAGGCATGTTTGAGCTTTAATTTAAAGTTGTCAACAAACATAACAGCTTCTCCATAATTTTGCAACTTTTCCTCTTGTAAATTTCTCAGTTACTCTGTTCTGATCTTTCTTATGTACTCCTTTCAGTGAAACTGGCAATGGCTTAAAAATAAAAAGACATCTATTTGATGTTTTGTGCTGTTGAAAGAGAAGAACAGATGGTAGCAGAAACTAACAGGAGACCTCTGCAGACATTTCTGAAAAAAAAAGGGCAAAAAATGTTGTTTAAACCACCAGTATTAACAGAAAAAGAAAGAAAGAGAAAAGTTATTATAATCTGTCTCTAAAATAAGCTCTTCTCCATAGAAGCATATGTTTGTATTGTATTACCAGTAATTCCATGGTGGGAAAAGCTAAATGATCTCAGATCTGACACAGGCTAAAAGCAAGATTTACCATGACTCAGCTGTCTTTTAGGAGCTTGTTCAGCTGCACTAAATCATATATTTAAGATCCAACACAGATTAATTAATCCAATGAAATGTTTCAGTGCATTATACTGTGCTGGACTGTAGCAGAGCAGAAGGGAAGGAGCCATGCTGATCTCCATGATTCACTAACATCTTTAACATTTTGTGCCTAATTTTTTGCTCTGTGGAATACAGCTCAGAAATCTTTGACTCCAAGACAGATTCCTATTACTTAAGTCCAGTAGGAAAACATTATCAGTAGATGAAAAAAATACCTGCTCTCAAAAAAAAAAAAATTTACATTTGCACTACATATAAGATCATCATTCTTCCTGTATACCCAGACTGCCATATTATTCTAAAGTTACTTCTTCTTATCCTTATTGTTAGTTACAAATACCATTTGAGACCTGAAAAATTTCACATTACAATTTTCACCAAATTGGATAACTTATTATAGGAATGTTTCAAAGACTAAGCATTTTCTGACCAACACAAGAGTTTTACTGGATTATCTGTGTGTCCGTGTCATAATTTTCCAGCCACGAATTGTGATGAGGCAACATATCTGACCTTACACTGTGGAAAAACATATGGCTGCTGTGCATAAGAGAGAGTAGAAAAGAAAGTTCAAAAGCTGACAGACTGGGAGTAACTCACTCTCTGTTACGAGGCCATGATCTGTATGAAGTACCATGGCACTTAGACATTTTCTCTCCATTTTTTGAGTGAATTACAAGGAAAAAAAACTTGATCCTTAATTCAAATTTATCACTACTTATTTAATTTCCACAGGGGAAGTTATTTTGCAGAATAAATTTGACCACACACAATGACCCAGGCTGCTCTATTCACTTTCATTCCCTGTCAACTTCTAATCTGCATTCCTGTTACCAATAAATACAACTAACTGCCCCTGGCCAGAAGCAAAGAATTATTTTTCAGGTTCTCAGATCACTTTCTTTGAACTTTACCATCAGAAATCCAGGGAAACAAATACACAACAGAAAACCTCCAAATTCCAAAGAGGGACTCATGAACATGTAACCTCCAGACATCTAATGATTTCCAGGTGCACATCACTAAGTGTCTCTTCCTTAATTAATTAACCAGATGGCCTGGGTTGTCAGGAGCACTAGAACAGCACAGGCACATCTTGAAGGTTGGTTGAGTGGTTGAGAGATCTCAGTTCTATCTGAGATCAGAGAAAACAGCCAAAGTGCTGCTAGAGAAAGAGCATTTTGTACCAGTAGAGGCAAGCTGGAAATCCAGTTACAAAACCCCAGTGTTTTCCATTAAAAGTACAGCAGTAGTCTTGTTCAAAGAAAAATGCATGAGTTTTGTCTTCTTATCTCAGTAATCAGACCAAGGAACATTCAGATTGAAATAGGAACAGCTGAATATTCTTCAGGGTAAAAGATCACACCTCCCCGGCAGACAGTTCACTTTTCTTTAGAATGTGATGAATGAGAACATTTTAAAGTATCTTCCTTATTCAGTTTGTTTGTTTTCTTTAGCTTTACTCGTACTCATCTTTATTTTTTCTTCATGATACTTACTGAAGCTAGAAGGAAATTATTACTTGTTAGAGATGAACCACTTAAAGAAAAATTTTGCAAATATCTCAAGAAAATTTTTTGGCGATCCACTGGAGCACGAGAATCTGAAGTAAATATAGAGAATGGGAAGTGCAATGAAAGTTTTTGGAGCAACCACATCTATATTCATTACTCCAAAAAGGACATGTTGTTTAGAATTATCAGGCACTGGATACCAGTGATTCACCCCAACCACAAGTTAGAAACAATGCTGGACCAATCTTTCAAATTAGTTTGCTTAACTGTAGTGGATGCCAGTGGGCAGAATTTGAAATCAACAAATTCAAACCAGTCCTGTTTTATCATGTTTGGTACAACCAGAAAGCTATGAATATGGGAACTGGAAACACTTCTCGATTGTTTAACCCTTTAGGGGTTTATTCTTTTTTGTTACTAGTTAAGAAAAAAGCAGGGATTTTTGAGATAAAGCATGTGACAAATGCTTTGTGTTTTTACCAAAACAGAACCTTTGACCAAGGCCTGGTTGTTCTGGTGTTCCTAGGCTGTTTAGTTAAGCAAATATACCTTGTCACTTCTGGTTTTATATTGAACCTGGCTGGAGTGGATCCCAACAGCTTCTCTTTAACTAAATCACATTTTGCTAAGGAATCATCCAGGAAGGATGTCTTGCTTTTGAGGCATCAACGAACACAGAATCCACCACTTTTCTTGGTTAAGTTTTCCTACTGCTCAGATCTTTTGTTTACATGTAATTTGATTTGATTTTTTTTTTCTCCCAACTTGAGTTTATACTTTCTGACTTCTTATGTTTCCCTCCACTAGATTAAAAAATGGTTCACTACCAGGCATTTTCTTCTCAGGAAGGCACTTACATGCTGCAGTCAAGTCACTCCTTTAGGAAAACCTCTTTAAGGCTTATGGTATAATATTTTTCTCTAGCACTTCAATTATTTTTTCAATGCTCTCCTTAAAATGTAGACACTTTGGCTGGACTCAGTATTCTAGTATTGGCTCTCACTACACTGTGTACAGAGCAAATCCCTCTTTAATCCTGCTTGTTACTCTTTGTTAAATTTCTAGGGATGGAGCATTTTTGCTGTTTGGTTTTATTTTCCCCAGAGAAGTGTTCTGGTAGTCTCATTTCACTTTGCTTTCCAGGTCTAACCCTACGTCTTTTCCTGTGTCACTACTTTGCTGGGAACAGAGCCTGATTCTGTAACTGCTGCATGCATTCAGTTTTCTGGACAGAAGCCACTGATCTAGCTTATTTGAACTTTTATCTCTTAAATCTTTAAATTTGAAATTGTCAAGGATTTAATATTAATTGCTAGAAGATAGAAAAAAAATGCAAGTGGCTTCCATCTAGTACTGATCCTCACACATCCCCGCAGGTGATCTGTAGATGTAGGCTACAGATGCGATAGTGAAAAACATTGTCCTGTTATGCCCTTAACCTTGGAGTGAAGGCAAGGCAGAAGCAGAATTTATTTCAATCCATAGGAATTGACTCTGAAGTGCCAACTGATTTCACAGCCTAAGACTCAGAAAGAAAGACTCAGGGGAAACATGGAACGTTGTTTCTTCTTGTGTCTCTTATTACCTCAAAAAAAAATTTCTCATGAAGATTCTTCTCCATTGTAATGCTTCTGAATTAGTTGAGGGTTCAAAAATTTATTCTGGTATCTTGCATTTTGCGTGTTTCCCTCAAAAGCTGAATCTGAATCCCTCCTTTTGAGGGACCAGAAATCTGAATCCATATTTTGGACCCTGTAGAGAAGAAAGGCTGTCTATGGCAGAATAAAGTGAAATAAGAATTAGACAGACAGTAATTGAAGGATATAAATTTACCATTAGCTGTTTAGAATGAAAAAGTGTATCTTTTCCATCAATAATGAGACTCTGCAACTCAAAGGTGATTCTTAATACAACTGTCTCGATCTTGAGATAATTTTGTATGAAAATTGGAATGCTTTTGAAAAAAAGGTCTCAGTTCGCAGTAGAGATTTTGTAACTCCTTCTACTGTAATAATTACAAAAAAAAAAAGTAAAAAACAACAAAAAATAAACTTTTGTTCGCCAACTGCTTATCAAGGAGGAATTTTCAACATGATTTTGCTTCCAAAAGAGAGAAAATGCAACTGACTCTTGCCTGGTAACTCCACTGCATAAGATATGGTGTCCTGGTCTTAAGCTTCATCATTCATCTTCAAGTCTTAACGGTAAGTCAGAAAGAGTTAAGACCCCTTCAGTTTGGCCTCCTACATGCAACTCTTGAAATTGGTGCTGGTATACTCTCCCAAGAGTCAGCTCTTGTTCTTTCCTGAATAGTATCTTGCACAGTAAACTCATCTGCTTTTATTCTAAATTATCTACCACTATGGAATAACATAACCAGAAATATTTTGACTGGCTCTGTGAAGAAGATTAAAACCTCTTATTGCAATGGAGACCTATCATATATGTTGGCACTTTGGCATCTTAATGAAGAACCATTGAAAGACTGAATTTGGAAAATATGTATGCAGTATTCAATTTCCTAAGCATCTTGAAAGGGTTTTCTATTTTGAAGAATAAGTGAAAGATACTTCAATAAAGTCACAAGGAATGGAAATCCAGGAGATCTTAATATGGTATACTGTGGAATTACTTGTTACTGTTCAAATCTTTAGTATTGCTTAAAAAACCAGCTCTGCCACTAAGAAAAAGATTTTTTTCAGTGATTTTGATTACTCTCAGTCTTGGCAGTCTCACTTTAAAATAAAAGCCTGTGGGCTTGGTTTACACAGGTCAATTCCAGTTTCAGATGCAACCAATTCCAGCTGATAAAGTGGCCACTGCATTTCTGGAGAGAATATCTTTAACTTCTTCTGTAGTGGACATGATCAATAGTCCTGAAAAGCTGGCACTGAATTCTGTGAAGATGAGCACCCAAAACTGAACCATAAAAGTTTAGTGTCCTTTTTGGAAAGTCTTGGCTTAAGTTTACCTGCGTCTTTCATTCTCCAGCTGCAAAGCAATGTACTCAGATTGTCCGTGACCTACCTTACACTCAGCTTTCTCCAGCTTGGCTAACTTAGTTAATGGGGATTAAGTTATTTTAGTCTGAGATCCCAGGGAAATGTACTGATAGCAGATTATAAGCTTGCCTCATTGGGCAAATCGATGGTTACTTTCCTTTAAAACTATACGTGTTGTTTGCTATGTGTGGTGGCTCAGCAATTCACCACATGCTCTACCAAAGTTTGCAAAAAAGCTGTGGAAGAGAATCGAATTTCTGGACATCTTCCAGGCTGAACTTCATGACATTACAGGTGAATACTACAATGGAAAGAAGCTTTTTGCCAACCTAACCATCAAATTTTTTTTCAGTCCTTGAGTTAGTTAGTTCCTATTCCACTTTCTAGTCCACATCAGCTCCACCTAATCAAATCTTGGGCTTTCTGCCTTCTTCAGCAGCTGCTCTGTGTTCTAACAACTATATAGAAAGCTAACACTCCTAATTTAAGCTTGCAAGTAATATGTATCACACAATCACAGAACAGGTCAGGCTGGAAGGGACCACAATGGGTCATCTGGTCCAACCCCCCTGCTCAAGAAGCATCATCCTAGAGCACATGGGACAGGATTGTATCCAGACCATTCTGGAATATCTACAGTGAGGGAGACTCCACAACCTCTATGGGCAATCTGTTCCAGTGACCAGTCACCATGCAATAAGCCAGAAGGAAGGGCACACTGCTGGCTCATGGAGAGCTTGTTGGCCACCATGACCCCCAGGTCCTTCTCTGCAGAGTTGTTTCCCAGCAGATCAGCCCCCAGCCTGTGCTGGTGCCCAGGGTTATTCTTCCCCAGGGGCAGGATCCTGCATTTGCCTGTGTTGGATTTCAGACAGTTCTCCACCCATGTCTCCAACCTGTTGAGGTTCTTGCGAAGGGCTGCACAGCACTTGAGGGTACCAGCCACTCCTCCCAGCTTTGTGCTTCAGCAAACCCACTTGCCTGTTAAACAGTACAGGGCCCAGCATTGAACCTTGGGGGACACCACTAGTGACAGGCTACCAACTACCCTGTGCCACTGCTTCGGACCCTCAAATGGGTAAGCTAATCAGAGCAAATCTCATCTTCTCCTCCATGCCATGATCACTCAAATTTTTTGAGAGTCCACAAATCCTGCAGTGGGACTTTAAGCTCTTTTTTCAGGTTTGGGACTCAGCCTGCAGTCTATAATAATTTTTCATGTATTTTTCCAATATGCATTTTGTCACCAGAGCCTGGCAAGTCCTGAAGAGACATATCCCTGGCTTAGCCAGTAGAAGAAATCCACCTCATGATACCTTCACAGTAAAATCTAAAGACTTTTACTGATTTGGATAAAGCTATTTTCAATCCTGCCATCACACTGCAAAACAGAAAGAATTTCTCTCAAAACACTTTGTGGGCTTATGTGAACATGTGCCTGCTAGTAAAGCTCTCTCAGCCCTAGGGAGGGAGAAGCAAACAGGAAATATGCATTGATATCAGACAGCATAAAAAATGTATGTCAGATTTCAGGCAGACTGTATTTTCCTGTCTTGTTTAATCTCTGTTGAGGGAGAGAATGGAGATTTGTGCCTGAACTGTTTGCTTTCCTCCTTGTCATTACCCATATAACAGTTTAAACTCTTCCCTTCTTAATCTGAGGTGACTTACAGAGGTTCCCTATCAAACACAGACACTATACAACACTATATTAGATTATACACTTTGTCAGAAAATTGGCACTTTATATACTAAATGATAGCCTGTGCTCTGCAACCATGCTATCATTCTTGCTCTAAGATCTTGTCAGAGCCTATAAATTAAGTGGGATTTGGCCCTGGAGTTATATGAAAGGGAGGGCTGTAGGAAACAAGAGGATGCTGGCTCAACTCACAGGACTTATTTAAGGAAAAATTCTCTTCCATCTGACCCAGGTCTATTGTCTCACCACAGGCTGTCTCTTTTTTTAATATATACCTTATAGAATGGGCAGCAGCATTAGGATACCACCTCATGCTATTCCCTGATGACTGTGTCTTGGGCATCTCCATCCACAGGAACTGCATCTCATATTGTGATGCTATGCTCTCCAAGATAAAAGAGATGCTGTCCAAGAATGATAAGAGAAAGACAATAAAAGAGATGATGTGCAACTATAGCTTTGACAGCAGCTCATCTCCACAAGGCAGTAGGTCGCTGCTTTGAGAAGCTGAGACAGCATTGCTCAGAAACAGCACCCAAATTACTGCAGAAAAAGGAGAGTATCAGCCAGATCACCCCTCTATCACATTCCCACGTACATTTTTACCCCAGGGAGAACTGAGGAATCCTTGCACTGCAGCGCCTTGCTAGCCTCTCCTGAGGAGACGGAGGAAGCCCTTTGACATGTCTGTAACTACGAGAAAGACTCAATCAGAAAATGGACACAAGGATGCTCTGATGCAATGCTCTTGGCACCCCTAACTACTTTCATTTAGCAGTGAATATCCCACAGCAATTGGGATAACACTAAGGATGACTATAATTTGGTCTCGCAGCCTCCCCAGAAGGAGAACAAAATGCTGTCTTCACACTTGCAGGTATATTTACTTCAGGGACAGGTAGCTTTGCCATCTACAGAGTTCTTTGCGATTCTTAAAAAAGGACACATCCAATTTCAAAGTAATTATTAGGCCTGCATGGTGCATTGGTTTCAGGCACACAAGGTGCTTGCAAACCATATGAATGATCACTGAAAACCCCAGTAGTGCTGTGCTCCTGAATTGTTCAAGGACTCAAAGCATCAGTAGCTTTGCTGCAGGATGCAAGTGAGGCCATATTTGTGTGCAAAATAAAGGCAGAATAAACTCAAGTCCTTCTTCAGGTCTGAAACAGAAGCAGTAAGATTTTGAGTTAATGACAAATAAGGAACATTTGTTTCAAGTGTAAATGAAGGTGGTTTGAGTAATAAACACCTTGTAGAGAAGAAGGAGCAGGGTGTCTAAAGTCCCTGGTTTGGAGTCGTACACCCCGGTTTCAAGCCCAGCACACAGGGCTGTGCCAGCAGCCGGCTGGCCTTTGCCAAAGCAGGACTGATCCTTTCCTGACAGCCCCTATCAGCGTGGATTCACAGCACAGAACAGAGGTAGAGATGGCACAGAGCCTTCCTACTCAGGGTCTCCTTTAAGAGCCTTCCTGCCGCTGCCAGCCCGAAGGGAAAGCCGGTACCAGCAGCAGCAGCAGCAGCACCTGCCCTGCAAACGTATAGTGACAGTGCACTCTGGTGGCAGCTGGAATCCTCACCCAGAGCCTCAGCTGCACAAAGAGGGGGATGTGCTGGATTCCCAGCCACTCTTCTCTATGTCAGTAGGAGGTGATGAAATTTGGAGCATAAGCAAGTATGTAGAAAAGCACGGATCTGCATTTTTAAACCTGTGGAAGAGTCGGGTAGATAAAACTCCAATTAAAATCCTCAGCAGAGTAACAGTGCTCATTTTCAAAAGCTTTGTGGAAAACAGGCTTTTCTGCTCTGTCACACTAGCACTTTTTGTTTGTTTGTTTTTTTACACGGAAATGGATGCCACAAGCCAAAAATAAATACTTTCCTGGCTCTAAGTTAATGCCCACATACCAGTTTCTCCATCATTACAAGTCTTGGTACAGCATAACACTGAACAGTGACTCCCTAATGCCTGTAACCTGCAGATCACCAGACATGTCACACAGCCCTCTGATGAGGCTTAGAGTATCATAGTAGAGGAAATATTCATACAACTGGGACAGCTGTAGAGAGGCTAAGAGGCTTGAAGTTGAAATAGAGCAAGGAATATTGAATTTTTGTCTCCGCCTCCTACAGAAATGACAGACTTGCAAACAACAGAAGCCACATGCCAGACTCACATTTTCTTCTAACAGTGTCACCAACTACAGGTCACGAAGGGTTTATCAACACAGGATCATGGAATGGTTGAAGTTGGATGGGATTTCTGGAGGTCATCTGGTTCAAGCCCACTGCTGCTCAAGCAGGGCCACTGAGAGCTGGGTGCCCAGGACTAGGCATTCTCTGTTAATGCTTCATCACCCTTATGGTAAAAAAAGTATTTCCTGATATTCAGATGGAACCTCCTGTGTTTCTGTTTGTGCCCATTGCCTCTTGTCCTGTCGTGCATGTCCTTCCATGTTGTAATGTACACCGATAGTCCATATTTTATGGCACACAAGCATTTCCTACATCCAAAGCCATCCATACTGGCCATTTGGATGCTTTAAAGGAATTCCTATTGCTGTGTGCAAGCACTTGACCAACAGCCTGGTAGAGGGAGTACCTATCCTTCACAAGGGGGGTTAGTATGTTTTATTTTGTTTATATGGGAGTCAGGCAAACAAGATCATAGCTATGTATTTTCAGTTCTCAGCATTCGCTCTGGCAGGGCTTTGCTGGTAGATCTGAGCTTGCACTATGTACTGAGTCAAGCAAAGGCAAGTTGGGCCAGAAGCAGAGGCTGTACATATATATGCTCAACAAAACCTCAGCAAACAGAATACTGCCAAAGGAATGTGATGATGTGACACTGCTGGTTTGGACGGCAGGTAGGCAGCACCCGTCACAAGACTTCAGTCTATACAGAATATAGAATTAGACATTTTAAAAGTAAAAAATTTCTGCTAGAACACAACCAACTAAAAATTCTTGAATTCAGTCATGTACATTTTACACCAAAGAAATCAGCTGAAGCCACAAGACAAGCAACAGACATCATTTGAATTCACAAGCCTGTAAGTCAATGCAGACCTTACTCTCACCTGTGAGGGTGAGACTGAAGCAAGTTGGCTGGGGAGCTAAAATAATAATAATCTAAATATACAGAGTCAGTTCAGACTTAAACAACCACACAGCACCTGAGTCCCATTGGCTGTTCAGATATAGGCTCACAGCTCAAAGCAAATGAGGAGACCTCAACTTACCTCCCGGTCAAAAAGGCTGGAGTTATACCTCAACTTTTTCTGCTTCTTGTAGGCTAAAAGAGTAGCTAACCCTAACCTTAGCATACATGTGATTTTTTTTTTCTTACAGGTCAGTAACATTCCCACTGAACTCCCTGAAGTGGATCTAATTAAGCCAGGCAAGCTGTTTTATATTACCTGGATGTCCTTTTTCACTCTCCACAAAATACACACACTTCTTCAAGCATTTGTGTGGTTTGCTTTGAATAGCCAATATTAAAAATTAAACATTTCACATTGATTTTTTTTAAACAAGTAATAAAAAAAAAATCCCCAGCCAGTGCATGAACAATCAGAGAAAAAGAGAACAGAGGAAAATTGCATTAAAAGATATCTGTCAGAAACTGTTCACTTGTTTTTACATTGATCTCTCTAGTATCAACCTGGTAGAGCTGGGACAGGGACCTTGATCCCCAGGAGTAGATATCAGCAACACTTCATGCTGCAAGATTCACAGCAGGTTTTACTGTTGCTACGGTTATTAAAAATCTTCTTTTCAACAGGAGAGAAATAAATTCTCCAGGTCTCTGCAACACATAATAACACAGCCATCTCACTGTCAGGCTCTCTACATGGGGGTGGGCTACAACAGCATCACCCTGAATCTAAACATCAAATATCAAATTGAGGTTATTTAAATATTTAAGAGAAATGAAAAGCAACAATCACTTAATATAGAAGATGGAGAAGGTGTGAGAAGAAAAGAGNGAAGGGAAGGGAAGGGAAGGGAAAGGAATTGACATAGAATCATAGAATTGCGTTTGAAGGGACCTTAAAGATATCTTTTTTGAATTCTCCTGTCATGGACAGCTTCCACTGCACCAGTTTGCTCAGAGCCCTACCCGACCTGGCCTTGAACACTTCCACAGAAGAGGCATCCACAGTTTCTCTGGGAAACCTGTTCTAAGGCCTCACCATACTCACAGTAAAAAATTCTTGATTATATCTAATCTAACACTACCCTCTTTCCATTTTAAGCCATTAGCTCTTGTCCTGTCACTACACACCCTTGTAATGATGCTGAACAGTTCTGTTCATTATTCGCTAGCATTATTCAGCACAAAAACATGGAGTGACTTGTTTATTATATCATGTCATGAAGTTGAGTTTGGGGAGGTTTAGGCTGGATATCAGGAACAGGTTTTTCACCCTGAGGGTGGTTGAGCACTGGAACAGGCTCCCCAGGGAAGTGGTCACAGCAGCAAGCCTGACAGAGTCCAAGAAGCGTTTGGACAATGCTCTCAGGCACATGGTGCAATTCTTGTGCAGCAAAAGGCCAGGAGTTGGACTTGATGGTCCTGATGGGTTCCTTCCAACCTGGCCTATTCTGTGAATCTGCAATTCTATATCAAGGAAGGTTTCAAATCAAACTGTTCCCCGGTGACAGAGAACTTTCTCAGTGTCTTCACGACAGCATGCCATGTTCAGAGGGCTGTGCTGTGCAGTGTTTTCACCTCCATGATTTAGGCTCAGCTCCCAAGGCAGGGACACATTTAATGGTTTCATCCAGACTCCATAATATCCCATCACTGTGTAGGGTCATACTCCTCACTTTCTTGTTCCTATTCAGCAATTTTCTGCTTATACATTAGTTTTCAGCAAAAGCATCATACTGAGAGCTCTTGTTCAGTCAATTATCCATCTTGACTTCTAACTCCTTTCAGGGTCACTCTTTTCCTGGAAGCAAGCTCTGCATGTACAGCCTATTGTCCTTGTTCCCAAACACACAACCTTGCATTTGACTACATTAACATTTGTGCTGGTTAAACAAGACCCCCTTTCCAAATTAACTAGATTGATCTGTCAAACTGATCTAACTTTACCACTGTTTACTCTTACTAATGCTGAGTCCTCTGCTGATTTTACAGGCATTGATTTCCTCACTTCTAAACCATTAATGAAAAATTGTATTAGACTGAAAAAGAGTCCCATGGAACCCTGCTGGAAATACCCTCTGTGGATGACAATTCCTCATTTACAATTCCATTTTTGAAATCCATCAGACAATTTTAATCTATTATGTGCTACAATAATTTTGCATAGTTCTAATTTTTTGATTGGAATGTCATGTGGTATTTAGTCAAATGCTTTTGAGAAGTGCAGGTAGGTGTCAACACAGCTCCTCTTATCACCCTATCTTGTCAAAAAACAAAGCTGTGTTTGCTTAAGCAGATCTGTTCTCCAAAAGGTGTGCAACAGTTGATGCATAAGACTCTGGATTGAAACAATTCTGGATTCTTAATGAGCAATGAGGAACTGTAGAAGCACAATTTTAAATGGGAAACAGACCAGTTCATTTTCTTACTGCCAAGCCCAAAGGTTTTCAAATCACAGTTCACTGCTTTTTTCTGTAATATATACTATGTTAAAATTCAACATGTATATGGAAAAAGGACTCATTGGGGATCTCACAGCACTTCAAGCCACAAACACTTACCTACTCTGCAGTATAAGGAGATGAGATGGACTGAACAGCACATTTTCTTGCCCCCTCCTCATTCTGTTTAACTAGCTCCTGTCTATAATCTCTAAGGAGACCCTGTGGAAGACTCTATCTCAGCTTTTATCTCTGTGTAGACAACATGTGCAATAAGGCAGTAGAAAATATCTTGTGTGGATGACATTTGATGAGAAATCTAGAAGACACTTTCAGCTTAAAGGTGTAACCGAATTATCATGTGAGAAACACAGAGGTGGGACATTCTCTGCTAAGTTGGTTTCTGAAGCTCTAAAGGACTGTCTCATCTATTTCTGCATCACTTTCCAGAAGAAATGCAGACTATACAACAGTTACTGTGCAGTCTGAACCTCTTCCAGAAGTCCTATCAACTCAAAGAACATTTACTTGAGATGAGGTGGCAGGAATAGTCCAAGTTAAAAGGGAGGGATCCCTCATAGCAATGTGTGTCTCTCCCCTCTCCCTCTTCTCCCTAGGTGGTTTGAGTTCCAGAGGCTTCTCCTTTGTTCTCCTTAGCTCTGTATGTTACTGGTTCTTTTGCATTATGCACTTTCCCCTGTCAGAAGTCTATTGGCATGTACCCGTGCCTTTCTCCCCTCGGACTTTCCCGGGTTGGCTCTTCAGAGCTAACCCCCTCCCCTTTTCCCTTCCCATATAAACCCCTGCCAGCGTGTGCTGGGCGTCGCAGTCTCTGAGCTTCCGGACCTTACGCATTTCTCCTGCTTCCTGTCCCCCTTCGCCTTCCCTGGACCCTAACCCAAAGATCCTAATAAATCTCCCTGGAAGACCAGAGACTGTGCCCGTATGTTTCTCCGTCCCACCTTGGTTCCCGCCAGATTTCTGTCCCCGGAGCCCCGCGCCGCTCCTGCGTGCTCCCCAGACCTGGCACCGCCCCGCCTGGCTCGCTCGTCATGGTGCAGCCGTTTGCCTTTCCCTTGTGGCGTCGGGGCTGCGGCTGCTTATTGGGGACTCAACGCCACAATCCTCCTCCTCCTCATTCCCCCTCTATCCACATATACTTCAGAGCAGTGCTTGCTGGGCTCACAAGATTTTCAAGCCTGTTTTCAAGCCCGAGAGAAAACTAACCTACAGAGAAGTATCAGCAAGTTGCATTATCTCAGTAAAGCACTGGACAGGGGAAAGGATGGAACATCACAACAGAGACTGTGAAGGGGAAGAGAGAAACAGAAAAGTAGTAACAGGGAGAGAGATATTTTCCTCAGGTGTCAAAGCCTTTCAGCTACTTAGGAAAGAACAACATGAGCTGCGCTTGTTGGGCACTGCTCCCTGAGCAGCATGGTTAACTCCCAAAGAACAAAAGAAAATCACTTCTTCCTCTACCTTCCATAATCCTCTTGCAAAGAAAGGTCTGCCCACCAGTTTGGAGCAATTTCAAGTCCTCTCTTGAGCATGAAAAGGTAGTTGTGTTAATTAAATAAGAACTTACGTTCCTTGCTGTACCCAATCTTTGCCTTGGAGCAGTGCAAGGAGCTTGAGGATGGAAGAGTGTGGTAAGATAGGAAAAGGCTGTGGACAACCTAGACCTTGATAAGCTACAGCTGTGCCCCTAAACAAGAGACATAACTAACTTTGTTAGCGAATGAGGATGTGTATGACTAATTAGAAGAGGCACCTGCAGATCATTTGCTAACTATAATGTAAAAAGAAACACCTGATATGCATGTGAAGAAAGGGTATAAAAAGGGGTACCAGGAAATAAGAAGAAGCTGATTCTTGACACCATGGTGAGTGTGAGCCTTGAGTCCATGGCAGAAGAGCTGATGTGTTCTTATACACTTATTGCCCAAAAACCCTGATCATTGGTGTCCTCTGTTTATAAAGAGTCTTAGAGATATTACATTCTGTCACAGCCTAGATACTACATCTTTATCTCTGAAATCCCAAGCCTTATAACTGGATAATAATTATCTCTTTTCCAGTATCAGTAAAGTTGAATACAGTTAAAAAGTTACTTTATATAAATGTAACAAAAAAGTAAATCAATCTTTATGTGCACACATGTACTTCCATACACAGGGAGTCAGATCCATTGTCACTTTGCAGGTGCTGCTGCTGGGCTACAGTTTGCATTAAAACTTGGAATTCTTTCTCTGTGATTGCTAGGTGTTCTATGGAGTAGCAAGGACTGACAATACTAATAATCAGTACATAAGAATTTACATAAAATTATGTTTTCAAACCTAATTTAAAGATACTTCTTTTAAAAAACAAATTTACTCAGATGTTTACCACAATGACAAATTCTTTTTTTCTTCAAGGAAAATGCATGCTCTCTGATCCCAAAGTCAACGTAGAGCAAATTAGCAAAAAGCATTGAAAATTATCTGGACACAGAAAATAATTTGTTGCCAGGGTCCAAAGATGAACCCTCAGCTCAGAGTCAATGCCGTGTGGATCTACATGATATCAATAACCCAAGGACTCACATGAGAAATACAGTACTTCTCTTGATTGTACAATAAGATTGTACCAGTTACTTTGAATCTTTCTGCATGATTTACTATGTGCAATTACAGTCATACCTAAGCAACCTCTTTGAAATCGACATAGTCACCATATAAAAGACATCATTGGCAGGCATTGTACATAGACTTGAAATAGATAAAGGACAGATTGATCTAGTACTGGAACTCACTCCTTCTAAATCTGATGCCAGACGTGCCTTTGATTTGCTTTAGTTCTCTGGGGTACAATAGCAGCCTTACACTCTCAAGCTCATGATGTCATTAATGCACTTAATACAGATTTACTCACTTTTAAGATTTGGTAACAGTTCTCTGTGGCCATTTTTGTCACCTTTTAAAACCAAGGTCTCTCTGGACATTCATTCAAGGAATTTATAAATGGGTCAATGAAACTTAGTAATTCCAGCTGTCTTTTCTTACTCTCCCTGTGTTTCTAGGCAGTGAGATGTACGGCCGTGTTATGTGGATAGCAACATCTCTTGCTTGTCTTAGGATGGGTGAAATCTGTTGTTTTTGAACTACTGCACAAATAAGATGTGGATTTGGAACAGACATTTCTAACATGCTACAACATACCATTTAAGAAGATAGAAGTGCACAATTCACCAAGGTGCAGCCCTGTACCACTGCATTTGCCTGTATTAGTGCACTTTAAAAGTAAAGGTTTCAACTTTCTGCTCACACTGTGCAACCATAGCTACAACCATTACTTGTCAAAAGCTGCTTCTGTAGTTTCAGTTATCTATGTAGATCACAGATTCATACAGTGTTGTGTTTACTAACCATTGATAGGACCAGCAAATATTGCTATAGAGAAATGTGTTTGTGATGACTGATCTTTAACTAGTTGCTGCATTAACTCAGTTCAGAAAGTGACTGTGCAGCCAGTAATGCTGCGCATCAGTTCAGTGAGCTGCGAGGCTGCCTGAGCTACTGAGGAAGCTCACCCCCATTGCTTGGTTTGCCATTTGGGAACTTGTAAAAATGATGAAGAGCACCTATGAGGCTGCAAACCATGCACTTTCTGGAGAGCATATTCAAAACAGTGAAAATTTACAGAAAAACAAACTGTAACAGTCTGAGAAGAAAGGTGGTTGCCCAAGCTAGTCCACTGTAACTGTATAACCTGGTAAGCCTAGGCCAGCATCTTGCTGATGCACTGTCGACCTTGTGTGCACAACAGTTTCAAAACTGTGACCAGGGAAATTCATGGTTCAGAATAAGGACATTAAACTGTTTCAAGCTGAGTTAGCTCTCTCAGCCAGTAAGCAGATGTGTATGTCCATGGTCATGTAACTTGGTATTCTGCCCAGGTTCACTTACTCTAAATCTAAGCTGTCCTGAAGGATGTATAGAGACTTGTAATAGACATATTACGCTTAGCACAAATTAAGTACGAATGGAAATAAACGTGTGAAAGCACCAGAAGGAACAGTAGAAGTGTTAAAAGATTGGTCTGCATTGCTAACAAAGGACACTCTTCCCAGAAATAGAAATGAGAAACGTGCTGTTC
This sequence comes from Grantiella picta, assembly GCA_013397955.1. Classification (NCBI taxonomy): domain Eukaryota; kingdom Metazoa; phylum Chordata; class Aves; order Passeriformes; family Meliphagidae; genus Grantiella; species Grantiella picta. The sequence goes on from VZRM01006628.1 coordinate 392,652, forward strand.
ATGCGAAGCCCAAAAAGGCTGCACTCTGGTAAGAATGCAGCATATATGAGTCATGGGCCCTTTGACAACAGGAGGATGGCATCAGTGTCACAGCCCATCACATATGGCATTATTTTTCTTGTGAGACCATGAGGAAAACAGGCTATCGCTACACAAATGTGTATTATTCCAAACATATTTTGCAAACAAGAAAAGAATGGGCAAGGAGCAGTAACTTTGCCTAACAGTTATGAAGACTTATGCAAGATTCTGAATTGGTGGGCAAAAGGACATAAAGAGCACAGTTGCCTATCTCAAACACTCTTAAGGCCGGAAGGATTTTGCCATGAGATAAGCACAGAACTGAGTGACAGGATGGTGCAAACTCCAGACCTGGCAGAGATGAGATCGGGTCAGCACATCCTGGGTAATGCACCCGGGCAAAAACTCCCACTGTGGCAAACTCTGTAAAGAAGCAACTTCTCCCACATATATCACCAGTCAAATAAAGATCACCCCAAGTTATGGGTCAGATGGCATCTGCAAGCACTAACACTCACTAAAGCATAAGTGAACTGTGTAGCCAATGAGTATTAATTCCTGTTTGCTAAAATGTATAAATAATTAAAAGTTTCGAAGAACCCCCACTAGCAAGAAGCCCAGGTTGAAGAAGGACCAACATCACTGGATCCATGTGTAGTGACTATCTTCTGCTTAATCTGTCTCTCACTCTCACACTTCCTCTCTCCCCTCTCTTTTCTATTCCGTTTTTTTCTCTCTCCCTCCCATTTTATTCTTCAATAAAATCTGTACTATTGACTTTGGCATATCATCTCATTTGCACCTTAATTTGAGCAGAGGCATCTCTCAATAATCAGATCTTAACAGAGAACAACCTCATAATAACTTGATTCTTAATAGGTTTAAAAGACCAGTTCCAAACTCAGCGTCATCTCACAAGAACTCCAGAATGTGATGAGTACTCAATAGCTAGGACATCTTATCCTGCATGAGACACAAAACTGATCCTGAGCACACACATCCTGGTGTCTGTGAGTATGTGGGTATAAGAGAGTGAGTTAAATCAATCTATTTAGAGTTTCTGAAAATAAGTATCAACTTCCCCTTCCACAACATTTTATGACTGTAATTTCTGACAAGTGCAGATAAACTGCTTCTAGTACTATTCATTTTTTAAGGTATCTCTTCAGGACATTTAATTATACTATACAGATATGTCCTCTAGGCCCTCAGCTCCCAATGACTTAAATCGGAAATTATGGAAGCTAGCATTTAGAGAAGGCAGAGAATTCTTAGCACCTTTTAGGCTAGTCCTTTATTGGGTTGATCCTGGTTGGATGCCAGCTGCATGAAGGGCTCATGAGCTGAAATAAGGACCAGGAGAGATCCCTCATCAAATACTGACATAAGCAAATTAGGCTGGAATTGGGGATATTAATTGAATTGATTACTAACAAAATTGGAATAGGATAATGAGAAGCAAAATAAAACCTGAAAAACACCTTCTCCCCACCCCTCCCTCCCTCCCAGCTCTACCTCCCCAGTGGCACAAGGAGACAGGGAATGGGGGTTATGGTCACGTTAATCGCGCATTGTTTCTGCTGCTGCTCAAGGAGAGGAGTCCTTCCCCTGTTGCACCATGGTGTCCCTCCCACCGGAGACAGTTCTCCATGAAATTCCCCAGCCTGAGTCAATCTCATGGGCAACAGCTCTCTGCAAGCTGCTGCAATGTGGGTCATTCTTCCACGGAATGTAGTCCTTCAAGGACAGGCTGATCCAGCATGGGTTCCCCACAGGGATACAAATCCTACCAGGAAACCTGCTCCAGTGTAGGCTCCTCTCTCCATGGGTCTGCAGGTCCCTGCCAGGAGCCTACTTCAGCACAGGCTTCCCACGGGTTCACAGTCTCCTCTCAGGCACCCACCTGCTCTGGCATGGGTTTCCTCCATGGGCTTCAGGAGGATCTCTGCATCCCCGTGGATCTCCGTGGGCTGCAGGGGCACAGCTGCCTCATCATGATCTGCAACAGGGGCTGCAGGGGAATCCCAGCTCTGGTGCCTGGAGCAGCTCCTACCCCTCCTTCTGCACTGACCTTGATGTCTGCAGAATTGTTCCTCTCACATGTGCTCACTCTGTCTTTCTCTGGACATAATTACAACTGCGCAATAACTTTTTCTTTTCCTTCTTCTGAAATACATTGACACAGAGGTGTTAAAACCATTTCTAATTGGCCCAGCCTTGGCCTGTGGCACATCTGTCTTGGAACCAGCTGGCATTGACTCTGCTGGACATGGAGGAAGCTTCAGCAGCTTCTCACAGAAGCCACCCCTGTAGCCCCCCGTGTTGTCAAAATCTAGCCCCACAAATCCAATACAGTCTTGGACATCCTGAATTTGATGTTGATTTCTTATAGAGAAAAGCAAAACACAGCTGTGTAGAAATGGGGAAAACAGATGTATAAGCAGAACTGAGACAGACCCCCAGCTAATCCTTCAGTACCTGATTATGGTTTCAGATGTCCTGAAGCCCTTTAGATAATCATGTTTTATTATTGTATAGACATTCGGCAATTATCACCATAGCTGCTTGTTAAAAAAAAAAAAAATTAAATTGAAGTAGATAAATAAGGCCTAGGATAACAAAATACATCATCCACCCATTATCCCTTCAATGTATGCATCCTGCTGGAATGGTTCAGAGTTCATTTACATGATAGATGCTTCTACTTCAGCCTAAAGCAAGGCTGGTCTTCATGTCATTTCTGTCAGGAGTTCCTGAACCTCAATTATTTATTTGAGATAAATGATGCAATAAAAACACACTTTACAGTCCAAAAGCCACCTTCATCAACTGTAGAAAGCCTGCCTTTCTGTTTGATTCCCACCCCCCCATAAGACACTTACCACAGTAAAATAAATTATTCTGTACCTAAGCAACACAACATCCACTTATTTTGCTCCTCGTAAACAGCCTAGCTGCCTCAGCCATCACAGCTGCTTTCTTGTTCACTCCCAACCATCCTAACAAAACATAACAGGAGAAACAAGAGGAGGGTAAGTTGTAAAGCCTGTGGCCAATGCACCAGCTGAATCTTCAGGAGCTAAAACAGGTTTAGGCCTTATTTAACTGGCCCATGTTACACCCATTTCTCTCCTATGCTGACTGAGGAACAATCTCAGGAGGAAAGAAAGGGGCTCGAAAAATTTCCTAACAGAGACTACTTCTTTACCTTCTTACTTTATCCAGCCTGCTAATGAAGTAACTAAGGGCTCACAGGGCTGGCTAAATTCAGCAAGAAATTAAAATCACCAGAAATCAGTTACTTCTGTCACAGAGCAGTACTCAGTGAGATCAAAAGCTGTATAACAACAAATTAAATTTAACTCTATCTGCTCTGTATGCAGCTTCTCAGTTTATGTATATAGGAAATGCAAAGGAAAATACCCCATGGGGTGTGGTAAAGATTAATCTATTAATGTGTTGTATTTGAAAACATAAAGTGCTATTAAGTGTTAGACTGATCATTTTAATCAACATTGTTTCCACACCATCTGCAATTCTATGGCTACAAATGTAACTGTGAAAGTATATTCCAGGTATACAGAATCCCTCTCCACCTCTCAATTCATGCTTCATCATTAGCATGGCATCCAAACGCTTAAGATGAAATCAGATTCAACTGCAGGATGAAACATGAAAGAAAATGCAGTGCTATGACATTTCTTCTTCTGAAGGGCCCGGACAGGTATTGTCAGATAGTTAATGAAGATGAGAGAGTTTTGATGTACATAGTCTTTATATTCTTGTGTAGGAGCCACAAGAAGGGGGGTGGTAAATGTAGGCTTTTTAATTTTCATTTTCCTCAGTGATGCAGTAACTGGTGTAAAGCAAACAATAAAGCAAAGTTTAGACACAAGACTTTCAGCTCTGAAACAACAGAAAGTCACATACTTCGTATTTTCTATTTACAGGTTAACACTTTAAAAATAAAGATGAAATGTTCTATTAATTACACACACTAAATACCTTTTGTAACCTTAAGAGAAAAGCAGGCAACATATAAATCAAAAGAGAGAGGGTTTAGCAAGAAATCTGACAGTGCTTGCTAAAGAAACAGTACTGAAGTGCTAAGGAATTGCATCCTGCATTTTGTCTGGTGTTGCCCTGCACTGACAAATAGCTCTGGATCATGCTCCTATATGTTACAGCTGTGGTAAAGATTAGCTCTTAACCTTGATATAGAGGGTTATTCTATTCCTTATAAAGCACTCTACTGATGAAAAGCCAACATTCCCCCCCCCTTCTTTTTGTCGGTTTTTTTTGTTTTTGTTTTTTTTTTTGTTTGTTTTTTTCTACTCCATCTGTGGAATCTAATATCGACTTCATACCTGACTCAGCTGCTTGTGGCCAAAATGACATCTACCATGGACAGAATGGCACCTGCACCAACTCTTTTCATACAGCCTAGTCCACAATGCCAGTAGAGCTACAGGGGAGAGGACAAATTAACAAACAATCAAACTATTTTGTACAAAAAACACAACTACCCCTTGTCAATGTGAGCAAATAAGGGCAATGATGGTGCCAAAGAGATGTAAGTTTTTCCCCTTTCCTTCCCCTCTCTTCCCTACCACTCCCTTTTTCCTCTCTTTTTCTTTAGCAATAAGATGTGTTCCAAGTTCCTAGAGTTTGAGTCCTTTTTCTCCATAGACAAATAGATCAAAAAGGCTGAAGATTTCTAGCCAAAAATGCAAAAAGGTTAATTTGTTCCTGAATTTACATCTGCAAATCTTCACAGGAAGCAATCTGTGTAACCTCTATGAATTAAACATACTACAGTGAAAAGCCTTTGGCACCAGCTGGGGATTAATGACCAACGGGAAAGATGATGGCTTGAAGAAAGTTGAGCCATCATCAAGCATGTGATCTAATGCCAGGGTTATTGCCATTATAGGCCTTTTGAAATGCACAGAAGAAAATATTACAGAGCAAGTAGTTTCTTGAATTGAGCCAATATCCCTCCTACGGGCTTTTGCAGTTCTGAAGAGTGATGCTTTCACTCTTGACACGTTTTTCCAAAGGTCTTTAGGAACCAATGCCTAGATTGCCTCATATTTGGCATCTCTTCCAGAAATGCTGAAGGAAGGACCCCAGAAATGAGCCAGCACTTGTTTTGGTTGAAATGGACCACGGTGGGTTATGGCCAATAGGTAATGGTTGGAAAAGCACCGCCTCTAAACCCACTTTCTCATATGCAAATGCATTATCAGTCTAGAAAATCTGTTTCTTGTTTGGAATGATTTCTGGGAACACCTGTGGGTCTGTATAAAATTTATTGAAGCTATAAATGCTGAAAAGCCAAAATTTTGTAAATAGCCCAATCTTGGCTATATGGACAAGGGCTGGATGACCAAATGGAAAATACTTAGTGATGTTAAATTGCAAGAGAGATGATCAGAATGTTGCATTAACTTTCTGGCATAAATTGGCATAAATTTAAGATAATTACTGCCTTTTTAGACCACTACAAATGAAAAAAAAAAAGGAAATTCATATATATTCAGGCCATTATTTTGTAACTCTTTATGGGACCCCTTTTATCCGTCACCATTCCATACCCTTGCATGCTGCAGTAAGTAGAAGGGAACAACATAATGTGCAAGCACAGAGTCTGGGGAAGCACAGTGGAAGTCAGTGCTACATAATCAAAACTCCTGCTATGAAAGGTTCTCTTACTGAAACACCACTTTGGCTTTAAAATGATGCAATCCACTCTTACTAAACAACTACTTCACTGTGTTGTGTTTCCTGTTACTCACTCTTGAACCAATTATTACAGCCCCTGGCTTTGCTGCACCATTGTAACCCTCCTGAACCTGTATCTGAACAAATCCATGATTACATGAGAGGATTCCAATGGTGCTTGTATAGAATTGAATCCCAGACATAAAACTGGGGCTCATATGCCATAAAACAAGTAAGGCACTTGTCTAGATTTAAAATTATAAATTTAAAAAAAAAACAGGTAATGATAAAAAACAGTATCTGTATATCAGTCAAAAAAGTTGAGCCTTCCTACAAGCAACCTTTTCCTCAAGCTCCCTATTTCCTTTTTCTTATGGTACATGTAGTCTCCCAAACTTAAAAGTTAGAAGAAAATGTGCCTCATTCATGGGTGATGTGGCAAGACCCACAATAAAGCCAGAATTAATATATGCTTCTTTCTTAACAGTTAAAGCTGTATCAAAAGGAGAATATTTTATCTAGAGACAGCCTTGTTATCCATGGCTAAATCAACCTAATCAAATAACTGAAGTAGATAACTTAGGTCTTTGATGTGGGAGAGAAAAGATTTGACATGCAGCCTCATCTGCTTTTGGGTCTTCTGGCAGTCATAGTTATTTGAAGCATCTCAGGTGCTGGCTGCTACAAAGTTCCACAACACCCCTCCCATAAGGACTAGAAAACTTGCTTTAATTCAGAATCGAGCTAATTCTAAAGCTTCCACGAGCATTTTCCTACCATTTCCTCTTCTATATATAGTCCCATTCCTTTTATCAGCTACTGGAACTCAGACAAGGGCAGAAAAAGAAATTGTTCTAGAGGGCTTTTGAGCTTTTCATACTTTTTTTTTTTNTTGAGGGTTTGTTTTTTTTTTTTTTTTTTTTTTTTTTTTTTTTTTTTTTTTTTTTTTTTTTTTTTTTTTGTAATATTGTAAGACTTGAAATGGGTAGGGATAGGAGATGAATCACCTGGGATTTATTCTGTCTGGAATATGAAAAAGAGAACAGTTTCTACAGGAATCAAAGTAAAAGATTCATCTGACAGTGAATTCAAGCTAAAGCACAGTTTGGGTTTCTAGAGGAAATCTACAAGTTTGCAATATTTCACTTTTCTTTTACAGGCACTTCACTGGACATGTTAGCTGGCATATTCTTCTATATTATTAATCTGTTTCAGTCCTCTTCACTTTGCTTTACAGATATGAAGAAAAATGGATACCTCATTAATCAGCTTCAGTCCAGTAACTAGTAAGGCAGAAATTTCACTGACTCGATTGTATTGTGTTGGCTGGGAAAAAAGGAGACCTAAAAATATGCAAAACTGAAAGCCATCTGATGTGTAACTCCTCCCAGTAAAGGCAACTAAGTAGTTTCAATCATTATTAATTACTATAAATATTTCAGCCTAGTTTTTCTTCTACAGAAGAAGTCCTGTAAAACTTCTATCTTTTGAAAACAACAGGAATTTCACATTCAGTCAAGGTATGTTTATGTTAACAAGTGATAGGCAGAAATTCTGTGCCAGTGACAGAAAATAAAGAAAGGAAAAATCAAGGTTTGTGGAGTTCTAGCTGGCAGTTGAACCTCAAAGGGCTGCACTAGCAAAGTAACAGGTTTAGCCCATTCCTACCTGTTTACTTTGCTTAAATCAGCTGCTTATGGAAATCACTCCAGATGCCTATGGGCAAATAAAAAATGTTCAGAACACCTAATTCTGAAAAACAATCACAGCAATCACAATAGTCACAGAAATAATTAGAAAAATGTATTTCTCAAAACATTGTCTCGATATTTGTGTCTTCATCTTGGATTAGGTGTGGTTGTCATGACATGGAAGTTTAAAATATCTGCTGCTGGACTTGGGAAGTTACTGAAAATCAAACATTTAAATAAACAGCTTTTACAAATGTAAGGTATTGCAGCAAGATCATTCAATGCAGCTGGAATCCGGTGGACTTGCCTAGATTCTTCAAAGGCACCAGGAAGATAATACTGTTGCAGAAATGATGCAATTATATTTTCCCAGCTGGACTCCAAAGACCAAATTTATCTATTTCCAGATCAATAGTGGCATCAGCTGGAGAAGACAATTATCCTTGATGATATATTGCACTTACTTGTATCTCTCTGACAGGGAACAAACATTAGTGTTCACTACAACCCTGTAAAGTGGTTAAGCACCATCAACCCCAGCTTCTAGAAAGGAAAAATATGGCACAGAGTTGGGATAGTATGAGAAACGGGTATAGTAAGTCAGTAGCTAAACTGGGAGAAGAATCAAACACATTCTACTCCTAATTTGGCCTCTGTCAACAAATGAAATACGAAAATATTACTGGTAAAAGACAAATGAAACACCATAGGTACTAAATAAATACCACATAATTACTTTATAGTCTGTGTCTCCAAGTTCCATTCTCTAAAACCCCTACTATCATCTCCACTATGCCTTTCTCTCTGCACTCAGAGTCTGAATAAAAATCTAAGCAAGCTCTTTAACATTCTTCCAATTTCTAATCTTCTATTGGAAAGATTAGCTAGCTGCCATTAGTGCAACTTTTTTCAGTGCAAACTTCTGTCATAACAGAAGAACAATGCAATCATTACATGAGAGAAGAAAAAAAAAATCACAGACAAACCAGGAGTCTTTCCATTTTTCTATGTCCCTCATTTTCATATTCTCATTTTCTATTTTTTTTATTTTCCTGTCTCATGTCTACAAAGAATCTAATCTATTTCTATTTTTAACATATTACTGATTCTAGTCCAGTCACCTCCCTTCTCAACCTTTTTTCATGTGTTTATTATTCTGTTATATTAAATCACATTCTCTGAAAGTCTGTTCCCAAGTTGCTCATTTTCAGGTGATTTTTATCATGCTTCCTGCCAGTAACAGAAAATTGTCTTCTTTATGTTATGTACTGGAGTATGCACTTCATAATTTAAGTTAGTTCAAGCAGGGGTCACCTCAAAATTCCCACTGTTTCAACTGGAAGAGGGTCTAGAGCTGATCACTATATTACTCTATATTACTCATGTCTTTGTGATTTGCTGTCATTCTCAAACCCTCCTATTTTAAATTCCCTGCTGGAGCAATTTCTTCCTGCTGTAGTTGTGCAATCTTATGCCATCCTGTACAAAGTAACATTGATAACACTGTTCACCTGGGGAAAAATTTGAGATTTCCTGTCTGGAGGAAAAGTTCTCCCAGAAACACAGACAAATTCACTTGACTGCAAAGAATTTACATAAAGTAATCTAAAACACACATCAGAGAAACAAAAGAAAGCAGAGTCAAGTTCTTCTTTACTATGTCACAGGTCAGACTGAATAGTTATCTTGGGTTTTTCTAGTCCTTGAGACATGCAAAGTGAATACCATGTGTTGTAGAAAAAAAAATGCAGCAGATGTGTGGGCTAACTATAGGATCATTCAGTTCAAGCATGAAAATGTTTCTATTTTACTTTTTCTTTTGGTTCAACAATTCTGAAAGTCTCTTCCACCTGAAGAAAATTTGGAGACCTCCATGAACAGAACTCCTAATGAACATACAGTTCAGTGAGCATTACTGGAGGTGAGAACATGAGCAAAACTAAAAGATATGAAAGCGTCCATATGAAAGCGTCAATCAGTGACTTCAAAACATAGAAATCATCTTTGTACTCTGGTTAATAGAAACTTTCACGTTTTCAGCTCTTCCTTCCTGAAGCAACTTATCAATGGGGCAGCAAGGAAGGTTATCAGTGCAGCACTTCCCTGAAGAATAAAGGAAAATGTTAACTACATTCTCAGAGCCTACAGCATCTCAAACCTTGTTATGGGAGAACTAGCAAAAGTGGCTGAGCTGCTCTAATCTGTCTCTTATTGACAAGTTTGGATGCTTCTGCAAATACAATAAAAAGTGATCTTATTGACCATTTGGAACTAATGGAGAAGCATTGTGGAAATTCTGCAGAGCAATAAAAGATGATTCAGTTTTAGAAGAATCTTGTCCAACGGCATAAGCTTTTCTCAGTAATCATTCAGATTCATATATAAGCCATACATGCAATAGGCCAAATCAAGCAGAGTATAGTCCAGAGCTGGGCAAAGGGAAGTTGAAATGCATTCCTTCAGGAAGGGAATGGAGCCAGGGTATTCAACATATTCAAGCAATAGTAACCTTTTGATTAGTTAATAGAGACTTGTCATTCACTGACACAAGGTAGAGCTGCCAAGGCAGCACTATCGTTTATACAAAGTTGTCATTCACGTCCCTCACATTTTAATGCAAAATGGAAATCATAGAATAATAGACTCAAAGAATCACAGAATGGTTTGGGTTGGAAAGGACCTTAAAGATCATCTAGTTTCAACTCCCCTGCTAGGGGCAGGGTCACCTTCCACTAGACCAGGTTGCTCAGAGCCCCATCCAAGCTGGTCTTGAACACTTACACGGACAGGGTATCCACAACTCTAGGTTCCAGTGCCTCACCACCCCCACAGTAAAGAATGTCTCCCTAGCATCTAATCTAAACCTACCTTCCTTCAGCTTAAAGTCCTTCCCCTTGTCCTGTCACTTCACGCCCTTGTAAAACGTCTCTCTCCGTCCTTCTTGTAGGCTTCCTACAGGTACTGCAAGGCCTAATTAGGTCTCCTCAGTTGTTAGGATGAACAATTCCAATTCTCTAAGCCTTTTCTCATAGAAGAGGTGCATCATCTCTCTAATCATCTTGGTAGCCTTTCTCTGGACTTGTTTCAACAGGTCGATGTCTTTCCTGTGCTGGGGGCCCCAGAGCTGGATGCAGCACTCTGGAGATCATGACATTGCTTTAGTATCTGCTGGCTTTTCTGTATTTGCTCTACCACTCAGGTAAGTCTCGTGTAATAAACATAATAGAAAAAATAATCCATTAGAATGAGTATGAAGTTTTTTGGTATTTCTTTGCTTTCGTTTCTAACATTTATTTCAATAAATAGAGTTATAAAACACACTGCAAGGGGACAATGAGGTACATAAAATGTGTTACGGCTTACATACCGTAAATAATGTCTGGAATTTATCTCCACTAGACAGAAAATAATAACTCATGATAACTCATAATTTCAAAAGAAAATTGTCATATCAAATTTGAGCTATTTTATATATTCCCTAATACATCACAAGGAGAAAAAAGAGATCACAAGTAGAAATCTTCTATAAGTGAAGGTTAATTGTCTCAAACCTGACTGATCAAAACATGTTTAGAACGAATCATTTTTAACCTCAGGAGACCAGAGGAAGTGAAAAAAAGGAACAATTACTGCTTCCCTATCTAAAAGCTATAAAAATTTCCTTTTGTGATTTTATAATTTTTATGTTGAAGACTATATGAAGCACACTGAACAAAAATAGCTATATAATCACTTCCTTGGTTAAATGCACTTTATGAAGAAAGTTTGTCAACTGAATCAGTAGAATCAAGTGGGGCAATTGTCCAAAACTTCAAACCTGATCTTTATGCTTTACACAAATTGTCCTTGCTCCATCATCTCTCTCTCTCTCTTTTCTGAGTAAAAGCGTGGGCTGGCATACAGATTCTAATTAGCAGAGAAAACAGTGAGGTTCTGGAACAATATTAAATACAAAAGTACCATAAAACCCCCAAAAAAACTACTTCTAAGAGGCAGTTGATAAACACTTGAAATGGCAGTGGCCAGCAGAAAGTACCCTCCACCCACAATATTCCTTTCATTTTTGTATTCTCATTTGTTCACATCTAGCATACATACCAGATATCAGATATTTTTCAGTCCAGCAGAGAGCTTTGAACAGAATATGGTTCCTGCTTAATAAGGAGAGCTACATTAGAATAAATCCTGTGTAGCATATTAGTGTTTATAGCTGTTGATTTCTTTAATAAATGTTTTCAACTTAAGAATATTATTCCACAAAACAATGCAAAATGCAACAGTAAACAAGAAATATGTCCACAGACAACCTGCAGTTCTCTGTGGTGTACTCTGCATTTTTTTCTTATATATTTCCGAAAGCAAATTAAAATGCTAGCGGAGAAAAAAAACCCACAAAACATTTTCCAGGAGTCAGATAAGAGAAGATTAGTTCCAAGCAATTTTATTCGTTCTAGAAACCTCTTCCATATCTTTGGTGCCATGCACTTGGACCCTTACCATGTGAAAAATTCTGAAGAGCTTACCAGAAGTTTACCTTACTACATAAGGATCTCAGATCCTGATTCTGAGAGACTGCAAAATATTTTGTCCTTTCATTTTATAATGGTCTTCTGAACTTTGGCACTACATTTACATGACAACTCTTATTTAGGTGTTGAAGTGGGAACTCAGTGTCTATGAAACATTCTTTAATTATCATTGTCAAAGGATGCAAATTTTAGAGGTTAATTTGATTTAACAGATTCATACGACTTTGATTCAAGAGGCACCTGTCTTTGATCAATATAAATGACAATAATGTCTTAAAATATTTTGTTCTTCATCTTGTGTTGATTTAAGAGACTAATGAGATAATTGACTTTGACATTCTGCCAAAAATCAGAAAGCCTAGAAATAGGACAAGACACATGCTATTAAGTGAACTAGTGAGTCAGACACAGACCAGTCACATAATTGGACACGGTGAGCCTTGTGGCCTTTCATTTCAGGATATCCTATGATTCTAATCTCTATCCAATACAGTTTTTTAAAAACTCAGACAGTAGTGCTTCTTTTCAGTACTTGGTGGAGTAAGTAGCAGGTATTCCAAGAAAATATGCAGCTTTATCTCCAGTCTTCTTCAACACTGATTATGTCAGCTTCTAGGCTTTATTACCTGCCTAGCTTGTATGATAGCTACAAAATCATGCATGGATGAATGGTCTCTAAGCTCTTGAACTTTATGCTCTTGGGCCCTTAAACTTTGGGCCTTTTTTTCCCAGACCACAAAACTATCAGCTTTCTGTAACAAAATGTCTCTTCATTATCTGGTGGCTCCATCAAAGCAAAAAAATTCCACACTGTCACTCAGTTGTTGAGTGTATTACAACTTGAAAACTGAATTAATGGGTCTAACTCAACAATTTCCTCATTTCTGGAAACTTAATCTTTAACTGAAAAGAATAGCATCTTTATAAAGACTGTATTTTTTTACAATTATTTGCATTTACAATAGTGGGATATTTTGAAGAAGTAGTTTCCACTGCCACACTCAGAGATACAGTCTACTAGCACCTGACTCTAAAATCTCAAACTTGAAGACAGTTGGAGAAACATCTGAACTCTATATCATCCCAGCTTGGCACTCATTCAAATATAAAAAGCAAAAAGAGCAATGGGAAGAAATAACAGGGATAAGTTTAGAGTAACCTAGAAGTTTAGAGAAATCTAGAAGTTTAGAGAAATATAAAAGTTTAGATAAATAACTGTGAGATTTATTATTGAGTGAAGCAGTTTTCCAAGTCACAGATACGTGAACAAAATGAAAGCGCTGAAGGAAGATACACCATATAGGAAAAAACAAGATAGGAATCGTGCTATCATCACATAAATATACACTAAAATCCTTTGATGAAAGTACATTTGACACTGGAAACAGGTGGTCATTTTGAGTGATTGTTTTCACATGTAAGCTATGGACTCCAACACTGTAGGCATGGATGCCACAATGACACATTTCCCACTTGGCATCAGAAGTGACCAGTTTAGATCTGCCTTGGTTCCTGTTTTACCTTCAAGCTTTCAAAATGAGTACTGAGGAGCACTAGTAAGCCATTCTACAGGGCACCTGCAAGCCTGCATGCACTACAAGAGAGGGGGCACCTTGATTTAATGCATTATCCTGGTAGCAGCAGAAAGGATTGCACACAAACCAGATAGGTCAACAGCAGGTGGAGGCCTGTGTTGGAACAGACTCCTGGCAGGGACCTACAGACCCGTGGAGAGAGGAGCCCACAGTAGCCCTACCAGGAAACCTGTGAGGGTTTGTGTTGTGACCCTGTGAGAGACCCACACAGCAGCAGGCTGTGCCTGAAGGACTGCACCCCATGGAAGAGTGACCCACATTGCAGCACTTTTGGAGAGCTCTCTCCCGTGGGGGGGACCCAACACTGCATAAGGGGAAGGACTCCTCTCCCTGATCAGCCTCAGAAACAACATGTGATGAACAGACCATAACCTCCACTCCCTCTCTCCCTCCAGGGAAGGCAGCAGAGCTTGGGAAGGAGGGAGGGAGGTGGTTTTAAGATTTCTTTTACTTCTCATTATCCTGCTTTAATTTTGTTACTAATAAATTCAATTAATATCCTCAATTGGAATCTGCTCTGCCCATGTCAGCATTTGGTATGTGATCTCTCCTACACAACTCATGATCTCTTTGTTATATTTTCTCTCCCCTGTCCAGTTGTGAAGGGGACTGAAAGAGCAGCTTTGGAGGGTGCCTGGTATCCAACCAGGATCAATCCCCTACAATACCCCAGAGGCCCCTAAGGCTGGAAATTTTTCACAGTGTATCATAATCTCAAATTTCAAGAAGAAAAATGGCCCATAGGAAATATCACCTTGAAGTAGATTTTTTTTCCCCCCTAGAATGTGTAAAACATTCTGCATTAAATAAGAAGTTCAGTTATATTCAATTTTCCTGTTGAAGAACTTGGAAAAAAATAAAGAAAAAGCTGTTTTACCATCATCTTTGTTGCCTGTATGTCCTAAGTCAAGACTATGAGCAATCAGGGAATAACAGGCTTTGTCTAGAAGGATGATGATGTCATAATTAATGGAATTTCTTACAATTTTGATTCCAATTTTCTGAACAGCACATGCCATAGTCTTTCACAGGTGCAGCCACAGCTAAATAAATTTGTTCAAAATACAGGTAAACTGCAGTCTAGCAACATGCAGAGCTTGTGCTGATCCATTTCTAAATATTGGTTCATTCTGAACAAATTTTTGAAGCCGAGTGCAAGAGACAACAAAAAGCTTCTTTCAAAACTTCTGAAGTCAACTGATTTGAGTTGGGAAAAACCTTGCAAATACCATCCTGGTTCTTCTTCAATGTGCTGTATAATTGCAGTCTGTTCTCATGCCCCTACAATGAATATAATCAGCATCTGAGTATTTTCTTGTGCTTTTATTAGTATTATTAAACAAAATAATTCTCAGAGCTCATATTCCAAAACTTATTTAAGAACATTAAACGGTACTTGTGTCCATTAAGGACTGATCTGGATGATATTATGGTGCACATATTTGTTATCACTGTATAAAAATTACTATAGTAATAAACCCACACGGTTTTCCAAGTGATTCCATTTAATCTCAGCAAAAACAAATAACTTGTCATGCAGAGTACTTTATGTTATTAATCCACTGCCGATAGATAGCCAGAAAAACCATAACTGTCGTTTCTCATTTACTCCTTCATGCAGACTGATCTGAATACTCTGCTTGGAAAACTGGCACCAGCTGAGCCCCAGCAGACCTGGAGGATCACTTTGAAGGCAGTCAGGTGCTCAGAGCATCTGAGAGCATTTCCTAAAAAGACGTTTATATATGAACTGGCATGACAGTTCAATGATTGGGTGGAAAGAGTGCCACAAATCAACAATAAGGTTGTGCAACAATTTCAAAGATATTATTCTCATTTTATAGGCAGACAAAGGAAGGCATGGCTTCTCACATTTTTGGCCTTGTATTTTGTAGCAAGTCTTAACTACAACAGGAACTTTCTACACTCAAAAACTGAAGTCCTGTGTCCAGCACTGTGATACATAGATTTGAGTACCAGGGCATTATTACAAAGAAATTTCGTTATTATCATATCCCTTGTCCCAGGCTGTATACTTCTTTGTGCTGCTTTAAAGTGGGGAGCAGAAGAAAGAGGGCCACCTGGATCTCCTAGAAATTTTTCTGTGCCCAAAGATACTTCATTTTATGAATCCATATGCCTGAATTGTTCTATACCATACCACTGAGAATATGGGATTTACTGCCTAGTGCTGTGTTGATCACTTGTCTGATAAATATATCTGTAATACACACTGGTGAGAATTGTGTCATATAAATAAAAGTTTCCTGTATTATTACTATCTACATTTAATTCAGCATGGTGTTTTGACATTAGTGCGCTTGGAAGGAAATGTCTTTAAAAGACACATCACCTATTATATGATGAAAAAGTTTTAAAGAAAAGACTTGTATCATTTCTGATCCAAAGCCTATGGGTAGCTACAGCCTGATTTAAGCTGGAGGATATATTTGAACTGTACGAATTTGCACAGCTTTACATTTGAGATAATAAACCATGCCTTTCACAGTGCATGGAAGTGCGACTTTGATTTTTCAGCTCATTATATAAAAAAGTAGAGCAAGATTCTCTCTAAAGGCTGTCCTCCTAAGAAGGTTCTGAAGAAAGTGAGTTTTTGAGAAGCAGCATTTCTGAGGAGAAGGAACTTGCTTTAAGGTCATGTTTAAGGTCATGTGTCACCACTCTGGCAGAGACAATGTGGGAGCATTAAGACTTTCTCCCCAGTACCTCATTCTAACCAGTGGACCATAGTCCCAAATTTCTGCAAGTCAGTTGCTCCTTGTCTGTCACAAAGACTTTCATCCTTTTATGGACTGCTGTCTCATTCCTACACTAATAAGCATGGTTAGAGTAGAGTTAGTAATTGAAATTTATGACTTGTGTACCCTATTTTAACGCTTTTCCAAAGACTCATTAAATCTCTTTTATGTGTATTTTTCCCTGTCTCATACTTTCATTAACTGGAAAAAAAGAGAATAAAGTCCCATTTACAACACCACTGCAGCTGTGCAGGGTCCTTGCTTGACTGATGTTCTTCTAATGAAGTATATGTATTGTAAATAAGTACAGAAAACTAGCCCAAGGTCTTCTCCATTAATTTTTCATTAATGAAATGCACCACTTAGCTTGTTTGACACTTAAGTGATTCCCATAAATTTAAAATAGAGGTCACCATAAGGAAGGCATTTGAAAGTGTCATTGAGGGAACAAGATAATGAACTATTCACCCTTCCCCAAGCACTTTTAAATTCACAGGCTAGTCAGTTGTAAAATTTGAAAATGAGTAATATTTTAATTCTTAAAGTAGATGCCAAGATTTAATGAAAAAAATAAGTACTCTAATAAGTGAGCCTTTGCTTAGGGGCTTTTTCTTCTCTTCTGCTTTCTGCTTTTCTCTCCTTTTACATTCTCTGGCAGAAAAATTCTTATGCTTTATTTAGCTTAGTATCTCATGAAAAAATAACACCTAGGACCAAAGGATAGAGTGGGCTTGGGGTTAACCTGTAACACTGTGCTTCAGCTGATTGCAATTGATGGTGGGGCCTGAGGCCACTGCTCATAGGCAATATCTCTTCCACGTTCCAGAGGAAAGCTCAGTCATAAGCTTTGACACTACTTTTCGCAGGAAATCTCTGGGACACTTGATCCAGGCATCACTTTCTGCCTGTCAGCTACACAAACGCTAAACAGTAGTTTCTCCTAGCTGTATCAGTCAGGTCACTTGATGATGTAGTTACTTAGGTAACAGAACTGAATTGCAACCCTCTGCACCTGAAAATAAAGCTGAAATACTGATATTTCCCTCCAGATCAAAATTTATCTGGGCAGCCAAGTAATAAAAACCAAAACCCCATAGCCAACAGCAATAAAAACAAAAACTACAGCAAAACAAAAATAAAACAAAAAACCCAACCAACCAACCAACCAACCATTAAAAAAACTTAAAAAACAACAAAAAATGGCAACACAGGGAGAACACAAGTAACAGGAAACACTCCTTTGGGCAGAAATAACCCCACCTACCCCGAAAGCCTGTTTGCTTATCAAGGCTGTAGATGACTTCATCTGTTGTGATGGCTGGCATGTCAGAGTACAGCTCCCAACAAGCAGTCTGAGGCAAGATCTGTGCACCACAGACTGCTTTGCTGCAAACACGCTGTGCTTGCAGCAACCTTGTACTGAAGTAGTGGTGCAGAGATTGTCCCCCAGGAGGCAAAGGGAACAATTGCACTGAGTTGTTTCGTGTTTTCACTAATGATCTGGCTTTGGCACAAAGTTACATCTCGGGGTGAAGCCAAAGATTATGGTCTTTCCTGTGGATTTTCTTTCAAAATAAGAAAAAAAAATCAAAACTCAACAAAATAGAAAAATATATAGACTAAAACAGTTCAGTTGTAAGGGCCCTAGAAGAGCCTTTACATTAAATAACTGTTTCCCAATGTCTTGTCTGAAACTACCCTTCACAGCTTTGAACCATTCCCATACATCTCGCTGCAGCATACTGGGGAGGAGAGCTCAGCACCTCCCTCTCAGAGGTCAGTGAGGTTGTTCCTCTGCCTACTTTTCTGCAAAGCAGACAATCCCAGCGTACCCAGCTGCACCTCACAGAGCATTCCTTCCAGCCCTGTCACCATCCTTGTTGCTCTTGTCTGAACACATTCAAGGACCTTCCCATCCCTCTTAAACTGCAGGGCACAGAACTGCACAGAGTACTTGAGGTGAGGCTGCACCAGTGCTGCATAGTGGCATGATCACCTCTTCTGACCATCTGGTTACATTGTGTGGGCTTTTTTTAAGGTACTTTGGAAATGTTAAATTTGCAATGTAAATAGAGATCTGAGGTGTCCTTTATATTGCTTTGTATAGCTACTGGATTGAAGAGGCATGGAATCTTTGAAAGTGTTCCTTACCAAGAGTTGTGAAACTGGGATCTTAAAACTCTTGAAAGATAATGTACTCCGGATCACATACTAATTTGGGTGAAGAATAATTTTGTTTTAAGCATTCTAATTAAGTATAGCCTACATAAAACCTCTAGACTACTTTCTTAGCTTTGCTTAGTATTCGCAAAGTCTTCAATCCGCATGCAAAACATGTTCTGCATTGCTGCTGAGCATTGGTCATTTTTTCTCATATTCCATCCAGGGGAATTCTTTAATTGTTGATTGGGAGATTTAAGAATACTGAGAATAATTTCTAAGGTGTATCAGATGCAGCATGATCTAGAAGTGAGGGAAAGAAGTTTCAATGAACCTTTCTCCAACTCTGATCAGTTTATATGGTTTATTTGCAAGAATTGCAGTTCAAATATCATTAATACATTTTTCCCGACAATTTGGAACTGCTCCCCTCTTTTTAGGCATGAAAAATATTGAGAGAGAAAAAACTAAAAAAAAAAAATCTGCTCTCACTCATACTTAAGTTTTCAAGGTATTTTGTGATCCTCAGTAAATGTGACAGTATCCAAAGGCAGAAATCATTAGCAACTAAAATCTAATGTCTCAAGAAGTTTGTGTGTACAAGAGGGGTCACAGGCACAAAAAATTAAGACACTGCTTTTGCCACAAGAGTAAGATACTAAAAGTGCAGTCAGCTCTCTGGGGAGGCATAAATTCTATCTAATAGTGAAGTCTGAGATATAAGGGCAAGACAATGTACATAGAAATGCCTCTCACATTTAGTCATCACAAATGAATCTATGTTAGGCCATTTTTTAAAAAAAATTGAAGTACATTAAAATTATCAGTCATTTTAGTGGCCTATGCAAAAGCAGCTCCTTGTTCATGGCTCATGTTCTTTGAACAGGTGTCCACCAGCATAGAAATGCCAGAACTTTGACAGCTAATTAGTTATCTTTTCAAAAATCTCAAAAATAAATGCATGAGAAAATGCAAGACATCAAAGCATTGTCACTTTCAGCTCTTCAATGGAGGATTTAGGCTTTCTGGTAACTTGGATGGTGGTAATATGTTGTGGAGCAGAGGGTGCACTGTTGGCCTCGGCCTTGTCCCACTCTGGCTCCTATTCCGTCCCTCCGGCTAGCCCTGTTTGCTTCGGGTCAAACCGCCTCGCCCTGCAGCAGAGGGTCGAGCTCAGTGAGGGGGAGAACAGTAACGGATTGCTGGCCCCCAAGAATAAAGAGAGTCCAGAGGGTTGAAAGTCCCCAAGGTCTCCTTTATTAGGCAAATGCAAAAGCCGAGACATCAGAGGACCCTCAGGCACCTGGCAAATGCGAAGCACTAAGGTGCGGCCAAGAGCCCCTTGAACAAAGGGAACCGGGGTTTTAAAGGGGGACAGGGGGTCTCCCAGGGAGGGACAGCAGGGGTGGAGCCAATGGGCTCTGGTACAGAGCAGATTGACAAGCGGGGGAGCAAATCATACGCACTGGGGGAGTGGTCATACAGCAACCAATGGGAAGGCGGTAGTAACAGAACTTTCTAGGTGGGGGTGGCAACAGGGGAGGGGAAGAGGTGGGGTAGCAAAACTTTGAACCAATAAACTAATAACAAACTTCCCAGGGGAGGAGTGCAACGGCCTAAACATCATCCTCAGAGCCCCAAGAGAATGCGTCTTCTCCCTTGGGGAGCTGAGCTACATTCACAGCTGGGGATTGGGATTCTGGATCGGCTGCTTCAGGCCGATGCACCTCCACAGTAATATAGTTTTTGCTCACTCTCATTTTTTTAGGGTTAATAAATGAAAGCGTTCATAGCCCTGAAGGGCACTTTTGCAGCACCAATGAATTCTGGAGGTTTCGTAGAGATGGTAATAACAATTACACCTTTCATACTCGCTGTAAATACATAGCAGGACAATGGAGGCCAATCATCATTAACATCATCTGCTAGTAGCCCAATTCTGTGTGTGAAATGAGCAGGTATGTTATGTCTTTGCCTTCCTGAGTGCTGAACAGGTGAGTCCATAAAAAGACAGACCACAGCCACAGCCAGCACTAATTGGTTCCCTTGTTGACACTTAGTAAAGACAACAACTAATGAGCAAAAATGAATACTGAATTTCCTAAATACAGCTGCCTGCTAAGGTCTAGTCATGAACAACAGCATACAGAAACAACCTGGCCTGCTACTTTCTGTACTGAGTTTACTGTGATTGTAAACAGAGGACTACCCTTTTTTGGGTTACCCTCATTGACAGCAAAGCATTTAAAATTGAAACCACTCATTTACCAAGACTGGAGTACAGGTATGTCTCTTGAGGTTAGTAAGTAAGGAAATGGTGATGTTGCTAGTTTGCAGCAATGAAGAAGGAAAAGCTTGTTTTGAGTCACACCTTACTGCAGCTTGAGATACAAACAAGTAATCTTATGTATTTTAAGTACCTATTCTACCTCTATCCATTTACCTCAGAGTTTTATAATAAATCATTCATTACTGTATGAGTGTCTATTTACATTATTCTAAATTTACAATTCTTAAAACCAACATTACCTTGGGAAAACTTGCCATACAAATCACAGTATGCCCTCTCACAGTTCACTGCACAGACTTAAGGACAGCAATTGCTTGATTAATGCCTCATATTACTTCATTTAAAGCTGGTAAGACTCAGTCTGCATACTTGACAGAAGATGACAGAGCAACAGATTATTTCCGCAAATGCACTTGATGGATGAAACCTTGCCTATCAGTTCTCCAACAAAGTGTGCACAGCCAGCTGGAGTTAAAGATGTCTGTCATACAAGTTGGGCAATTTTCATACTGAGTGGCAGTTTCTTCAGTCTCACTGATACAGTAGAAAAGAGCAGATGAGTTTTTGGTACACAAGTCTTCCCTTTGGGGTGTTGGCTGTGTGTATCTTCATCACCACCATGTCTGTAACATAGTTTAATACTACACAGTAAACCACTCTGGTGAGGTTTCACCAGCTTTAGCATTTGTGTCCCCCTAAAATACCCTAACTCAAGACGTATGACAAAAGAAAAATAAACTTTCTGGTTTTACTTTCTCCTTCCCAAAGTGGGATATATATTAACAGGGAAGGACTGTGCTGGTAAAGCAGAAAACCAGTTTAAAGGTCACATGTTCAAAAGTTATTTTTAAAGCAGGTTTAAGTAAGACATAAGTAGCTATATTGTATAGAAGAGAATTTGCTCTATGAGTTTATGGACCTGGTATACTGTTCCAGCTGTTTCTCATTTTTGAGGAAAGAACTTTCATCTTCAAGGCATTCAATTAAACCTCCTTCTACCAATTTCGAACTCACCACCACCAGAAGATACATATTCTTTATTAAAAACAAAGGACTATACCCCATGGATTTGGGAACAATGTGGAGGACCTGAAAGTTAGTGAGAGCATCTCCCAGCATCACCGTAAAGTAAAGAATAAGGTGTATACTATGGAACTTCTTACACTGGAATGACGACCCACTTGCATGTTACAGTAGATCATGCATCAAAGCAGCTGACAATGTCTGTGAAAGCTGGAGGGATAACCCTTAGTACTTGAAAGCAATACAACTAGGCTGACTACAAAGAGGAAAAAAAAAAGCATTGACAGAGCTGAGAGGTAAGATCTGAGTCTAAACATAAAATGCTTTAGCCTACAGACTTCACTGAAATAAGCCTCTTCCTCAATAAGGGACAAAAGGCAGACAACCATAAGAACTTCACTGGAAGGAGAGACAGAATATACATTTTAATGAAATTCAGTTCATTCTGTAATTGGGTCACATCATTAAAAATGCATGCAAATTTATGGGCTTACAATGTGTTTAGCAGTTACAAATGCCTCATAAATCAGCTTTGAAAAACAATGGGTTTGTATTCTCACCCCAAACCTCTGTCCTGTCATTACCCAACCCTAAAAATGCCCTGAGGAAGTCTGATATCAAATAAGTACAGCACAGATGCAACAGAGTGCAGGGTCTAGTTCACGACTTGTTACTTTTTTAATTAAGAGTTTATGTCCTCATCTCCTCCCATCAATACAGACAGCTCAAATTAAAACAGGATGAGTACTTGAGAAATCAGTGCTTTGGTGTGCTGATGTCATTAGTAGAAAACTCCACTGGAAGGCCAGGCATGATGTAGGTTCCAGTAATACAGCACTGTAAAAAGAAGCCCCAGTCCCACCATCTTTTCAAAAAGAGGAGGAAAGTACTCAAAGGCCTTTCAAAATGATTTTATTTTAACAAGAGAGAAATCCATTTCCTCTAGACTTGGGAATGTAGGTCTCAATGAAGCAGAAAGTGTTTTCTAAGATGATTGAATTGCACATAGGAATGTGTGTTAATTTAACAGGATTAAAAGCACTTAATGTGGAAGTCTCCTGCTCTGCTATGCTTGCAAATAGAAGCTGAACTATGTGTTTGAATTTCATGGAATCATAGAATATTCTGAGTTGGAAGAGAACCACAATGATCATCAAGTCCAACTCTTAAGTGAATGGCCCATATGGACATCAAACCCATGACCTTGGTGTTATTAAAACCATGCTCTAACCAATTGAGCTGATTATTCCAAGACAGACCTCTATTTATTGCAAGGTTCCAGTGTTTTCATAAGCATTCTACTTTCAGAAAAAGTCACAATCATTTAGGCTGGAAAAGACCTCCAAGATCATGGAGTCCAATCTTTGACCAATCACCCCTTTGTCAACTAGACCATATCATGAAGTGCTACATCCAGTCATTTCTTGAACACCTTAAGGGATGGTGATTCAACTACCTTTTTAGGCAACACTCCTGAGGATTGCCCAGAAAATTCCCAATGCTGACTCAAAAGGAATTAAGTCCCCTAATATTGTTAAGGTCCATATACCATGTTTCAAGACACACTTGCTTTGGGTCTGGGTAAAAAGAGATCTTAATCACAATTGCTATTCCTTTGGGAGTTTCATCTCAGGGGACTCAGGCTAATCAAATGAAATGCTAGAGACATGAAAAGAGCATGGAGAGTAAGATTATGAAAAACTTTTATTACTAGCATTCCTTGGACTTGAGAGGAACCAGTTCCCTCTAGCTGCAGTCATTTTTCCTAAAGCAAGATTAGTCCTGCTGCTGTATCTCCAACACATTTGCAGAAGTGGATGGCAGAGGATTAGTAGTGTGTTTCTGTGCTGCTAACATGAAATTAGTTCTTTGATGCATGACTCTGCATTTATTTCTCAATCTGTATGATATGAACTTCACTAAATCACAACAATATTCTATTATCCCAAATTTGCAGTGTAAATAAACATTTACCCAGCAAATTTATCTTGCTATAAACTGTGTGATTGCAATACATATTTTCCACTGTTCCAGCAGAGCGACATCCAAGTAGGGTCTTGGGGTTGTGCTCCTTGCTGTAGCTCTGACTTGCTGTGTCACTTGGGAGTAATCTTTTAACCTTTCTGTGCTGTGTTTAATGTAAATGTAAAATGAACTCATATCATAAACTCCCCTGAAGTGTTGCCATCCTAGGTGTGTTGTAAGGCTTAATTATTTATTGTCTGTGAGGCACTTCAAGTTCTTCACATGAAAGACAGTGTATACTGAGATACTGTGATTAATTATCATGTTTATTAATGTTGAATAGCACAAGAAAACCATTTTAAAAATACATTTTCCATGTATTTTAGAACCTGATTAGGGAGAATTATTATACGGAAATTTATGACTGTAAGGCTAATTCACACTCTTTTTCAGACCCCTGTCTCAGCTCTGGAAGACCTCCTTGTGCTCTTGGACTCCTCAACTGGCTCTCACAGATTCTGTGTGCACCTAAAATCCCCTAGCACTTGAATCTGAATGGAGTCAGGGGGCTGCCTATTGCCAGATCTCAAGGCATTCTCACAGGAAACTGTCTAGATCACTTAGAAATGTGCTAATGCCCAGGGTTTCTACTGTTTAAGGGCAGCTTTTCCAGAAAGAAGGATGCTTCAAGTCCAGAGTTGTGTTTCAGAGTATGGAGACGGACTGCTGCAGCATGTACCACTCAGACATTGGAAGAGATCAATAATAAAACCCAGTTTCTGTTAGGGAAAACAATCTTTCATGGATTTCTCTCTGTTTAACTAACATAGTAGCATTCATTGGTCTTAAAAAATGTGTTATTTCACCAAGAGGGCAGTCAAGTACTACCCAGAAACATTCTTTAGTCTCTGTCCATGGCGGGTTTTAAGACCAGATTAGAAAAAAACCTGATTGCCCAACACAGGAAGGACACCGTCCTGTTGAAGCAAGTCCAGAGGAGGGTCATCAAGTTGATCAGAGAAATGGAGCACTTCTCCTATGAGGAAGGCTGAGAGAATTGGGATTGTTCAGCCTAGAGGGGAGAAGGCTTTTGGGTGACCTAAGTGCAGCCTTCCAGCACCTGAAGGGAACCTGCAAGAAAGATGGGGAGGGACTTTTTACAAGAGCACGTAGGGACAGGACAAGGGGGAATTGCTTCAAACTGAAAGAAAGTAGGTTTAGATTAGATATTAAGAAATCTTTACAGTGGGTGGTGAGGCATTGGATTGCACTGCCCAGAGAAGTCGTGGATGGCCCATCCCTGGCAGTGTTCAAGGCTAGACTGGATGGGGCTCTGAGCAACCTGGTCTAGTTGAAGTTGTCCCTGCCCACAGCAGGGGAGTTGGAACTAAATGATCTTTAAGGTTCCTTCCAACTCAAGCCGTTCTATGATTCTGTGGTGTTTCTATGAGTAACCTGGCCTGACTTCTTGCCCAATTTTCCTGATTATCTCTCCATGCTGAGATGTTTCCTTATGTCATTGATGGTAATCTTCTATCTGCCTCCCCAGTATGCTTGTTTTTCAATCATTGAGTTAACATGACTTTTTGTCTCTGACTGGCAGAGATGTTCTGGACTCTACATGAGAGAATGATTTCATATCCTTACAGAAAAACTCCACGGTATATTTTTATGAATGACTGCACAAAATCTACCATAATTTGTAATTTGTTCATAGGCTCCCTTAAATCATCTCAGCCCTATCATAATGTCTTCAGATAGCAGATACACAAAACTTCCATTATTGAGCTTTCTGTTCCCTAATCTTTCCTATGGATCATATAATTTTACTCAGGGCAGAAAACAAACTTAAAAGAACTAAGAATATTAAAGCACATAAAATTAGGTCATAAACTATGTAATACCACTATAGCAGGTTGCAGTTCTATTCACTGAAAAATCAGAGATTTAAACCTGTAATAATTCTGTTGTGTTGTATATATTGGTTTTAAAAAAATGTTTTCTGCAGGCCACTTATCTGCAATCATTAAATATTCACAGATGCCTGTAGACACATTCTAGAACTATAGAAAATTTTAAGGAGTTTATGAATTTTTACTAAAATTGTAATACAGACAATATTCCCTTTTGTTTAAATGATGCCATTGTGTTAAGGACTGCAAGCATTTAAGAAAAAGACAACACCATAAAAGAAAAAAACTAAGTTAAAATTTTAGTCATTGTTCTGACCAAAAATGTTTATCTCACAAATATGGACTCAGAGAACATCTCAATGTTTTGTTGTTTCATTTTAGAATAAATGAGAATTCAAATGTGAGCATGTGTTTATTCCACAGTAATTAGGTCACGTGAGATTTGGAAAAAATTAAAAGCTTCCTGGAACTATCACCACTGAGTCTATTTCACCTAAAATTGATATGACTTTGCTCCAACAAGTTAATGAGCATTTCAGCTATTACTTCATTATGAACAAACTCATTCTTTTAAATTATATATGATTAGATTAAAAGCTCCCCAAAACGATCTATAATTATTAGTAAATTATTAATGACAAATACTTTCAAAATGTTTTAGGCAAGCTAAAACTACTAGGTTTTCATCTAGCATTTTGCTAAGCTTTTAATGGTGATATTTCTTTGTGTTTTTGCCAAAACCTCAAATAAGATGAATATTTGCTATGTTAAAAGGACTTCATATCTGCAGTCATTTAACAAACAGTACCAGCAACTTGGCCCCTATGGCATACACAGATGTATATGTGCAAATGTACTGTCCAATGGACACAGTCACAAGTTGGCAGGCAGTGATGTACCAGTGCCTAAGCCATGAAAGAAATCCTGATCTGCAATTCCTACTCCAAGCACAAATAAACTAATCCTGGCAAATCATTAAACACCTTTTGAAGGTCACTGCAATAAATGTCACCCAATTATTCTATTAATGTGGGTTTATTTATATGATTGCCTCCTTTGCGGTATTCAAAACTAGCCTAGATTAAACACTAAAATATATACAGTAGTTGACTGTACAGCATTAGCATTGAATGACCTATGAATATGACATTTTTTAATGGAACTAATTCTCAAAACACAATCAAACTTCAGAGCTGCTTGAAATGTTACAGTAGCTCCTATAGAAAGGGAAAAGCAGTGTTCTGTTAGTTTTAAGGTTTCAATTGGATCTTTTATTTGTGTTTGAGAAATCTGTACAGTGAAAGGGTTTTCCCTTTCATGGGATAACAATCTGACCTCCTGTGACCATCCAAACTCCTGTTCTGTACTGCAATATTTCACATCAGACGAGGCATTAAAAACCTTTTGTTCCTTGTGTCAAATCAAAAGTCCTGTGTTATATTCTGGGCTCCCGCTCCTTAGGCTAAATCACTTAATTCCCATGCTTCAACTGCAAAAAGAAAGTTAGCTCAATTCTCAAGATGAGAATTGACATTAATAGAAAAGATATTTTGCTGTGAAAGTAGATACTCTGAATCAGCTGACGTTCTTAAGTGCTCTGAGATGTTCAAATGAAAGTTGCCAGCACTAATACTAAATACAAGCTGTAGTATTATTAATGCCATCTAACAAAAACGGCTGTTTTAAGAAAGAGTTTTGCCTATTTTTACAGTTAAGCTACCACTGCAATTGTCTAAGAAAGACAAAGCTAATGGTGTAACAAATGAATCAAAGAATTACTAGAAAATAATTCCACTGAGAGGTTTAGGTGACATCTTTAACCATAAGAGATCCACCTACACACAGTTTCTAAATATTTGTAACAACACAAGTAAAAAATTATTGCTATGTAAATCCCTGCAGAATACTTATTTTGCTGGAAATTATTATATTGGAATAAGAATTTCTAATTTACTAGTGTGAATATATGAAAATTAAAGTATTAATTATTCATACAAATAAAATGAGAAAATTAATACAGGCTGTATATTACAGTTCCAATACAATATAACCCCTCCTCCATGGACATGGAACCTGCTGCTTTTGCAACTGTGCAAAACTGCCACACGAAAGTTGGATATTTTCAAGCTGTGAAAATTTTCTCAACAATGGAGGATTTGGATGCAAGGTTTCAACAGTCCAAGCCTGTTCAATTCATTTTGTGTGTACTAACGTACAAGAGCAAGCTGCTACCCTTCCTTCTGGTTCTCATCTTATCCTGCTACTTCGAGGTTTATTTGAAAAGTCTGACCCCAAACATGTCACTTCACAAGAAATCAAGATTTGCAATACTACCAAAGCTTGAGGTTTTACCACAGCCTTCTGCAGCATTTCTTGTTAAGCTGAAGCAGAAAAGAGAACCAAAAAATGTCTCATGCATTTGAAAGCAAGAAAAATGTACATAAAAGTGCTTTCCATTTCCTTGAACCACAGAGAGCCAGGAACACTCCTTAATCCTGCACCAGTTCTCAATGGTTTACAACTCAGTGGACTGCAGTGAGACAAGCAACTCAGACAAAGGCCTTAGACCCCATGGTAGCTTCATTAAGCAACACTCCAAATCATCAGTGAATATTTAGAAGGAAAATGAATCCCCATAGAGATTTTATAAACATGTTGAT
The DNA here is from genome assembly GCA_013397955.1 of Grantiella picta. Classification (NCBI taxonomy): domain Eukaryota; kingdom Metazoa; phylum Chordata; class Aves; order Passeriformes; family Meliphagidae; genus Grantiella; species Grantiella picta. Next base: position 420,982 of record VZRM01006628.1, read on the forward strand.
TGGTTTCTCATGGCCCTGCAAGGGTTAGAAACAATGCTCTGAAAAAGCATTTTCTCCTACACTTTTTGTTTTTATCTCTGGGCAAATTCAGACTAATGATGCCCTAATAACAGAGCCCTTTGCCAATCTATCTGTGGCTCAAGTCCCTGCAATATCAGCTGTGTTTTAAAGATTTGACTCTTGTGGCAAGCTGTGCAGCAAGTCTGCATGCGAGATCAAATTTCCAGAATGACGGTTCTGCATTCCCATTAAGCCAGGTGGAAGGAAAAGAGGACTGAATCAATGACTCAGGAATACCATGTCCCATGAAGACTTCCACTGCTCACAACTAACAGATCACCCACTGCTGGCATATCTGTACTTCCAACACACTTACATTTGCTCTATTAACATGGTGAGCTACAGTTTTACTAGGAATGACTCAGGTGGCACATTTGGCATTGGAGCTGTTACTGTCTGAAATGGTTCATGGCTAAGACCTTCCTGGCTCTGTTCCAGCAGGCGCCCTCAGCTGGAAAGGTTACCAAGTTTACCAACAGCAATGACTGCAATGAGAAGACATCGCTCTACAGACTTGTGACTCCCTCGCGAATCTGCAAATGCTGGCCAGGACTGCTACCATGAGTGATGCACCGTCACAGCTCAGCTGCCTCCCATCTGCTATAAATACTATATTGCAGTACTAGCATTACGCTTCCTCAGCAATCAGCGAAAAGTTTTCCAATTTTTTTTTATTCCAGATATTTTAGTTTAAAACTAAATGTTTTCCAGTGGACAGACATATACTTTCACAAAGGATTAGTAGTAACAGCAGGTTTCCTTTTCTAGATTGGATTTGCCATCCAAATAGTAGTATTGTTTAAGCTGGCTTCAGTACCCTCTGCCTTTCTTCTTGTCCCTGAATTATCCTTTAGGTAATGGTGGTAAAAACATTTATGCAATCAGATTGCAAAACAGAGCAGGAAGTCTAGTCCAGCTGATAGATAACCTAGGTGAAAATAATTATTGTACTATTACTAGTGTTACTCTTTTGCAAGTGGACCAGTTTTCCAACCCAGCTCACAGAATGGCTGCACAAACACATATGCAGAACCAGCACAGGGCCAGGAACACACAGCAGATTAATAACTACTCAAGGCAGAACTGTGGCTGAAAAGCAGTTCATTAGACTGCCCTCTTGCTTGAAAGGTTGCAATCTTGAAGCCACAGTGTACATATTAATACAACATCTTCTAACACGGCATGGTCAAACTCTCAGGGAAACAACACCCAGTTGCACTTTTTGACATTCATGCCATATGCATCCATAAAATTGACGCTTGAGACTACAGAAAAAACAATATGCATTATTTAAACATCTCTTGTTATTCACTTTGTGCTCCCTGCTTAGTAAGAAAAAGGAGGGGGAGAGAGACAGAGAAAACAAATAATCTCACTAGCTTTTGTTCAGTTTTATTTGCAGGGGATTAAAATTATTTTACCCTATGCACTGGGAATTTCATCTCAGGCAATGATACATTTTGACCTGCGTTGAAACATGAATGTGTTCTTAGCAATTTAAGACCAGAATTGTGGTCCCTCTGTAAATACAGAGAATTAAACCCCATTCTGCTGTGGTGCTGCATGCTGAGTAAATCTCCAAGTAGTTGAGCTGTTAATTTCTTGGTTTTGTATATTGTGCCTCTATTAAACCAATTTTTTCAATCATGCTGAACAGTCACCTGCCGCCTGCACTCTGAAGCGTCTTGCTAGCCTTGGATGGTGATCCCTCTGTCACACTTTGCTCACAGCACTTCTAACAGCAGGGTACATTTCCCTTTGTGGTATTTTTACTTGCTTCTAGAAATACATCTGAAATCACTGGATGAACATTTTCCAGCTTTCTGCCAGGTTCCCTCCAGCCCTCTTGTACTACTCCCAGATGAAAAGGACCTATTTGGAAAAACCTTATAAAACTGAATAAAGAGAAAACACTCCCTCTGACCTAACCCATGAATTTTAAAAGACATAGTGCTACCTGCTAAGACATTTTCTTTCAAATGCACTTTAGATCAGGCCCTGAAAAGAAATATATATTTGCACCAGTGCATTAGAGACAGTTCCTTCTTTGGAGCCAGAAATAGTTCAGTGCAAATAAACAGAGCTAAATTTAATTAAAACTAGTCTAACAGGGTGATATTATCCTGAGAAAAACAGTCACAAAAATTCAAGGCCAGACCTTTTGTCATCTTCTAAGCTCTTATAGAGCTCCTTACACCACCAAAGACTTTAGATAAATGTCACTGCAACCAGAAAGAAAAACAAAATAAAGAAATTTTTTGAGTTCTTAAAACTCAACCACTCACACACTGAGTGTTGAATACCTGAGCACTTGGAAGAACGTGAATCACAAAAGAAAGTTATACTACTAGAGAAGTGACAAGGGCCTAAAACTGTTGGCATCCTTCACTGGTCATCAAATCGACAAAATTCACTGTATTCCCTCAGAAAATACTGAAACTCAATAAACAAAGTACAAGCAATGTAACTGGCATTATTTTAGTCTCTGAAGGAGCTCAAGTTTTATATAAGATCTGCTTTATAAAGGAGACATAACCATCAGTATCTCACACAAAGAGTCCAGTATTTAAATCTTTTACTTGTCAGACTAAGGCTTTTCTCGGTATTTAAAACACATTCACAAGCCTGTCCCTGTTTTCTAAGCATGTATTTACGCACAGATTTCCAGGTATTACAAATAAACTTTGGCTGAAACATAAATATGTGATTTTATAGAAATTCAGTCCTAGTACAAATCAGTGCCTCACTTCTGCTGATCTCCCCATTCTTTACTTTCTTGCATCAGCTCTATTTATGATTCACTGCTACAAACCCATCAGTATCCTCTCATAAAAACTGCCTACTGTATATGATTAGACCTTTTTCAAGGCATTCATCCTGTGATGTTGTGCTGAACTTTACTAAAGTCTACCTTAGGTATAACTGATCCATCAGTGCAGTTGCTGCTGTTCTACCATTCCATGTTGTCCTGGAGTGATGTTATGATAATCCATTATCCCCTATCGTTGGTTTATATGCCAAAAAAATGTGGTCCTGTCACTTTAACTACGTTCAGCTGCAGAGAGAAACGCGGGTTGTTTTGAAAAACTTTTTCCCCAAGCCTAGCACGGGGGAGGATTCTTCGCTCAGCAGAGACTGCGCGTGCTGGACGGCTGTCGGAGTGGACTCTGTTCCAGTTCGTTTTTTTCTCTTTTATTTTTTTCAATTTTTTTCTTCATTTGGACTCTTTTTCTTCGATCTGCTTTGTCACCCGAAGATCCAAGGGAGCCAGAGAACTGCAGAGCTCGTGGGGAGCTCCACCCAGCTCCCAACGGGGGGTGAGGAGGGGAGAGGCTACATCGGAGGAAAAAGACTTTTTTTTCAATCAGGTTTAATAACTATTTTATTTTTTCCCTTGGATTTCCCCTTCCCCTGTGCCTTGCAGGGCACTTTGCGTGGTTTTGTTAAATAAACAGTTTTTTCTTCACTTCCATCTAAGAAATTCTGTTGTGGGTGGGGGAGGGGGTGTCACAGCCCTTCGCTCTCGGAGGAGAGAGAGTTTTATCATTAATCCAGGACACATGTGCACCCCCGCAAGGATACAACTTGATAAAACTTCCATTAGTCCAATCTTTCAAAGCCCAGTGCCAAAAATACTATGTCATTCCTCTCCTTTACATACCCTTGGACAACTTCAAACAAAGCCTTTCCCTACATGGCCTGTCCACCTGTACATTTACTCAAAAATGCATATGAACGTGCAGGGTCTTCAGATAATCGTTTATCACATTTAATTTCTAGGGAATGTCATTTTCCATCAAGTGATGCACAAAGTGCATGTTAATCAAATTGCATGTCTATATAGTACCTACTCCATGAATATGCAGGCAGCTCTGGTTTTTGTAAGACACAAACATATTTCCTCTCAGATAGGGAGTGCAGTTATGTGTGCCTGTTTTCTTCTTCCTTGTTCTTTTTTGCATAAAGCGGATGAGATTCAGTATTTGCCAGAGCAGACATATTTTTTCCAAGGTACAACAGCAGCCTAGTGCTAGATGATAAAACTTTGCCTGCCATCCATATAATGCAACCGCAGTTCAAGTGTTCTGGATTCTGTGGATTTGTGTTGCACAAGCACAAAGCTGAAATCACATGCAGGGTGATAAATGTTAACAATTTATTCGGTGTTTGAAAACACTGAGAATCAGCTTGCTTCCTTGGTCTGCTTTCACTCAGAAGTTTAACATCAGAAATGGTTTAGACGTGTACTGAGCTGGCTTTTTCTTTTTTTTTCTTTTTACTAAAACACATCTTCCAAAAATATGGGTTTTATTGCTCTGTCTTCATTTGGAGGCTTCATGAAATAAGGACTTCCTATCCCTTAATATTATTCCAGTGGTTAATCAATCTCACTCTTAGAAATGAGGCACTGATTCTCAATTTTAATTTCTTTAGAAGAAAAATCCATCTATTTGTTTTCTTCATGTCTTTGCTAGATTAAAGAGGACGTTATTATTTAGTCCTTTTAACTTTTGGTAGTACTGATGTCTTCTAATCAAGTCTCTTCTCAGTCTGCTTTTGGTTCGGCTAAACAGACCATGCTCTTCAGGCTCTTTCTGTGATTAATTTGCCATTTATTGTGGTAAAAGATTTCTCTTCTGCATTGTTTAAACTAGGGAATTAATCCTTTAAAGCCAGTATTCTTGTAACATGCCAATGATACAAGACCGCATGTGTCCTGGTACCTCAGTTACAGATGTATTCAAAGTTAAGGCCTGTACAAATGTCTTATTTACATCCACAATTATGTTCACTCTCCACAGACCTGAAAGAACAGAGCTTGCAGTTCTAGGAGTAATTCTTCAGTTACAGACACTGCTAACACATGCACATTGTACCATGGATTCATTACATAAATCAAACCTGACTGTAGACAGAGACTGAAGGACAAAAGAATTAAGTATCTTTTCCAAGTTAGGAGTCAAAGCTATAGTGCAATATGCTTAGGACAGTATGGCATCCAGTAACATAAGCTGCCTGCCTTTCCCAGACCCCATCTGCTCTTTCAATAAATCCTTTAAATGTGCATAGTGACACAAAAGATTCTGGAATTTGAAGGGTGCTTCTGTTATTTAACATCCATAGACCTGGTGCAAAAGGGGCCACATTTCCATTAAATCCGCTAGGAATAATTTAGATTATTTGCTAGAAGAACATTTCAGATCATTGTTTAAGATGAAGAAATGTGTGAGGAAATCCTGCCTGGAACAGAAACTCTGACTGAAACCCCATTACTTTTGGTTCTTAGATTTCTGCAAATCATGAGCTTTAAGAGCAGTTATCAGTGAATCTCTGCTGTTTTCCATATTCTCTATACTTTTCAGCAGCAAACTGACAGTCCCATATTTAGACAAAGGTGACACTCACACACACTCTCACTATTGGCATGGCATATAACCTAGCTGTCAAAAAATGTGTTCAACTAATAATTAGCACAGAAATGTTTCTTATTAGATGTGTATTTTTTTTCTACCAGAAAAGAAAATCCTCACAAGAGAATTGGGGTTTTCTTCTTTTTAATTTTGTTGGTTGAAGCCTAACTCTATGGCTAATAAGAGAGCACAAAATTAAATTCCTAGAAAGACCTCAGCTAATAAAGTGGTTTAGATTTGATCTGCCCTGGCCCAGAGCAATTCTATAATGGATAACTAACAAAAGAGTTGTGACAGCAAACCTGACCTTAGGTCTCATCTCTGCATGTCACATTTTGCTAAGAAGGCTGGGAGACACTTTTGCTTATTTGTCATTTTCTTTAATGATGGGCTTTGATCCTTGACAGAGAGTGCTCAAAAGAACCCTAATGCTCATACAAGATACACTTTTAGCTTTTGGGGGCTTTGAGTACTTTGGTACTCTCCTTTCACAGATTGAGTCCAAAGAGTGGTCATATGGTAAAAAAACCCTTTTCCTCTGAAGCTTTTTGGACAGGTGAATAGCTCAGTTTCTTTCCACACCAATCACAGTATTTTTTTTCTCCTTTTTGAAACTTTGTACTATTTAAGCATGTCTAGTTTCACTGGCTTTGCACTATACAGTGCTACTATCATCAAGAGGAAGAGTTATAAAATAAGTTTTCATCTCACTAGGCGAATTTATTGCTGTCATAAAAATAAAGGCCCCCAAGGTTCATTGCGTCCAATGTACTGAAGACACAGAGTGCAAGCTTGGGGAATTTACTGTAGTACACCACTGTGTCATTGTACCTACCTGAAAAGTTGGCTTAGCTGACATCTGAAAGCATTATTAAAGAAAATGCAACCTAAGGGGAAAGAACCAGGGGTGTTTGATTTGTCAAAAGAAAAATGTACATTATTATGCAGTCAGAAAGCAAGTTATAAGCCCGAGTGAAGATGTTAGCTGGGCTTTATTAATGCTTTCATAAATAATTTGCTGAAACAGAGCCCCTTCACAAACTGCATACTTATTTATCTGGCTTGGGAGTTTGCCCGTTATGGGAAGCAATACAACTTGAGCAGGAGCCTGAAAATGGTTTTAAAGCTAGTTTTTTATAGGCGGTTATCCTGAAACTTCCAGGAAAGAATGTTTTGTCCAGTGAGTCCTAGAGAGGCCAACAGAAACCCCAGATTGTCTATAAAGAATTGCCTAAGAGAAAGAACTGGAGAGCAGAATGTGTTCAGGAAACCTCACTGTCTGAACATCTGGGAGCCACTCTGGCAGTCACACTCACACCACCTGAGCTGGGACCACATGTCCAGCAAGACCTGCAACACCCCACGCTCACACAGTCAGTCAGATCAGCTTTCCTTAACAAGTTTCCCAGAGCAGAGCCTCAGATATCTCAGTCCTTAAAATAACTTAATCATGGTGCAACCACAAAATGACAGCTCAAGCTGGGTATCTCTGAGGAGAGGCCCCAAACAAAGGAAACCCTGGCTTTTTATACCCTCACAGTCTATGCACGTGAAAGTCTGGGGTCATTGGTTTCATGGAGTGTCTGGTCACCTGGCTGGGCCATAGGTCCCTGTGCCCTTTGTTTTGCAGAGGGTCAGCACCAGTTCATGGCCCCTTGCCTCGAGCTCCCATCACCCAGAGCTCAGCCTGCAGCTCCCACTGCAGCTGCACACTGAGCTACCTGCACTAAATTGATTCCTCAACAGACTGCATCAGATGAGGAGGTAGTAGGAGGCAAAAAGCTTTAGTATATTCAGGAAACAGTCCTTGCCAGACATGTTGCAAGACTGGAGATGCTTGCTGAGAAAAACATGTTTGCAAGCAACATTGTCCAGGTTGCTCTGTTGATAATGTAGGTCACTGGAGGACCAAACAGAAGACAAGATCCAAGTATGCAAACTGCTGCACAGTCCCAGAAACAATCCCAGCCCTGAAAATACTATAGCCTGACGAAAATGAGAAGTAAACATGGTAAATAGAATAGAAGGAAATAGAAGTAAACAGGGTAAAGTAAGTCTCCCATGGCTGTACAAGAGGCCAGTGGTAGAGCTCATGAAAGAAAAACAGACAAATCAAATCTACCTGCCTGCTGACTGTACAACACAATACTATCATCTACATCAGCAACAGTATGGTCTGAAGGACTAATCCCCAGTTTAAGGATTCACCTCATCTGATTTGAAGACCTACTTCTGAAAGTTGGCTATATATGCCTTTATAATGAACAGACAATTATCAACAGAACTTCTCCTAGGTTTTTTGTGTATGTGTTTGTCTAGGAGGAATCATAACATATATGTCTCCAGGGTTTTGTAAATGCAGTAAGAAGAGACCTACCCAGCATAATGAGGACACTCATTACTGGAATCCTTTGATTCAAGTTGTGGTTGAACATGAAGAAAAACCACAGCTGACTCTGGAATTTAAAAAAGGCAGAGATAAAATGCTTTAAAGTAAAAACAAAATATTCGGCTGACAGCAATTGAAACTGTGCAAGCTGTCCAGAGAAAAGTTCGAATTCTCAATGGTTTCATGTGATCATGTGTACTATCAACAAAGAAAAACTAAGGATTTTCACTGATATGCCTGGGAAACTTCCCCAGTGATTCTAATTGTAAACATAGCACTACTGTACATTCTCAAAATAAATGTACAACTCAACAGGCTAACCACACCACATGAGAACACAGCTTTAAAAGCGTATGAGTTCTGGACATTTCTGGCATGAGAGACTGCTGGGATAGAGATGGGGAGATGGCTATGCCTATTGTTTCAAACTTGTTGCAGAAACATAGCCTAGGCAGATATATAATTGCGTAACATTCTGTGTGTGTATGAAGGAATATTTCCCTTTTATAAATATATTCTCTTCCAGAGTGTTGGAATACATATTAAAAATTCAAACCTCTTATTTAAAAATTAGACCGTTTACAACCCTGAACACATGGATTTATTCGTTCTCAAGACAACATTCTCCTATTTTCCCCCTCTGTCCATTTCTAGACAAGGAAGCTTTCTAACAAAGATTTCTACATTATTCCATCTCTTAAAGCTTATTTTGAAATAAAACAAACAAAAATGTTCAAATATAGTACAAAATTCATAGATTCCTTATGCTCAGACTGCCAATATATGGAACACATACCTGGAGTCATGCTACACAGGTGAACTTCTGCAGAGAGCATGATATTACTTGATGGAAAGATTACATTATACCTTTCCATTACTCCTTAGCTGTTAAAGATGATCCCAGCTGTCATATGAAAGTCCCACAGCCATAGCAGGACAGCTTTGCCCATTTGCTGCAAGAAGTCTATGTGTTTCCAGAGAAAAAAAAAGCCATGCACATTGTTCAGCGTCTCACTGAAACTGATGAATGGGCCCGAAGCACAAGAAAGATAGTCTCACGGGAGCTATGACAGGTCTGGACACTTGGCCATCTCTTCCCAGAGCAGAAATGAACTAGAATGATTTCAAGCAGACATAAATTATAAACCACTAAAAAAGCTTCACTTGTTACACCTATGTCTTCACAAAGTTGCTTTAATTTGGTGCGAAAGTAACTACTGCAGAAGTAGCCTTGTAACACCCAGAGAGAAATTCAAAGTATGTGTTGTCAGCTGAATTTTCATTGCTACTTTGGTGATAAATCAGAGGCAGCCTGCATCAATTCAGCTGAATATGCCACAAAACAGCAGGACTGAGATTACCATTGTGCTCTCATGCTGCGGATCAGACTTCAAATTTTGTGCTTCCCCTCCCCTGCATTTGGTCAGGACAAAATGTCTCAGACTGAGGTTTTCAGTCTGGAGTGCTATAAAAATGAGGTATAATGAATACCACGAAAAAGCAGGAGAGAACAGAAAGGCAGTAATGTGAAAGTTTTCAGCATTAGGCAGTAAAAAGTAGAGATGATCTTAGTGGCTACAAAGGGGATACTGGAGCACCTGTCATGGGTAAATTGTGAAGCTTTTTTCTGTTAAAAATCTGTTCTTCAAAGTACTCCAAAATCTGCATGCTTTCTTAAGATGCACCTACATTAGTGCTTCAGCTTCAGTTCAGGCATTGTTTTGATTCAGCCCTCTGCCATCTGTGACCATTTGCCTGTCACTGATCTCAGTTTCTGAGTGGTTTTGGTGCTTGCATGTTAAATTCCTGTCAAAGGAAACCAAATGAACAGCTGTGCTCCACCTGTGCTTCATCATTTAATGGGCACACAGAGCTATGAATCAGCCTATAGGCAAAACTACTACAAGTTTCCCCTCAGGGTTACATAGCACCCATCTACCATTGAAACACCCTTGAACCCTTAAAAGATCCTGTGACAATCTGCTGCATTTTGCAAAGAACCCAGTTAAGTGTTTCCACCTGGCACCAACTGCCAATACTCCACTGGCTATTTCAACAGATCTATCAGCTACTCCTGAAGATGAAGACACATTTTACAACTTTGCCTAGCTGCTACCTGGTCTATATTTTGATGCCATACCCCTCTCTGAATCTTTATTTTACTCCCGTTCTCTCCTGCTTTTTAATTTTTTAAAATTTTCTCAGCATGCTATCACCTCGTCCTTTCTCCTAGCAGAAAATCAAAAATGTTGCAATTTAACAAACAAAGGAAATACGACTACTCACACAATCTGATTGAAGACTGGGAAGATTTCCTTAGAAGTTACAGTTACATGACGTCAGCCTCCTGTTGATTGCTGAGATAAATGGTGTTCACTACTCAGTGACATTTGGACAAAATAAAAGGAGAAGGTAAGACAGAGATGCAACACACTTGAAGGTGGGAAAATATGTGCCCATTTGTTGGGAGCTCTGTGCTGAAACTGAATCTCCACTGGATTTACTGTTCTCTGCTTTCACATCTGACCCCATGACACCATCACCAAAAGTGGGCCACCAGCACTCCCCATCTTTGTGCCCCCAAAAATCCACTTGCAAGGATATAGCCTATGGTGCTACTTTACCCCACCCGGTCTGCCTCTGCAGTGCCTTTTACAGCTCCCAGTACCAAACAAGTGAGATGGAAAAGCAGCAACGGACTTTCTGATCACGTTTAGTCTAGGCTGGGGAGGAGAAGGAAGGATGATTGGGGTATCGTGTAAAATAATAGTATGAAGCTCAGAAATGCAGAGAAGCACTCCATGTCAGAAAGCAGAGTGATGGCAAGGGCTTTCATGTTTCTGAAAGCAATTGTCCCAAAGCCAGCTAGTAACTACCTGTGTAAAGAAGTACCCGCTCTCTTTCTACCTTCTGAATGCCAAGCTTAGTCTCTGCATCAAAAAGAGCCATGAATGTGGTGTGCCATAATAGAAGAGCCCTGCCAGACTTCTACAATAGCCTGTCTCTGTGAACGCCCTGTCCCTTGCAGGAAGCAGTGGTGAGAGCAGTGTTAAAGGCACAGTTTATACTTCTGCACTGGTTTGTTCTTAATCCCTTAGCCAGAAGGATTAAGCAGGTTTAAGGGAATAGGAAAGATGCTGCAACTCCTGAATGCCTGTTGTATTTATGATGCTCGAAACATAAAATAAATAATTTAAAAAGGTATAAAATCTTTGGTACATGGGTTTTCATTAACTAGATGTTAAAAATGAGTGGAATCAAAACAAAAACTAAGGGCTAGAAACAAAAGATGAAGCTGCTCACATCTTTCCATAGAATATTGAGGATTTTGAAGTATTTCCATTTAGCACACATTGCAGGAGAGGAATGCAGAAAAGAAGGATAAAATTATGTGAAGAAGAATTGAAAGATTACTTTATAAATTAAGAAAAGGAAGCAAGACTTGTCAGAAACAAAAGCCAGGTGCCTGCAAGCAGCAGGGGGAAACAGTGATACAAAAGAGTACTGATCATTTCTGAACAACCAGAAAGGACTCTCAATTTTATAAAGACAGCAGCACCTAGAGAACATACCAAGACATTCTGCAGCCCTATCAAGCATCTGGCAGGCAATTCTGTTACATTTGAGACAGGAACCAAAGACATTACAACACTAATAAACGTTGTTACATACATTAGGAGACAAGGGGCTAACAGAGGTTCACGTCATGCTGAGACATTTTGACAATAATGGAATTTCAGTAATCAGACCTCTCTACACAAAAATTAAACACCCAGGCAGTTTAATACCCCAGGCAGAGAATCAGCACAAACCATAGCTACACCACTTTTTAAGGAAGAAATGCTGCACTTATAAGTGGCATGTGAAGAGAGAAAACAGGACATCGAAAACAAGGCATAGAAAAGAGGGCACATCATGTTCCAGGCATGGTTGAGGTCCACAGCAGGGAAGCTGTCTTACTACACTGCTTCCTCTGGTTCATTCCCCTCCTTAAAATCCACACTGCAGGCTTCCTCTAACCTTGACTCCAGTGAAGCAGTCTGCCTTAAAGGAATGAAGATTAGCAGAAAAGTCCAGAGTATTTGAACTACTCAGCATGCAAAATTGGCTTCTTAAGAAATACTTCTCACCGGTGAGCTCCAATGAATGATTACAGCATTTAAGAACAAGTTAAGAGAGACAAAGTGTATTTTTAGCACCAATGTACAAGGAGTAAGACACATGCCATTCATTGATAAGCAAGAGAGAAATGCTACACCAGAGCTGTGGTGCTGCAGACGTAGCATTTGCTTTGCCAAGCTTTTTCTGTTCATTTTCCCCTCTACTGTCACTGTTTCAACAGCATTATCTAGTCAATGCACACAATTCATATTAGAAGTATATGTTTTTATCCACTGCACATTCTATTTGCACATGTATAGTCTGTAATCGAAAACAGTGCAGCTGAAGTTAGCATTTGAAAACCTCAGTAAAACTGAGCTAGCACTAGCCTGTGAGGCTGGAGCTGGTTAGCAATATGTTCCTATATGTATTTTGGCCTAAGAAAACATTTTCTCCTTATTCCAGAAAAAAGTAAGTAGTCATCCATTTCCTCCTTCACATGTTCAAGGCCATTCTTATGAGGGAAATGATGAAAATGCAGCAGTAACTACATGCTTTACAAGGTACTCACATGATACTGCAGCCTGTAAGACTAAGCCGGTACATGATTCTTGCAGAATCCCTTCCCCATTTTTTTCCAAATTAACCAGTGAAGTTGACATGTCCCTTCTTCAGGCAGCCTGGGGTTGCTGTGGTATATGTGCAATAACAGTGCTTTTCTTCTCTTAATGAACAAACACAAGAAAAAAATATGGTATCATTTTTTTTCCTGGAACTCTGTGTATTCCTTAATCTGACACAGAATTGCTTGCCCTCAGTCCAGGGCAAGCTAGTTGTGGATTTATTTGTTATTGGATTTGGGAGCAAGCCCAAGGTTTATGAAGAAAAGAATTCTCTAAAATTCCTGATTTAGGCTAGGGAATAACAAATGAAGGTTTAGTTGCTAACATGAACTCTCCACTCCTTAAATATGCTCCATGACACTAGAAATATCTCAACAAATGATAACTTCTCCACAAGTTTCCTTGCATTTTTCCATTAGCTATGACCCAGACACACGGCTAATCTTTAAGGTCTGATTTTTCATTTAAAAGCTGAATACAAATTCTTCAAAATCTTCAAATGAGTTCCCAATTTCATTTTTACATACTTCTACTAGCAATTTGGTATTATTTACTATCAATCTCCTTTGACAACTTTTAGCAGTGTTTAAGGTTTGTTCAAGAAAGCTTACTATGCTAAACAAAGAAGTTAACAAAAGCTGCCATATAAACAAGTGTGAAGGACAACAGCACTTTGCAGTGAACATTGTCACTCACTGGGAATAATCTTTTACTGTGCAGATAACAAGTTCACTTTTACAGCATCAAACAAATTTGCGAAATTCTCACATACTCCTGTTGCTGGTATAATGACACACTCATCCTTCACTGCTCTGGAAAAAAAATGACCCTTGAAATAGGCAGCCTCCTTCTTTGTTTTGTTTCCAAACATCAGTAACACAAAGCTTCCTCCCGCTAGAAGATATTGGTCATGCCAGCCTTGATCCAACAGCAAACTGTATTGCTCTCCTTAAAGAACCCCTAAACCATCAATGCATCTTGTCACTGATTTAAGTAGTTGAAGGCTTCAGAACTGGTTAAAACCTGTTGACAGCACATCCATGCAAATCCAAACTCCTTTTTAACCATTTTCTGAGTGATGTAGAACCAATGAAATATGCTTCATTAGCAGCCACTCTTACCTCAAAGAATCACAAGGTGGGGAATGGCTCTGCAACCTTTCATTGCAATTGGCATTTTGCTTATAAAGAGCATAAGGAGTGAAGCAGAAGTTGACCTTTCTGTTTGGCATTAAGTTCTCAGCTGGCTTTTTGCTAAATGGCATTTTAATGGTTGGTGTGATACTGATACCAACCAACTGGTTGTGTGTGGTTCTAACTTAAATCACCTCTTTCATACAGGTCACTGAAAGGCTGTCATGTACCAGCATTTGTTTATCAAAGTGGATTCACAGACACAGAGAGTCAGAGTCTGAAAAACTTCGTATCCTTTTTCCAAACTAGTGGGCTCACTGGAGCACAATATATTGTACTTATGGCAGATATGTGATATAGCAGAAAGCGAAAAAAAATGCAGAAAGTGAGGAGTCTTAGCAAAAATACAGGCATGCCTGTTTTATTAAACCTGATTGTTTTATCAAAGCTGGAAATGGGACAGAAACTCTCTGCAACAAATTTAATGAGGCTACATTTCTGTCCTTACAAACTCCTTCAGTAAGGTAATTTTACAGACTACTTTGTCTTTTCATCTTTGTGAGTCTGGGCAAATTATGGAAGGCAACATGAGAGAAAAGGAATTTCATGATCCCATTTCTAATAGAACACATCACCTGAATATATCACCATTGAGCTCTGCTTAGCAACTGAAGGTGTGGATAAACCACACACAGAAGACCTCACCTAATCCAGTGTAATAGTCAGGAAGGTAAGAAAACTGCTCCTTACAATCAGGTTTCAAGGAAACATTAAGAAACTTCAATAGCTTTATTAAGTGAAACAACACACATTAGTATATGCCGTTATACCTGCTACTTCAGGGTTTGTGGAACCATCAGTCTTTTCCACACAACCTAAGCTAACCCATATTAAAGACAAACCAAGGGACAAAATTCATGTTCCTGAATCTCTGGCAAAGCTCCCATCAAATGAGAAATGCATGTAAGATTCTGGCTTTATAGGTCTCAGTATGTTAAATTAAATATTTGGCCCTGGGACAGCTGAAGTCTCTATTTTTGTACTAAAAGGGTAGTTTGATTATTCTTACTCCCTTTTACAAAGGCTAGGAGCTTTGAATCCAGGTACACTTTAAGTTGATTAACTCTTAGAAGCCCAAAAGCTAGCACAGTATCAGGAAGGCAAGAATATATTTTTCTTAGGCAAACCCCTTATGACATTCACATTTGCTTTTTGTTTTCACACTTTTCAAGAATGGCCTTGAAAGCTCTCTCAAGTGTCTCTGAGGCAAAATGACACATTTGTCTGAAATTCCTCAACTCAAATTTGAAGAGTTGACTGCTCTTTGGGGCTAGCAGAATCATTCTTCATTTCACTGCATGAGCTGATTATCACTACAAATACCAGCACACATTGAAAGAAGACAGCAAAGAGAACGGTTGAGTACAATACACTGAGAAGCAACAGGATGCACAGAGGTGATGCAAGGCTTGGTGTGAACCAGCAATTGAAAAACAGATACAACATACTATTTGAAAAATAGTTTTAAAAAAAGATATGTGTCAGAATTCAAGTTTTATCCTTCTTACCTTTTCATGGCTGCTTCTCATTACTTGAGTTACTGGGACTTCAATATGAAGCAACGAAAACCACACTGAGAAATAGCAGGTATTTCCTCTCAGAAAGGAGGATTAACTGTGAAAGAAAAAACAAAAATCACATTGCATAGAGTTATGTCCAAGCAACTCTCAGTAGTTACTGGACTTTATCCACATTAATACTCTAAAGTCTGAAGGATCATACCTATTCTGTAAGAGGATTGTTGACCAAATAACGCAGGGAACTCTATACGAGAGAATATGTGGTGAAAAGTCATCAATCAGCTGACGCTTCTCAAGAAGACCAGACTTTTCTGCACTATCTTTTCTGCACTATCTGACTAATTCCAGACTGACACATAAGAATTGTGACAAGTAACAAATCAGGAATACAGGGATCACCTGTATTGTTATAGTGACTTGGAGCACAGCTTGGGAGCTATCACAGGCCAAGTTTCAGATGCAGGCCAAGGTGCAGATGAAACCTCACCCTTTTCAGGTGCTAGCAGCGGCATGGTACTACAACAGTTCTGGGGAGGGTCTCAGCCAACACACACATGCATAAACACATCCTAACACGCTCTGCAGTCCACAAATTCAGAAGCTGCAAAGAAAGAGCATAGCATCTCCAAAAAAGCAGCAGTGCTGTGATCTGAAGGTGACCACACCACTGACAGTGCAGCAACACAACCAGCAGGGCACAGTCCCCCAGTCCCAAACACGGTGAACAGAGCAGGGTGGTCCAACTCCAGCATCAGGAGACCAACAACCATCAGACAAAGACAAGGTAATGATTCAAAGCCAAGATCAACCCAGAATATTAGAAGAACAGTTTGGGAACAGCAGGGAACATGATCAAAGACAGGCACACCTACAGCATAGCTCCAACAAGGACTGGCTGCCATGGCCTGAGTCCTGGGTACAAGGACAAGAAGGCATGTCTGGGTAGGGGAGGAACTTATCCCTGGTGAGGCTGATCAGGGCAATGAAGACCTAATAGTGCATTCAGGACCCTGACACATTTTTCTCTCAAAGCATTGTGGGCAAGAGGGAAACCTTATGGAACGAAAAAAGCCATAGGGAAATGAAAGAAAATCTTCATGGACTTCTACAAGAAAGTAGTTCAAGACCAGTGAACCTCTTAACATAAATGAGGTGATAGCAAGGACGTGTTTAGACCCAGAATTGCAAATACTGGTCCAGTGCTGTTCAGCACAGCTGTCTTTCTCATGGCAAATTGACATTCATAACCCATGATTCAGCTGAGATACTCTGGGTGTCTAATTTAATATGTGCCTCCTCTTCCTATCTGACTATGTCTAGCCTCAGTGACATAGTGACAAAGGCTATTTTCCCTCTTACTATTTTTGTCACCAGGTCTGTGGTAGACTCCAGAGCAGAAGGCAACTGCAAAGGACTCTAGTGACTCCTGCATTTGACTTCAAGAAACAGGAAGGAAAGAGAGAGGGCACACAGACATATTTTCGGCCAGGGGGACACTATGGATCCTCTGACAATGGCATCATGCACCTAAATCACAAAAAAATTCAGAACTGATATCACAACACCCAGTCTGTCCTTCACAGTTATTCCCCCTTGAAGCCAGGCTGCTGCTGAGTGCCCTCTCAGACCCTTCAGGGCTGCAGGGACTACATGGAGCAGCACAGTTACTGGCAACAGCCACATCCTTTTGGACCATACTGGTTATCTGCCATGAAGCACGGTGGGGACATTCAAAGCTTATACAGCCTGATACACACTGGTAAGAAGAAGATCCACCTCTGGCCACAAAAATTAAAAGCATACCAGCTGTATAGCAAGCTGTCAGCAAAGCCAACCTCCACATGTCTTGGGTGTGGACACCACCACAAACCTCCTCTCTTTGCTTTCATCTCTTAAACACTGTGAATTTGGTCATGGGTACATATTCTGATTAATGACCTCAAAGGCTCTCTCAATCTATTGCAAAAAATAAGCAGTTTTTTAAATTTTTCCACTGAAATTATAAAAAATATTCAAGTTTTGACACTAAGAAACATCGTGAATATTAATAAGCATAACATTACTGATTTTTTTTATTTTCTGTAACTTCAATATGAAATCTCAAAGACTGGAACATGTTAATGAATTGGCCTTTGCCAGAGAAAGTATCCACTGAGGTTCGTATAATACAGACAGCTCAAGATGACCGTCACATTTCTCCTTCCCAGGCTGTCATATAAGAAAAAGTTTATTCAGGAAAAAAAAAATTCCTTGGCCTATGGCCCTTGTTGCTGAGTCAGAAGTAACAGATACTATATTATGTTATTGTCTGGTGAGATGATAAAAATTGAAGTGTTGTCACTGCACCCTAAATCTGAAAAAAAACCAAACAGTGAAGGCAGCATGTGCCCTTTCTTCCAAGGACAGCAAAAGCGAGACAATGCAATACATATCAATAAAATAGTGGCTGCCGTCCCACAATATTTTTTCCCTTGGATTCAATCAGTCAGATTTTGTGTATTTTCTTTTTGTTGTTGACTGGAACGATAAAGAAGGTAGAATATATAATATGAGCCTGAGGGGTCCAGCAATAAACCCACAGTCATTAATGATCTCTTCTGGTTCTAGCAATGAGACCCCGACAGCTGTCAGGTTTCAGATACATCAGATGCCCATCGTGAAACATTGTGAGAATATCTGAGGCCTGTTGTGATTCTTCACATTACATATGCCTGGCCTTGGGAAGGCTGACAAGCCCTTTGGAATTATGCATCATGCATTAATTAAAGAATTTTTATAGACAGGGAAAGATCATCTTCTTGTGGGATTTGCATCCTTCCTGGATGTGCAGCCCTCAGCTTTATGGTGATCATGTGTCTGCAGATTCTTCCTGTGGGATGCTGAGACTACCTCAAGGATCCAAATAAGGATGTTATCTATCCATCTGGTTAGAATGCAGTATGAGAGCACAAGGAGTACATAAATAAGTATCACAGGACCTGATTCTGCAAAATGTTTCATATCTGTGTAAAGATGCAAGTACGATAAATTTCTGTTTATTTCAGAAATGCTCAGACACCCGGCTCCCATCATATGCAGGATATATAAGGATAAGCACAGTGGAAGTAAATGGATTCTAAAATACATGCTACAGGAAATTATGGAGTAGACCTTAAGGCAAGCACATACATATTTTTTTAATGGCTAGGAAAAAAAGCAGAACTGGGCTTCAGAATGAGGGAACAGTAGGATCATTTTTTCTTAGAACATATTTTGGGTCCATTTGGGACTGACAAAGAGATACTGTAATTCAAATCCCAGCCAAGCCATCACATCAATCAAAGGGCAAATTCTAAACTTCATTCTTAATTCTTGCCTCAATGAAGGTTGAGTAATAACGTAGCATTTTATATACTGTAATTATGTTAGAAACACATGCTCTGAGAAGTAGAGTTTCTCCATACTCTGACAGAGTCAGCCAACAGTTCCCTCTCATCACTGGTGTCTCTGTATTTTGATCATGCCAGGCATTGCAGACTGTATTCCCAGCTTCCAGTATCCTTCAGACTTTTTCATTTTTATTAATTTAATTCCACTTCTGCCACAATCATACTTAGGAAGCTGTTAGGCTGTTATGAACTGATTCTTGTGACTACTTCTCTGTTCACTGTCCTCTAGGTCTCGAAACACAGAAAAGTAAGTCCTTCTACCACGCTATGGCAGCAGTGAACTGATACAGACAACAAAATCGGCAAGGACAAACCTGAGTATCCAATGTGGAGAAGCAAGCCATCTGAAGGACTTGCTATGGAACTATTTATTCCATTGCTGGAACAACCTGTTAGTGGGGCAGGGTTCCTGGCACAGTCTCAAGTCCACTTCAGCTCATAATGAAGGCCACATTTAATGTTCATTGCGTACACTGCTTACCCATAAGAGCTGCCAAGAAAATAAAGATAATTTCAGTCACAAGGTTCTCAAAACTCTCCTTGCTGTTGTGAATCTGTCCATTATGAAATTCATGATGAAAGACTAAATTGCAAGCTTTTCCAAAAGTTTGCACAATACTGATACTTTTTAAAAGAATACACGTAAAATACCTATTTTTAAATAATTCATTGAGATGGGTATCTCCTTTTCAGTGCCGTCCTATCAACCAAAATGTTGCAGCAATAGGTTGATAATCGAAGACTTGAAGGTGCCCTGTGTACAGTACCTTGTGCCATATAAATATGGTCAGTGTCCCTGGTTTGTCATAAGCCCCAACTTAATATCAACAAGAAAAGGTATTAAAAAACCAGGAAATCCTAAGGAAAAGTGGACCTTCTTCAGCTGATCAAATGGAGTAATATTTAAAAATTAAAAAGACTCTTTCTACTAACAAAAAGCCAAACTAGATTATTAAAAGCTGAAAATAATAGTCTAAGTGACTGCATGTACCCTAAAGGAAAAAGAAAACTAAAGGTATAAGATTTGAACTTTGTGGGTAACTTAGGCTATAGCAAATAATTTCTGTTCATGTTGGAAATATCAGAGCATGTGATAGAATTATTAATGTGTTTGTTTACAATATATATGTGAAAGATAAATTATGGATGCCTGTTTGTATGAAAAGTAACACAAATCTTTGTTTGAAACAAATTATGTAAGTTACAAGGTGCCTCAGCAAACGAATTTATCAAAGTGCCTTTAAATTTAAATGGATTAATGAACACTCTTCAAAGACATAGTAGATTACAATAAAGATGTATTTTGGGGATCTTCTCAGAAAGCATTGAGAAATGGGGGGTTCCAGATGTTACAGTTAGAGTGCTCCCACAGGACACATGAAAGAATATATTCTTTGATATCAAAAACACAAATAACACTTAATAGTGTTATTTGTGTTTTTGATATCAAAGAATGTTGTTTTCAGTCATGTAAACAGGGAGAATGTTATTTAGTGTCAAAATGTCAAGGTAAAGCTTTGTCTCCAGAACTTCAATTGACTTGTAGCTAAATAAGATTTCATTTCTCTGAGTTTCCTGGGGTTATGATGGTCAGACACTGACTTGGTGAAGCAGAATGAGACTGGAAGAGCTCTTTTTGAAATGAGACAAGAAGAATATAAAGATTGTGTGACAAATTATGACACAAAGGTCCATCTAACATTACCAAATCAAATAGATTTCAGTGCTATGCTAAAAAACAAAGACTAGCAAGTCTAATATAGAAGGTGTTTCTCCCAGCCTGGGAACATCCTTGAAGAAAAGGAGATAGGATGAGCAAGAAGTGGGTAAGAATGTGCAAGGAAAGCAGACAGATGGGAGTTGGAGAGAATCACCAAATAGGCTGAGTTGGACAGGACCTTAAATATCATCGAGTTCCCTGAATGTCTCCCATAACAGTGACCCAGAAAAGAATAATCCTCATCACTTCATTTTAGAAGATACCTGTAGGAAACTGCTGTTGCCAGTATCTGGACTAAGACTTGAAAGCCAGGTTAAATGGCACTGATATCAACTTGTCCTACACACAAGGGTAGAAGTTGTTACATAATGCATCCTTGCAATTACAAGGATCCAAACATAATGCATCTTTGCAATTACAGCAACTGTAGACCTGCTACCTCTGCATCCAGCTTGGAAGTATCGTATATACATGCTAAGCT
Source organism: Grantiella picta (assembly GCA_013397955.1). Taxonomy (NCBI): domain Eukaryota; kingdom Metazoa; phylum Chordata; class Aves; order Passeriformes; family Meliphagidae; genus Grantiella; species Grantiella picta. The sequence goes on from VZRM01006628.1 coordinate 441,908, forward strand.
CAAATTGGTCTTCTCTGCTCATTTAATTACTTCATTTAGAAAGAAATAGCTTGAAATGGATGAGAATAAGAATATGCCCTTTCTACTACCACAAAGTCCCTCACAGCTGATTCATCAGCTGCTTGCCTTAAGAATAAGAAAGTTAAAGTCTATTTAAGCAAAAGCAAGACAAAACTAGATTTCCCTGGGCTGGGCTAGTGATAGTACCTTTGCAGCAGCGCTGCTGGATAAACTTTCTTCTCAAATGTCCTCTGCAGAGTCCAGTACTTGAGATTACATATGACTATATAAGCAATGCTGTAAAATAGGAACACAACCCTTAACCTGAGGAAACCCAAAGAAAGATATAAAGAAAAGTATAAGATCATGTCATCACTGGAATGCTTCATGATACAAATTTTGTAAAAGCATAAATATTTGCATGAAATCCACAAAGGGTTAGTCACACTCAAGATTATGCAGTTCACTGATATTTTAGATACTTACATTTTGCACTGTTAACCAACAGTGCCAGACGATTCATTCCTGAATCAGTCTTTCTGCAAACTAATGCATCAGACTATAGACCCATGGACTGAAATGGGATTTGAGAGGCTAATTCTTGTGAGCATTTCTGAAACTCAACCCACCAGTTTTGCAAGCTCTGAACTGGGTGTTTCTGCTGGAATTTTTTACTAGGTAATGTTGGATGAGAACAATTTCTTATCCATCAAATCAAGAGCACCGTTATATGAGCATCTACTCCATTTCTGCCTCCAGATACCAAGAAAAAAAAGCAGCTTTCATAATTAGTTAAATTAAAATAGCAAGACATATACAACCGTCCCTTTTTAGACCAAACCAGCTCCTAAAATGACAACTGATGCAAAAATAATTAAAGAAAGACAGATGGGGGGCAGGGGGAAGGAAAAGGAGAAATAATGTATTTAGAATTTGAAGAGAAGTAATTAGTTTTGGCAGGTTATTTATTTATATAAACTGAAAAATTAGCTGTAGCAGACACAGGCAGCAGATACAAATGCCTGTTTTGCTCTCTACTCACATCAGAAGAAAAAAGTTACGGCTAAACAGCCCACTGATCTCAAAGTACGTATACTTCCTCAGAGAATATGTAAGAGTTTTTTCCATAATGAAACATCCCTGGCCAACAAAAGATAGCACGTCAGGAGACATCCTTGTTGTCTCTTGGAGGGCTTTTGGATGGTTTTTGGGTTTTTTACAAGGAACACTTGCTTCAATTTCGGTTTTTGTAGCAGTTTTTCAGTTCTTGAATTACCACTGTGGTGTACATTGTCTTCTCAAAATTTCTTACAATTCAGAAAATAAATTGAAGTGGGACTCAGTAATACAGCTCTGTGAATGGAGTAGTACTGCTGTGTGGAGAAAGAATAGATGGGTATAAGGCACTTTGTTTAAAGTTTTAATGATGCTTTAGTCTTATACCTCCCACCCCGTTTGATTAATATGTCCTCTGGAGACAACATTGATGCCAAAATGAGAGAAGTATTTAACTTCTTGGTGTCAGGTGCTATTCTCTGCATATTTACAGAGGCACAGGATATTTTTAGCTAACATTAATAAGCAAAACTGAAGAGGCTGTTGTTAAACTAGCACACAGTCATTTTGTGGTAAGTTACCATTCAGCAGTTTCATAGAATCGCAGAATATACTGAGTTGGAAGGGACCCATCAAGGGTCCCTTTTTTCAATGTTTGGTGCCTTCGTCTTCAGAATCCCCCGTTTAGACTAACCACTAAACTTAAAATTCTTAAAATTTAATTTTGACTAACAGTCTTCTAGCTTATCGAGATTTATGAAGATTAAAACAGAACTTCAGACAGACTCAGGGACGTAAGTTCTGCTTTCAGCACCACAGTCTGGTAGGTGACACAGCATGTCACCTCAGCACCTCCATTGCCTGATTTGCAGACTTACAAAACATGCATGCTCCAAGGCATGCTTAACATCTGCTCTCCCCAAGGAGATCAACAGCCCAAAGGCAAAGCTCTAAGTACAAGGTAACAAAAAAAGAGTAGTTATTACTGCTATTCACATTCACTGCCTTTGACCTGGAAAGCCTTTCAACCTTTGAAGCACACTTGAGTTGCATTTTAAGTCATTGCTGTCCACTCTTTCTGCTCAAAAGCACAAAATAACAGGCAGCAGAAGGACTATAAATTGCTTTATGGATGCTATAAATACAAATAATCCTCACCCATAAAATTACATTGGCATTACAAAGATCTAGTCATTTATTTAATGCATGGCACAGCTACGCTGCAGCACTTGGAGGAGGCAGACGATCATGCTCTCAGAAGGATTCCATCTTTAGCATGTGAAATGTCTCTCTGACTCACATAAGGTATGAGAAAAAAAATGCTGGGAATGCAAGCACTGGCAATCCACAACAGCCTTAGAATCATAAGCAGCAATAAAGACTACTCCTAGGTGTCAGCACAGAACCAGGAGAGCTGCACCCTATGACTAATATATTATCACACATAACTTCTGAAATCAGTATTTAACTGACTTGGTATTATCCACCATTTTGCCTGGATCTTCACTCCGGTCTACATAGTGCGTAATCAGATAGAAGTCAGACAAGGCTTGTGAAAAAGCTACTTAAAGAATCCAAAAATTACTAATAACTTAGATGATTCCTGTGGAAACTAAGTTAAATCATCATCAAGGCTTTTAAGTTATATTCATACTGTTAATAACTGTATATATTAATATATAACTGTATAGTTATATTTTACAATTATATATAGTTACATAAATATATAAATGCAAGTTACACAAACACCTGCACATATACACACAGCAATTATCCTAGGATTCGTAACTGATATACTGTTAATGTTTGTTAGAGTGTACTATTTTTTTTGCTTTATTGATAAATTAAAGATCTTGGAAGTCCTGAATACCTATTATTATGACAAAAAAATGCCCACAGCTAAAAGGACACTTTCATCCCATAACACCATATTCACAGCCCTGGTGGTGCACACAGCAAGTGCTACACCAGAGAAGGCAATAAGCCAATGCTTAATACAGCATCTTCCCTGCTTGCTTTTAAGAACAATCAAGTCGGTCAAACTTGGAGCTTTGAAAAGAGAAAATAATATTCCCATTGGAATTTACTAGTCCTTAGCCCATACACTCAGTAACTTTCTTTTAGGGGATCTTTAGATATGTTGTTTGCTTTTTATGTTATTAGCAGTTATATTTAGCCTCCAGGGAACCTAAATTAGGCAACAACTAAAAATGTTCTGACACTTACTATTACAATTACTAAAAATAGTTTTAGAGAATACTACCCAGAATAATTCAGAGCGAATCATTTGGGTTCCCAAAATTATGAGCTGCCTAATTAATTACATAGCCCAACTTCAAATGAATAAACAACTTCAACATTTAAAGAGGTAGCACAAGGAAGACAGACTGAGATATAAAATGTACTCTAAATTCTTGTGTTTAGGATAGTCCTGTGGCTGATGGAGTCACTAACTATAAGGTGAGTATGGACAGTAAGTGGCATTCAGGTGTCTAAGGCATTTCATGGTTTTTGCCTCTGATTTGTAAGAGTCCTCTTTCAGTATTCAGTGCTATTCAAATACTCAGTTGTGAATATTCTCCTAGCACAATTTCCACAGTCCTTCCCTGCAACTTGTTATTTATCAACTCTTCTGTGAAATTATTGAGAGTCTTCAATCAAGGCATTCTGAAAGTAAAACAAACCAAATTTTCATTAATCAGATAAAAGTAATTTGCTTTGAATCACCTAGAAAGATAGAACCACTTCCTCAGGTAGAATTAGCTGCCATAACCAAGAAACTGTGTACTACTTTTCCTGCTGTGTCCTCTCTTTTGCCCCNAAAACTCCTAGCATATACTGTTGCGTTCTAAATGACACAGAAACCTTACTACCAAAAGAAAAGTGTTTAGGATCTTGTCTCTGGTACTGACATGCATCTAACCAAAGGAAATGAATTGCATGGACAGCTTTCATTGCCTCACTCCCCAGTTGCTTGTTGACTGCCAGGCAGCCACAAATGAATGTTTTAAAGTCACTTCAAGTGGTTGCATCTAGACATGACATTGACTGCAGCATTTCAAAGCTACAGTCATAAATGAAGTTCAGATCATTTCTCACTCTCACTGCAGACACAGAATTTAGCTGCAAATTTCTTTGCAGAATCTGTAGAAGATATGCAAACGTTTCCAAAGATTTCTTTCAGGAAGGCAGACATTAATTTCTTTGTTCAAAGCAGGATGGCATTTAAAACAACTATATTAAGTTTTCCCTATTGTCATTCTCAAGAAACACAGAGCCATTTAGGAGTGTGTATTCATGAACTGTATCTGCATCAAGCTGACATTCAGGATGGAAACAGTTCAGGCCACATCGTTAAGTGTCTGACAGCTGAAAACCTGTGTCTTTTAAAGGAATTGACCTTTAAATAATATATGACCCTCAACCTTGCAGCTGCTACAACTGGCAGCCCAATCAGACCCACCTACAATATCTGGAGTGCTAAGGATAAATGTTAATTCTTTCCCTTGCTCTCTATATGCCTATGCTTTAAACTAATCTTTAAAAATCACCCGAACAGAGCATTGAATATTAAAAAAAAATTACCAATCCTGAACATTATACATTAGGAAGAAAGTGAAATAGGAATCTGAGACATGAAGCCTGTATGTCCCAAATACACTACTGCAAAAGGCCTATTTGTCTCCAGGCTACCTGTGCCAGCCTTAATGTAAGAAGACTGATAACTTGATGAGCAGTAACATGCTGTTGTCTGTATATTCTTGCCACTCCAAAGGGTGATGCTGTACTTTTTATCCCACTTTTTAACAATTACACAGAGGAAGAGAGCTTTCCTGGAGTGGTTTCCACTACATTTGGATCAGTTCTGAGGCAATTTTTAAATTGCTATCTGCTGACTTCTTTCCGTCTCAAGGGAACATTACCTTAATATGACCTTCTAGAGAGATCATTTAGATTAAAAAATTATATACAAGTTGGTTGGATAAGGTTTTTAAGAGGGCTGAAAGTTCAAATCAGGACTTATACACGGGCCCTGTCAAGATCCAGATTCGCTGAGTGCTGCTCAGTCAGAGATGCATAAAGCAGTTCCTATGAAGAAAGGACAGCCAGCAACACCAGTAGGGGATAATGACAGAGGAAGAGTTGGTCAGAACAGTGTACTGCTAAACTCTAGTCATAAGCTGAGATCCTCAGTTCTGATGGTTTTATACTGTAAGAAAGGTTCAGCACAGTGTAACAGGACCCCAGTAGCTGTAGTTCCAGTCAGAGAAAGATTTCTTGTAGTGCAGCTGCCTGATGTCCAATTAAAACACCGTAGCCAATCACATTAGGGCTAGGCTTGGAAAACAGCTTGTTCCCTAGGCAGAATCTTCATGCTTACAGAATAGTGCTAGGAAACTTGCAGAGGAGTAAGCTGTTCTCCAGGAGGTATTTTTTATCAACTCAAATCTGAGAAGGTAAAAAAACCAGGAGGAGCGTTTCCAAGTGAGTGTGCATAATGCCACAGTGTTTGCCTGGGGTCGACCAGCATGTGTGTGTCAGATTTATTAGCAGAAGTCTCTGCACTGTTTGACACAAGTGGCAGCTGCCTTTCTGCAGGGCAGCCATGGCTGCAATGCCAGGCTTTGCTCCAAGCCAGGACCGAGCTGGGCACTCCCAGCACTAATTATCTTCCTCCACACCCCTAGCTCAGGGAGAATTCCTTCCCCTTAATATCTCTCTACCATAACAATTTATGATACACCACTGAGAGGTGAAGCTCAGCCAACACCAGAAAGCTATTATGGGGGAATTGTAATGCATTAAATGTAGCTCAAAACTGCAAGGCTCTTAAATGATAGTAGCATTTGTTTGGGGATTTTTGCCTGGAAATGTTAGAAGATCTTTTAATAAATGTACTAAATAAGATGCATAATTTAGCTTCTTCTCAGCAGAACGCTGGCTGGCTGCCAGATCCACTCTCAGGTTTGACTCAATGTCAGGGCTGCCCGCTGGCCCAGTACAAATAGACTCATTAAAAAATGGTTGCTGCTGTGTGCTCAGGCTCTATTTCTCCCACTAATGGCTCAGTTTATGCCTCCCCTTCTTGAATAAATAGCGGAGCAGGCTCCAGAGAGGAAAATATTCTTCTGTACACGCATTCCACACATATGAATGCAGGCAACATGCTGAGAGATGTAGGAAAGCAGAAGAGAAATGGCTGCCCCATGCAGGAAAAGGAAGACATTCAAGCTAGTTATATCACATAACATGGATTCTGAATGATCATGATATTTATTAACTGCAACAGAGACAGTTCACAGCCCAGACTGGGTCTCCATTTCCATTGTGCTAGACACACCCAAAGACCTATCCTCAGGCAGAGCCTGACATCTGAACAAGCTGCACAGGCAAAGCCAAGATAAGAAAAAGTTACTGAAGGAGGCAGCTACCCAGGGGCAACACTCATGTGCCTCTGTTTTCAAGTCCCATTAAGCCTTGTTTCTTCTCTTGATTCAAGAGGGTTTGTGACTATTGTCAAGCCTAGCAGAGTTTCTCAGTAGTCACTCATTTCAGATTTGCTCTACTAAATTTCCTTTCAGATGTGCCTTCTGGTTAATAGCAAAAACAGTGGCACAGGTAAAATTGGCTTTTTGACTTATATTAGGAGAGCAAGAAAATTCCACTTTATATTCTACCTAGACCTCTGGCAATGTCTAACGCTATTGGAGGCGGGGGATGAGGGTGGTGTTACTTAAAGCTTTTGATTTTTTCAATGGATGACAAAAGGCTGATCCTTGCACTCAAGAACACAACATTAGCAGCACGTTTTTTATGCCAGCTCTGATAATATATATTAGTTTAGTTTTGTGTGTAAACACAAGGGCTTAAACAGTCTCAAAGCATCTCCATCTCTTCACCAAAACTAAAAACTTATTCAAAATTATATTTCTGTTAACTGTACAAGCATTGCTAACTCCTGAAAGGGCCTTAAAACACACAAATTCAAAACTCAGGCTAAAAGAAATTAAGAGCAGTCTCCAATCTTACACACTTTCAAGACTGAAGGGCTACTACTGTTTATTACTTCTATGAGCTGTGTTTGTCCAGATAATTGGAGGCACTTCACACCCACACAGCAAAATAAAGTACTGTTTCCACATTTAACTCAGTGGCTGTATTTCCCAAGACTAGAGCAGATCTCTAACTGTGAAGATACAAAAATGTCACCATCCCACCCTCTCTGGCCCAGCAAATGGTGTCTTCTTTTCTCCTTTCACCAACAGTCAGAACCACCTGCTGTGTCTTCCCACATTGCTCCTTCCTGAAGTAGCCTCTATCCCCACATTCCCTCCACTAGATTAGTTCAGAGAAAAGGCGAGCACATAAAATTAAATCTATGTTTTGTTTTCGAGTAGCATAGTAGGAATTATGGTAGGAATTATGAAGCAGAAACCCAGAGAGCCATCCCTCACCTTTCAGACACACCCTTATACTTAATGTTTCCCAGTTACTCCCTCTGGACTATGCTCCATCACCCAGACTATGCTCTGAGGTACCTAAATTTCTTTGAGATCCTGCAAAGAATCCAGGCACCCAAACCAGACATCTGTCCACAATACTTTTAGGTTCTAGGTGTCATTTATGATGACATTTATGATGTCATTTATGATGCAGTGACACCTACAATCACTGACAGAACAAAGATACTTCTTCATGCTTAAGATGTCTTGCTCTGCTCAAGCCTGCAGTGATGTTGCAGCATGCTGAATTTCATTTGTGGAGATTTTGATTCTATATTGTAAAACATTGCATAGAGCTTTTAAAAGCTCTGCAGTTTAAATCTAGTATACCTGAATCACCACCCTATTAATTCCACGCTAAGAACATTACAACTCTGTTGAACTAATTTAACAACAGACTGAAAGAGCCCCTTAGATTCTTAGGTTATTTCTTCTGCAACTACACAGCTGACATTGTTTATTTACAATCCATTTCCCAGGCCTCCATTACTCCTCTCACAGATCTTAACCTTCACTGAAAACATACTGCTTAATACTACTTCTGTATTTTCTTAACAGAGGAAGGTCCTATTTTAGCTTTCAAATGAAGCTAAATGGTCACACCTGCTAATCATTAGTACCTTTCAACTACACCTGACTTTCTTCTTTTAAAGGGTCTCCTCTGAGCCCTACCTAGTCTATTACGAAAAAAAATCAAACCTTCAACATGCTATTAGGGTAGTTATAGACAACAGCTATGAAGAAGATGTTAAGACAGTTGTTCATTTTTTCTAGGTGAGTTTTTGGTTTAGAGGATGTAATGATATAAAGTACACTTACAAAGACTTATAAATATATATGGGATGACAGACTGGGGGGTATATACCAGGGAATAGATGTTCTGCAGCTTGTTCACTATACATTGTAACATCTTTGCCAGTTCCATACAGCTAAAAAACAAAAATTTCTAAACAAAACCTTCAGAACTGAAGTGTTTTATTAGAACTGGTGAGCTATCTTGGTGAATCAAAGAAATCTAGATAACGTATAGTTTAAGGATATTGTCTCTCAATACACTGTTATCAACTCCAGACAGACCATTTTAGTCCTACAGAACAGGTTGTTGTCATATAATTGTGTAAACCAGTTCACCCTTTTAGAATGTATGCAAAAATGTTCTAAACTTTTATAAATTCTGCTTGGTTCCTGCATAGCTCAAATTAAGACTTTAAATTCTGTTCTGACTGGAATTCTGCCATCACAAAAGTTTGTCTGTGTGCTGTCAGGTACCAGTACTTCATTTTAAGAATATATACTACATTGTTTCCCAATTAGATGTTACACCAAAATCAATGGAGTCCACCTTTGCAGCAAGATAGCAAAGCAATGTTCCAAAGCCTTATTGATTTTAAGAGGGCTTTGCTAGGACAGAAAGACCTATTTGTGTGAAATATTTTGTGGGAGCAGAGACTGGAGTTTTGAAAAGGTCTGAAAGGAAATGACTTTCCTCTAAGGGTTATATGAATTTGTGAGGAGTATGAAGGATGCTTTGTAGCTCGAGTGTTACTGCTGCAGCTATCTTATCCCATTTGTCACTGAGAATTACAAGCCTTATTGACAGAAATATACACTGTTTCATAACTGGGAATTCAAAGCTGAGCATACAAAAGAGAGTCAGGTTTATCTGATGTGTGCCCAAATGTCCCCACTTCTCAATATGCTAAACTTGCTTCCTTAAAGGGACACAATCTTTGAGTCAAGTTGTAGAAAATTCCCTCTCATCCAAGTTGCATCAAATTATCCACACCGATTCTGAGAGAAAAAAATATACTTCTGCTGTGCCAGCATCTGGAAAGCAGCCTGATTGGCAAGACTAAACAGCCGTCTAATTGCATGTTCAAACACTTTAACTCTGCCCTTCCATATGGAATAAACATGCAGTTAAGACCAAACAGCAAAAATTCCCTGCGAAGGAGGTGTTGGAAAGATCACCCTTCACCAATGTTAGATTTCCAGGGTAAAAATTGTGTAGGTTTGAAAGCCTGTAGTCTTACAAAGCTTTTAGATTCAGAGAGGCTGAGTTTGAACTATTTAACGAGATATAAGCACTGGCCCTGATTAGCTGAATAGACTGAGCAATTCCAGCAAACATGATGGTATGTACTCAAGTATTCACAGGAATAATTTAAAGCCAGAAAACCTGCAAAGACTTTTTCATTACAAGGGCATCCCAGGACAAGTCCAAAGAGGACAGAGCAACCTCAAGGCACTTTATTTTGCCGAATACTATAACATACTCATAGGAAATCCGGAGTTGCATAGCATAAAAATCCCTCATCATACCCTCATCTCTGATTAGTAGGAAATGAATGACAGCAGTGGAGCTACTCAGTCTAATTATCAGTTTTGCTGATTTTCTAATAAGCTCTTAAAATCTAATTTTGGAAGCAGGAGTTTTGTCTCCTGCAGGGAATGGCTCATAGAAATAAGTAAGATTTCAGTTTGTCAAGTCTGGTCATTTCTCTGGCATTTAAATCCTCAGTGAATCAATAGGATGAGGATAGAGCAGAATCTGTGTAAACTCTAATCCACTTTACCACCATTTTCTTAAGCTTTCTAGGGATGCAAACTATTTCCATGTTTAGACATGGCCCTGCCAATTCCAAGCTCCCCTGCAAAGGTTGGGGTATTTATGAGAATTACTTCATCACTTTATACATGCCTGTCGATTAGGAGATAGACTGGCCATCAATTAATTTCTGACAGCCACTCTGCAGTACTGGTGAAGATCAGAACTTGTGACTTAGATGGAAAATCAATGATTCATTAAGCTTCAGGAACCATTCATAAACTATTTTAAGTATGCATTGATAATTACACTTGCTGTAGCAACAGGAATTAGGCTTCTGGCTGCTCTCAGCTCTAACTTCTCTTCCCTCAGGCTATTCTTCATCACTATGTTAGCATGAAAAAGCACCAAGCCTCTCCTCTGACCAGCACTAAGCCATTCCCTGTTGATATGGACTAATTTCTGAAGGCTATTTGCAAACTCATTTACTATTGAAAGTGATAATTTATGACAAGGAAAGCCGAGATTCCATGACAAAAGTGGAGGTCAGGTGGCTGGATCCTTCCAGCACATGTATTTCTTCTTTGGTTATTAGATCATAAGAAATCAGTGAAAGAACTGTTGGATTAAGGCTCTGTGATTGTTATTCAAATCCAAATTAAAGAAAGACATGGGAGGAAAGGAAAGGGAATAAGCAAGTCTTCGAAATCCCCCCTTTTTTACCCCCTGCTTTCTTTTTCATATTTTGTAAAGCTGTCCAGCACACAAGGCAGTGTTCTGAGACTGCAGTCATGCAGTTAAGGAGAATGCGAGAATAGGAGGAAGAACCTACAGGGCAGGCCAGGCCATTTTGCAATCTGAACTGGCAACTCATGGCAAGCTCTGAATTGTTCAGTGTTAATGGAGAAGGAGTGGATAAACACTGGAATGCAAGAGGTACTGTTTACATTTCTAAAGGCACTTCTCAGAAGGAATTACATCAGAATAATATGAGAGTAAACCTACCTAGAAAATACATGACCAATGCACCACATTAACTGAGGAACATATTTATTGGCACTTGATCATCATGTTGCCTCATGTCAGGGAAGAACCTTACTTGTGGTTTCACTGTGTGCAAGAGACAAGCTGCACACCAGGCTGCACTGGACTTACAGTTTTGGATGCAAGATGTAGCCAGGCTGCAGAATGCTGATGAAAATTTATGTGTAAGTTAGACTAAATACATTTTCTGCATTGATGAGAGTAATTACCTCTTACATAAAATTAGAAGTGAGTAAGAAGAGGGATTGCAACCCAGAAAAATGCTGATTACAAAATATTTTCTCTTCCAAAATATTTCAGTTGGGTAATTGCAAGTTATCACTTTTTGGCACTTTACTATAATTAAAATTGACTTTTACAAGTGGGATAAGCATTTAAGAAGTAACATGGAAACCATTTCATCTGAAAACCCCAAATGAGGTATTTGAATTTTTTAATATCTATTTTTAGAAACAAATTAATCAGAACAGGCAATTTCCACCTCCTCAGTCTCAATACATTTCTAAGAATGTCTCCATTCTTACAGGTACAGGGTAGAAGGTAGACATCTGAAGACTTCAGATCACCACAAAAAATCCATCTTGATAGTATGTGCCTTCCCACAGGGAGAGGGAGAGAGTATATATGGGAGTCTCTCTGATTCCTTCAGCACATTGCCATTTTTAGGTCAATGCCAGATACTGCATGTTGCCTTGTGGTAGGTCTGTGTCTTGTAGGACTCAAGAGCTAAGTGACTTTTTTTGCCTCTTACTGTATTTCTGTAGCCCTGAAAAAAATATGTGATTACCTCCTCCTTATTCCTTTGTTCAGTGTTCCAGCCAGACCCTCCTCTTAGGGAAGTTTGTTGCCTCTGTGAGGCCCAGATTAAGACCATCTCACTGCATCCAGCTCTGAGATCCTCAGCACTGGAAAGACACAGGAGCAGGTCCAGAGGAGAGGCAGAAAAATTAGCAGAGAGCTTTCCTCTCCTATGAGGAAAGACGGAGAAAGCTGAGGTTGTTCACCCTGGAGAAGGCTTCACAGAAATCTTACTGCAGCCTTTCAGTACCCAAAAGGGGTCTATAAGAAAGACAGGGACAAGCTTTTTAGCAGGGCCTGTTGAAATAGGCTAAGATGTAATGGTTTTAAACTAAAAGTGGGCAGATTTAGACTAGCTATAAGGAAGTATTTTTTTATTATGAGGGTGGTGAAACACTGGCACAGGTTGCCCAGAGAGGTGGTAGTTGCCCCATCCCTGGCAATGTTCTCGGTCATGATGGACAAGGCTGTGGGCAGCCTGGTATAGAAGACCTGTAAAAGGTCCCTTCCAACCCAAACTATTCCATGTGGAGCAATCTAGAGTTTCATGTCTGATTCTGTCTCCTGGTGGGATTAAAGAGTCTGATGTCTTCAGTCCATAGACAGTAGGTAAAGGGAAGCTGTAGCAAAGACTCTTGGTGAAAAGAACCTGTTGGACTACTGAAAAGTTTTTTTTTCATTTCATATGCTGATTTTTAATTTTTTTTTTTTATCCTACTACCATCTGGGAGCAGGGCTGTATCAGTTCCTAAGCCATGTTGCTCTGGCAACTTCTAAAACAGTCTTTTTGTCAATAATACTGTCTAAAAGATTCAGACTTTTCAATGCTTCTCGGAACCAAAGTTCCAAATCACCCAGGATTTGGTTAATTTTAGGAGTGAAAGCAAATTAGCATTATTTTATTTAGACTTCTAAAGTTATAGAAAGCTATAGCACTGTGATGTTTTGATAAGCCTAAAAGCTTTGCAGTTTCTGTTTCACATTACAACTGTCTTCTCCTCAGTCAATCCTCACAGTCAAACTACCTGTTCTACTTTTCCCTTTGAAATATAGCAATTACTGAGGGGCACAACCTGATGATTTCTCTTAAAAGGAGCTGAAAGGATATGGGATGAGGACAGGGGAGAAAGTGATAGCTATTTTTTAGAATGTTCTAGACTTACAGCATATGTAGAAATGAAGTTGTGTGGCTACACAGGAAAGCTCTCTCCTTCTCTCCTCTTGAGTGATCATACAGCTTTTCCCAGAATTTGGAAGTATTACTGATGTAACACTTTAAAATCTAAACTAAAATTGGAAATAACAAATGTGAGCAGCACTGAACAAAAAAAAAAACAAAAAAACCAACATAGTGGCTGAATAACTTGGGAATCAAAAATGAGAGGGAAATCTGATGAAACTTGAGGATGAAGCTCCTATATTTACACTGTACCTTTTAATTCTAGCAGATATTGGCTAGTAATTCAAGTATGTATTTTTTGCTTTTCTGAATATGTGAATTTGAAAATTCTTTTGACAGATCCAAAAAAGGAATAGTGGTGTTACAGTCATTCCAGTTTTTCTTCTTTTAAAAGTATAGTTCCCATTGGAAATCCAGAACTTCCTTTTAAGTATCTGTCTCTCTCTAAACATTAAATTTGGGACCCTGGATGCTCAGTGTGGTCAAAGACACACCAAACAGGGCAGCCACTCAAAGATCAGCTCTTATTTGATATGAAAACTGTATCTCTGAGAATTCCTGTTGGGTTTCCATAAGCAGGCCTGAAAATCAAAGTCAAACCCTGAAGTGATGCTTACCTCCTGAAGCCTGAATAGCCTTAGTTTCAATCTGTCCATTTTACTCATGACCAATGCACATTTTATTTATGAAGAAAGCAATATCAGATGCCTCAGTAATTGAGAAGCAGAATACTTAGAGTTCAGACACTTGTGAAATGAAATGGCAGTTGAATGGGGTTTTCAGCACTGCAAGCTTGAGCATCATTGTAGGATCTTAAATTTCATTTTGATGCCTTAATCTTATTCTGGACATTGGTATCTGAAAACATAAATTTTACACTAAAACACTAAGCATAAAAGTAAAATATTAAACACAAAATAGTGGATAGCAAACATGCAAGAATGATGGCAGCACTAAATTTAGCAAATGGGGAAGGAACAGAAGTAACTACGGTATCTTTATTTAAAATCAGTCCTGTCTGATTGATTAATGTATTTCTTAGGTGAGCTGAAAATAAGAAATGTATGCATCTAAAATACAAATTAATCAGCACTGCACCACTGTTCTCTATACCGTATTAATTAAATATACCACATGACGGATGCAGATTTAATCACTCTGTCTGAAGGATTTGGGTAGAGAGAGAAACAGAGAAAAGCTGCATTTTACAAAATTTATGAATGTTCTACAATCACTTAAACTGGTAAAAGATGCCATGAGATGCTTTTTCTGACAGATCTGAGGGAACGTCTTCAGCAATAGTTAGCAAAGTTTGTATGAACAGTCATTGATTTATTTCAATGAAGTGTTTTCATGGGTTTAATTGGGAGTTGTTAGCATTATGACTGATAAGTTAAAAAATACTGTGAGATGTTTCCTAAGATAGAAAGAGATCTTTGTCTAGATCTGTCAAAGCGACCCTGATTTGCTATAAAATTGATTTTATTCCAGAATGTTACAGGGAAAATGAAACTTTTCAAAAAAGCTACTCGAAAATCTTCAGGTTTTCCTATACCTTTTATAAAGAATCTGAATTCCATACCACTCCAAGTATCTACACCTGTAAAAAAATGCTACACACTGAAAAGAGTATTGCAAAATCCTTTTCTAGATCTGGTGGTAGCTCAATCCTTTTACCCTCTTCTCCTTCCAGTCTTATCCACTCCTCTGTACCTCGGTTTTTCACAGGAGTAGTAGTTCTAGGATAAGAGTCAATAATTTGTAATTTTTACAGATTGCTTCGTTTTTTTCTCTTACGTGCAACAAATCCATGACTATCTGTTACTGAGCAGCACAGTAGCCATTTCTTGCTTCACATGTTTACTTCATTTCCTCCTGCTTCAAAAAATCAATTCTGTATCACTTGAACTCAAATTCTGATTTCTATCTAAAAAGGATTTAGGATTTAGGAAACTCCCTCTAATCAAAGCAAACCTGTGATGGTGATGGACTTGCATTTAAATGTATGCATTCTCACCATTTGTGCCTTTAGAAAATAACCTAAACAAAGGCAGCTTAGAATATCAGCTACATTCAAGGACAATGACAATTTGGAGTCTGTTCAAACCTTTTCCCTGATCTCTGACTAGCTGAGAAAGCTTCTCATCATACCACTGAGTACTGAGAGAGTCTTCAAAACAGATCCTAAACTACCTGCTGAAGGTGTCGAGCTGCAATAAATTTCACTGAAAGGCTGAAAATGAGCCCCTAATGATTTAGAACATATTCTCCCATATTGGGCTCTGTCTTTATTTGCTGCCACTGAATAGAGTCTGCAGCTGAAATGAAAAACAGGAATGTAGGAAAGAAAAGGACACATATGCAGAAATTTTGCATTATAGAGCAAGGAGTTATTAGCTTCTTTCTCTGCTGTTTCAGTGAAATTGCATTGAGGAAACAGTTAGCCTTGGACTGCCTAATAATGCAAAGACCTGAAAGAACACAGGGAATTTAGGGAAAGATGAAAATTAAACATATTGAGAGACTGATTTAAAGATAATGATATGATGAATGAAGTAGTACTGGTATTAGGATTCTTGGAACTGTTTTACTATATATCAGTCACAGGCAAAAATGCTCCAAAGAATATGCTGACAGGTCCTCCTTTTTTTCCCATTTCTGACTTGACAAGCAGATCATGATTTTGTGGAATTAATTTGCTATTCAAACTTATTTCCCAGTTAAATATAATGGCTCATCCACAACTACTTATCTGTAAGGATCTGCTGTTTGAAATTCCAGCTGTGCTGTTCAGATTTGATAAGCTACAGCAAACACATGGCATGTGTTTGTTCCTAGGAGGATGCCTGTAACATCTCTGCTGGCAAGTTTGTCTATTAAAGTATTTTTGGAAAGCAGGCACAAAAGGGGCAATAACAGTGACAGAAAATTGTGTTCAGACATGCAGAGAGTGTTCAGGAGACGGTTCTATTTCAGGACACCATCTTCAAGAAAAAATATCCCTTAGGTCAGGGGAATGTCAGACAGCTGGCACACTAAGAACAGAAGGACCTGAATGTTAACCTGTCAGTGGTAGAAAGGCCCATATGGCCATGATGGAAAGGGTAACAGGTACTGGTCAGCCATATGGCAACCAAAATTGACATGAGCATCAATAATAAACACTACATGTGTTGGGATAAGGACTCCTCTACAGACTATAAATTAAAGGTTAAATTTTTAGCAAAGCAAAACTAAATGAGACAGGAAGAGTGTCAAAACTTGGGATGTATAGGGCTAAGGAAACAGCTTTTTGAGGAAAGGTATAAGTGCCATCACTTCAGAAACTCAGAGCAGACACAACTACTGCAAGGAAACAACTCTGTTTTATTAATTGTGAGACAGATGGACAAGAGATAGTGAAGTATCTATGTACCAGGTTTGCATTCAAGTATTCAGAAAAATCAATATTTACAGGGTTTGTTTTTAGGCTCCTTCTCCACTCTTGTTACAGAGAGAGTAGAATTTGCATGCAGGGAGCGTGTTTAAATAACTTGCAGCTCATTTCCATTTAGAATGTCTGTTTAAATACCAATTTGGCCTCTGGCTGTCTTTGGTGTTGGGTAATATGGGTAAAATGGTCACCATGAATTGTGTATGAAGCACAAGTTGAAAGGAATATACTGAATTTTCTTAGCTTTTTTTTTACCTAATTATTTTTTTTTCTCCTTCAGTATGTCAAAGGGAGAGAGGATATAGGCAACAAATCAATAAGGCAGAGAAGAATCAGGATATTTTCAGTAGAAGATGAGGGAGAGGAAAGCTGGGTGACTCATTTCATCATGTAAGATATGCACTTTCTGATCACCCTCCTGGAACCAAGAATGCAATATTCTATTTGGTGCTCAGATACCATGCTGAAGAGCTAAATAGTCTTAAGTAGCTCAGATCTAAATGAAGTTTAGTCAAAAAACTGAAGACTTATCACAAGGTGATGTGCTGTTTCTTTTATCACTATTTATTATAAAGCTTTGTTTCCTTTAATGTAGACTTCTCCTGAAACACTGAAAACCAGAACATAACAGGAGGAATTGAGAAATGATTACGTCCATGAATAACAAATGAAATTCTGTGAGCCATGTACCTCATGCAAAGTAAATAGTTTTTTGTTTTATTTTGGTTCATTTGGGGGTTTTTTAATTTTTTTTTTGGTACATTTCTTATGCTCTCTTTAAATTTCTTTAGTTTGGGATTTTTTTTATGTAAGCACATATCAAAGTAAGATGTTTTCATAATTCTCTTGCAGTATCATGGCAGACATGTAAGACTGTCTCTGTCCTGCCCAGCACTACATACAGTATTGTGTAACAAAGACAAAACTTGTGTTAAGGGTCCAAACATTCCAAATGCAGTGCAGAACTCTCAGTCTTCACGATATTCCATTTAAAGTTTAGTTGAGACATAAAGGTTTTTTGCCCACAGGAATCAACACCTTCATTTAAAAGTAGACCTAAATTGCAAATTTTCCTGTATGAGGCAAGTCATTAACCTTTGCCAAATCATTACCTCAAGAGATAATTAACAGTGATCTTGCAGAAAACCTATCTAATAAAATAAGCTCTCAAAAATTAGTATGAAGAACAAATGTGGTCTGCCTTCCAGCTAAGGGACTCGTGTCCCTGGAGAAACTAAGTTTCTATGGACTTAAAAGAACTTCAGGTGAAGAAAAAGAGGATTCTTTTAATCTAATACACCCCGAGGTACTGGCCATCTTAAACTCAGCAGTGATGTTAGAGTAGAAAATTTATCTTGATATCAAATAAACTCTAGAATACATTAATTAGACCATAATTCAATTAAAAATAATAAAACTTCCCACTAATTATTCAGTAACTAACCTGAATTTGCCTAGTTACATAAGGAAGTTAAAGGCTTAACATGGGAAGCCAATGCCCCTGGCTTGTCAATTGACTTCATTGCTCACTTCATCTGATTTTCTCTTTTATTATTCTATAAAATATGTACATAAATACTGAACTAATTTACAGAAGTATTGTGAAGATAAATACATGCTAGTAGAGTCCACCAGGTATAGCATACCTTATGTTCTCTCACCACCTGGCAATTGCATGAGCTTTATGAAGTTGCAGGAAAAATCACTGTGATTTTATCACTTTATGTAATCCTTCTATATATTATTTATAAGAATCTAGTAATATGACACATTTTTTCATGCTATAACCCCACAAATAATCAAACAAGTATAAAATTAGATGTGCATTAGAATCAAGCAGATTGAACTGAATATTTACTACTGTCACAAAGGCTCAGGAAAGTAATTTTTAATAACAGATTATAAGATTTGGTTTCAGAACAGTGTCACAGTGGTCTTTTCCTCCTAATTAATTAAGTCAAAGAACAGGGACAATGGTCTCAAGAAAAACCAACAGCCTCAGCAGCCTGTCTGTCTCATTTATTGTGTAGTCTTTGTTACTGCACATGTCAGTTCCTGAGGGAAAAAATAAGTGGAAATTAGGCTATTCATGCAAGATAAGTCAGTATTTCTCAGTAATTCATCATTCTGTTATTGGATCCTCTGGGGAGCATTTTGAAACTTCTCACATAACTCCATATACTTGATGAACCCCTGTCTTTCATGTATCTAGAGTCAGTCACAGAGCTTAAGGGTGACTGCAGCCAGGGTGTTAGCTGGGCATCTGGAGTGTCTCTTTGCTCTACAGAGTGTGTAGGACACTGCTCTGTGCAATGCTGGTGAGGCTAAGGGGAGCAACAGCCATCCTCCACATGGGCCCATGTCTCAATGAGCCCATGCCATAGCCAGAATATGCTGTGCATGTACAGGAAACCAGGACTCTGTTTTAAGACAATGTTAAGTGCTGAGGCCTCTGACATTTCTGGTTTAAGCAAATTATCAGCAGCAGTTATTAGCAAGACAATATCTTGCACAGTTAGAAACAGCAAACATAATTTTTAAACCTGCACAAGACAAAACTCTGCTAATGAACCAAGCCTAAGAAACATGTGCTGTCCACGTTTTCCACCACTGACTCCTCTTCCTTAATTAAGACCCTGGCATTTGGTTTTTCTTCATTTTGTATATGGCTGCCTCAATGAGACAATGACATGGGCAAGTGACATTGATGTCAATGAGACATGTAGATGTGGGCTTCTTTCCTCCATTTATTTCAACTGTGAAAGATATTTCTTTATTCTGCCTTTTGTATTGTTGGGCCTCTTCACAGGTAAATCTAAAAACATGGAAAGGAATGCTGTACTACCAAACCCCTTTTGCTAACAGAAAGCAGTGACCATGAAGTCACAGCTTTATTGAATCTGTTAAAAAAAACATTTGTGCAATCAATAACTGCAGATCTTTCAAGCTCTTTAAATTGGGCCTGGTAGTTTTCTGTGAGTGTTTTAGTATTTGCTATAGGTACAAATCCAAGAAGTACCACAGTAGTTTGATAGATTTTTGAATTCGGGGTTATTCACACGTTCAAGGGGTTAAGCTGGGACTTATTGGACTGCTGACTATTTAATTCTTCTGATAAGCTTCATGAGGTCTTTATTCCCAGACTGGGTAAATACTTACATACTTCTGGATCAAAGACTTGCATTAACAAATTTAACATTAATTTTCTTTTAAAGCTTTTACATGTAATAGGTTTTGCATGTAATACCCTGGGGTTGCTTCATGACATGAATCTTTAGGATATTCCCTGAAAGCTAGGCAAGTAGGGGAGCATGTGAAAAGTGAGTGCATTCAAAAACTGACTGAATACTGGCAGGAAATTCCTACGATATTTTGCTCTTATGCATATGGTAGAAAAGGATGTAGTCAGTAAAAGAGTGGGGCAGAATAAAACCAAAGGAAGTATCAAATGCTGGAGAGTCACATTGATGGATAGAAACAGAATGTTCTGAACTTAAAAAATAAACTTAATGATCAGCTAGGAGATGCATAAGTACACTGAACTCCTAAAGCTAATGTAGAACAACTAAAGCAAATTTAAAAATCCAGGAGACTTGTTCTGAAAAATTTTAGTTGATGGTAACTTCTAGAAGTGGCCCCATAACACACTGAATTTGCAAGTGTTATGAATAATGGCCCATATCTAGCCTCTCCAAATTTTAAGTGTCTCTCCATTATTTATTTGCCAAATTATTTTATTTTACTCTCAGAATTTGATTCAATGCTACAGGTAATACATAATTAAGAGTGCAATCAATGTCAATATTGAAACATAGAAACTCATTAATGATAAAGAGCAGCTAATGGCATGAATATGGAATTAGGAAGGAGATTGATACATTCAGTAGGATTTAAGAGATTATAATAATACTGAAACAAGGCTGAAAGGAAGGTCCAGAGGCCAGATATTCCATCCACTATAACAGAAAGAATCTTGTCCTTGTCACTGTCTGGCCTCCATTGAAAAGACAGTTTTCCCACACCACAAAATTTCAGAAGAATTTTTAAAGTAAACTTATAATTTGATATTGTCATGAAAATCTTCAAAATTTTCTCCAGAAAGAAAAGCTAAGATTCTCTGAGCTTGTGAAAATATAATTTTAGCCATTTGATCAAATTCTGTTTAATGATTAATTTTTAACAGACATGCATCAAGTTGTCTTATTTAGCTCTGGTCAATTCCATCATTACTAAGCCATAATATTGAAGATGTTAATCTCTTCTTTTTAGATCTTTTCTACAGTGCAGAACATCTCCAACACAATAATACATTTGAGTCTGAGTAAAAAATAAACTGATGCTTTAGGAAGTCACTAAGTTTCAAAATGAATGAATTTTTGGGACAGAAACTAGTAGCAATAAGGCTTGAACATGATTTCCTTTTTCTCATTGCCAACAAAAATTCACCCTGTACGCAGGAACGCTCTTCCTAATCTGTTATCCAACCATCTAAGTTTCTAAGTGAAAATGCATGTTTTTACCAAAGAACATTTCTCTGATTTCTAATGTTTCATCAAAAGCATCTTGAATTTCATTGCATCTATGTGTTATGAGTCATCACACTTGAAATATGTCTTCATCAGAACCACCATCATCCCACAGAAAGACCCTCCTTGTGTTTTATTAATTCAGCACCTTTTGGTGGTACTTTTCTATGTCATCTGTGGAGGTTTATATTTTACTGTTGTACTGTATTTTTTCTATTTCTAAGAAAATGTCCATTTTTAACATTTTAAGGTACACAGAGCTGTCTATCCATTCTAACTAATCAGACCAGCTCTGAGCTAATGTTCTCAGGAGTAAACAATCCAAGTAAGGTGAAAGTTATTCTCTCTACATGGAAGAAGGTAGTGCAATCTTCTTCAAAAAAACTTTAAATTACCATACAAGATGTTTAAGAATCAAAAAGAAATAACACCACAGACAGCGCTATGTTGGAAGTAAACAGAATCAGAGAATCATAGAACAGAATATTCTGAAAAGAGGACTGCACTTGTGCAGAGAAATGCACAATGCATTTCACCAAGCTAGAGACAACCTCTACCCACCAAAGCCATGCTCTATCAAATAGATCACTTCTTTGAAGAAACTTCTTGTTAGGTAGATATAATCGTATTGTAAGCCCTATACAATCCTATATGGGAAGACACGTAGAAAGTCAAACTATAAACTATCCTGGAAGAAGGTCAAAACATTAATCCCTTTTTCAAAATCTCTTTTCTCTTCTTCAAATACAGCTCTTCCTTTTAAGAGTGCTCAGAAACATATTTCTGTATACCCATACACATCAAATAGTGTCAGACTGTGCCTAAGCAAGAAATGCAAGATCCTACAATGCATTCCTCACACCCACGACAAAGTATGTTAGCCTTGTCCCCATTTCATAGGACACCCAGAATGTAACCTACCTCCTTCAGTGCATTACATACCATCACAGAAGCTCTGTGGATGAAATAAAACTGCTTATACAGCAGAATAAACTTTCTCAGAGCAGTAAGTCAGAAATACCCATTTACAAGGAAGAGAACACACTTCTCAAATAAATAATTTCATCTAACCTCTCAATCTCTGATCTTTCTACCCAGAGTGGCAACAGATATGTACAAAACACCCTCAAAATACAAGACTAGGAATGAAAATCCATGACTACTACTACATACATGCCACGGTTTTAAATCATGGGTTTAAGCCATCTGCCTGGGTCGGTGTCCAGATGCAGGTGATCCTGTACATACTGATGGGAAAACTAAGCTAGTTCCATTCTGATATTAGAGTGACAGGGTATCATATTTATCATCCACAACAAAGGCAAGATTTGTTCAAACATGACATTCCTAAATTGACTGATCTGGACAGCTTTCAGTACCCAAGACTTTTCAGTGAGCAGCAAGGACCAGATGCTGCACAAGGAAAAGTGAGCTAGCAGTCAAGTGTGATAATAAAGTAGGGAAAGTGTCCTAAATAGCAAGAGGGCAGGATGCAGAGCAGTGATTTCAGTTCTGAAGAGACGAGAGTGATCAGGGTTAGACACAGCACAGTGACCACCCACCAAATCGGCAGCAGCAAAGCAGGTCCAAGGCCAAGCCAGGAGGCCAAACCAGCAGGTCCAAGTCAGACTCGCAGAGGTGGCAGAGTCACAGTTGCTGCACAGTTCTGGTGTGGCATGGGCACAGCCAGCATTAAAGTCTCAGCTAAAAGAAGCCCCCAAGAGAAAAATATGGCAGTCCTCACTTCTAGGTCTATTTGCAACAGTCTTTAGAAGCTACATTACCCAGCAGAATTACTAGAAGAGGGACAGTCTCCAGGACCTAACAGCCTTACCAGAATCAGGTGCTTTCTAAACTATAAATGTCAACTGGTAACCATCTCTAAGAATTGGAGAAACATCAAGGAATGGAGAACTGCAACTGAAATCTCAATAATCAGAAGGGAAATCTTGACCAGGAAGTCTCAGACATCCTCCTTGAAAAACTAGAACACTATGATAAAAAGATTTTTGAACAAAAATATGGAGTGGTTTAGAGAAGACAGAATTTATTATAAAAAATTTCTGCTTTCTCTAAACTTTACTAGGTTGGTTGCTTAAGGGCAAATGAATTACTGTAATATAATTGGACTTTTTGTCAGCATTTGATGTAGCACTGCAAGAAATTTGTTTTAATGTTAGATTTTCTAAATCTCTCTCTCAGAAGCAAACTTAATATTGTAAAGTCTTGTACATGCACTTAAATAATCTTAAAGAAACAAGTATGAATAAAATATCTTACTCCAGGAGAGCTGGGTCTATCTTTGACACTTTTTAGAGAAAGAAATGCAAGAATGTGGAAAAGACACATACATGAAGCACTTCAAATGAAGATTTGTTTAAAAAATTAAAAGGTATCGTTTTTCTCCCTCTTTTGCAAGATTATGTACTTTCCTTTTTTGCTTTCATTTATTTCACAGCTTTTCAGATGGACATATGATATAGTCACCTCACTGTCACTTACTTATGTTTAACACAGTCTGGCAGGTGCTCATCACAGGCGTGCAATAGAGGCATTCGTTTCCACAGCACCCCTTAGAGACATTCAGTCTGCAGCCATGCACAGTACAATATCATATTTTTACCACTCAGGGAGGTTAGAATTCAAGCTAATAAGTCAAGTTGTAGTAAGTACTTTGCAGTAAACACACTTCCAGGGTAGCATATAGATATCATTGTTGAGTGAGAAAGATGCAAATAAAAAGCCATACTCATTCAATCGATAAATGAGGTCATGAGGGAGAGTTAAGTCAGGTCCACCTAGCTCGATATCCTGCTTCTGGAAAGAGCCCACACTTGGTACTTCAAAAGAATGAAAAGCTATTGACAGAGCCCATCATTATGTGACAGAAGATTCTTGTCTGACCTGTTTAAACAACATACTTACAGATGGATGCTGATCTCAGCATGAGCAAAGGGCAAGGTTCAAAATGCTTCAGGAGTTGCTTGTTCCAGCTGAAAGACATTGTTCTACTGTCTGCTTTTTCTTCTCACCATTTTCGAATACTTATGAGCTCATATAATGAGGCATTGCAGCAAATGATTGCAGCTCCTACTGGAAAAAGCAGTGAGATTCAGCGATCAGAAAGCCTTAGAGGCTCATAGCTCTTCTCTGCTCTTAGCCATATTGGTCTGGCACACAAATTAGCACGCTCCAAACTGCAAGCTTGGTCTTGTCAACATATCAAACTGGAGTGCTAATCATTAATAACTTATTCTGAGACAATATTGACAGCTGCTTTGCTTTATTACCAATGCCATCTGTGCCCAGCAACCCACAGTCTCCTTTCTACTACTTCTAAGTTTGCACTCCAAATGTTTTTCAGGCTGCAACAAGCAGAATGGAAATAACAGCTTGAGCTTCTTAAGAAATATCACCAGCCAACTCAGTGAGCCCAGAAGATAAGGAATAATATGACTGTAGAGTCCTACTGAGTTTTCATCATAAGCCAGCTTTATGAATAACATGCTGCCAGATGCCTTTTCCTACTAGTGATCACTTCCACTGTTTCCAAAAACCACTTGATGTTTAACTGGTCTTTTTCTATTCTGAGCAGTACTAAGGCCTTAGTAAGATTGATTAGCAGATAACAGTATCTGAAGCATTTTTGAGTCTCCTTATTATAGTAATAATGCTATTACTTTGATCACAAACTTCTTTTAGTCTCCAAAGACTGAAGAACAAATGTTATAACACGGCAGCTCCCAGTCTTCTATTGTGCCACTTGAAGATTTTTCATAAGTGAGTTTCCAATGTGTTTTCACTCAGTCCAGAGTTAACAATAACGCTTCTCCTTGCTAACCAAAGTGCATTCCTATGATCAAATGGGTAAACTTTGATTTCAGAGGTAAATTTTGCTAAACTAATTAAAGACTATTCCTTTTTAAACAGACACCTACCAAAATTATTTACAAACTTCTAAAGAAAAAGAACTGAGAGTGTTCATTCAAGCCCTTCCTGTGGATCAGCTCAACTGGGATGAAAATGCTAAGATAAAATGTATAAAAAGACATTGATTGTTCTGTGCTAACAATTTGGAAAAAGAAGGGGAAATCAAAGATTTTCAAAAGAGCCATAGAAAATCTTTTAAGCATGGATGGCTTTTTAAAGTATATGTGATTTTGATTTTTCTATAATGCTCTTTTGGGCAGAGGTGGAATGAGCCCAGAGGTCTACTATTTTCTTTGGAAAAACTGTCTTGTGTCTAAGTGAATTTTATAATTTGAAATTTCTAATTCAGAGGAAAGAAAAAGATAAAACTGTGCTTTTTTCACATGTATGTATGTAAATGTAAAAATTCAAGTGCAAACTCAGTCCAAAGCAGAAAGGCCTGGAACAGATGGCTGAAAGTCTTTGGAATGCCAGTTGAAAAGAGGCTGTCAGTGGCAGACAATGACACCTCCACCAAAAAATAAAGGAAAAGCTCTACAACAAAGAAGTTTAGGTAGCTTGTTAAGAGCACTTGCCAGGAAAAGATGGGAGTGAGCGCTTCCTGGCTGAAGAAGATACACTTTAAACTATCTAAGGGGACTGGGAGCTCAGAAAGCTTGTCTGCTTTTACCAACCCAATCACTGATCTAATAAAATACGCTATCTCTGCAAAACTTGCCTCTATTAGATCTTTAGAAATCATAGGTTCCGCAGCCTCACTACTACCATGTAAATGTCACAAGTCAGCATGAAGAGAGTGGCTTCAAAAGGTTGATTAGAGACTGTCACTTCAACGTAAGGGTTTTGCAGGCCTGTGCTGACTGGGCTGAAAAAGATGATGAACAATAATTACTGCAATTCAGTGTATGTAATTATCTCACACAGGTAACTTGCCAAGACTGGTACCATGCTGACAAATCCAACACTAAACTTTTTTAGCTTGAATAGTGGAGGTTGGCATCCATGCTCTGCAGTGCTCAATGAATGACTGGAATCGCTATTAGCACATTGTTCACTGTGCTTCCTCAGCACACTTGACCCTTGACTGTTCCTATTAGTAGCCAGCAGAAAGAAAACTGATCACAGTAACCCTGCCTCCTGTGGTATCACAGACCCAACCTCAATAGAAACAGAATCTACTAGAGGGTTATAATACTTTGAAAACTGGATGGTGTGTCTCTACCCATCTGTAACAAGACTGAATGCTGCAAAATCAATGTCTGTTTCATGTTACCCAGGCTCTCTGGATCACAATAGGAGACATAATGAAGAGGGGACACACAAGAAGAAACCAAGCTGATAAGAGCTAACAGCCTACCAGGGCACAAAGCATGCCTAGGAGCTACTCCTTTCCAACCCTGCTTTGGGATTCCACAGGAGACTGCAGCTGCAGGTGAACAGTGTGAGTCCTGGCAGGTCCATTTTGAAAAAGGAGTAGAAGAAAGGCTCTTTTTCATTTGGTCAATTACTCTGTCCGCCACGCTGACACTGCTCCCTTGGATCATGTTTTCAATACCACACACACAGTCATCAATAGTTCCTGTTAGTTTTTATAGGTAAGTCCAGGGAACATTTGATCTTATCTCTCAATTCTTCATCCCTTTTTGCCATTCACAGCATTAAAAACTTTAAGAACAGCTCAGTCTTTCTCCAGCAACTAAAATAATGAAAACAAGTGTAATTGATTATTTCAAAAATTCTGAGAACACTCAGGCATAAGGACTGAAAATCTATCATTAAATATAATTCTAATTAAGAGAGTGATTAACATATTAATAACCAGATAGAAATCTTAAGGGTAGGGTTTTTTTAATTATTATCATTACTTTGGTCTATTCTAAATACAGGGAGCTTTATTTATAAATTCTCTGATGTGCATACATTTAGTTACATTTCCACTAAGTTATTACTTTCTTTCATGACATTTGCAGCCTCAGATAGAACAATTATCCTCTCCCTCCAGGCACAATTTTAATGTCAAAACAAAAGGCTGTATCAATGGTCTTTTGGAGTATAAATGTGTCTTCGGAAATTATACTATATGCCATGTAAAGACAAGTGTTAACTGTATCTGAATCTAGGCTAGCCCAAATGGGGTGTTAAGGATGTGTTTATTGAACTTGAAACTTGCCAAAGCAGACTGGCATAAGGTCCTTCACCAGGTGTCAGATAAAACAAGCTGAACTGCAAAGATAGAAAAGGTATTTTATTTTTCTTTTCTTTTTAAGAAAAAACGTCAAGCTCTTTGACTCGATTCAATTTTTACTTCAGAAACAGCAACTGAACGAATTTCCAGGTTTTGCTGGGGAACATCTGAGGAGGTCAGTGAATGTCAGCCTGTCTTGGTTTACAAATATTGGATCAAACATTGACTGAATAATCTCCAAGTCACTATGAGAGATCTCTTTCCTGTATAGATAAGTGTTCTTTAATGTATAGAAAATCTGAATGTAGGCAAATTGACCTAATACCAATACAAGATAAACCTGAAGGTATCAGACCTGACCTGTGCTAGAGAACTATCCAGACTTGACATTTTGCCATCTCTCTTGTCTGCTTAAATCTGGCCTGTGCTCAGAGTGCTTAGAAACTCCTCCTGTCACTGCAGCAGCTGATGCTGATTCTTCTAGGGAAGTACTCAGTGTCATCTGGCCTGCTGGCAATCAGCCATGTAATACCTCTCTGAGAGCAGACAGATTAGATGGAAGCTGCTTATCTAGGCAGAGCCTGGAGATTGTGAACAACATCCAAGTGCACCCTGGAGTGGTGTGCCCTGGGAATTTGCTCTGGCTTGCTCAAGAGGCATCCCTGACAGCACACCAAGCAACAAATTCAGCCACAAATTATATATGGGTCATTACTCAATATGACTATATGCTTGGTCTTAGGGACATAAAAGTGTCAATGCAGTGACTCTTCTGAGAGGCTGAATCATCTCGTTCTTCTAGCAGTTTTGGACTTGCTGACATCTCCTGGGCTATGTCATGTAATGGATGAAATTATAATAATGATAAAATATAGGTCTGGAAGGGACTTGAAAAAGATACCTAATTCAAAGCAGAACTAACTAATGTTTCCAGTCCTATAGACTTCCCAACAATTTTTCCAGTGCTTTGTTTTCTATTATTCTTACAAATAGAAAGCCTCTTCTACTGCCTAAATTCATTGTCCTTTCTCACCATAAATGCTAGTCATTAGCTGACCATATTTTTAAAATTCTAAGTATTTTTATTTTTCCCAAGTAGATTTTCTCTCTGACTAGAACTTTTTGGTCAAGTGACTGCATAGGGCCGGAAAGTGTAAATCCACTCCACATTTAAGTGCACTAGATAGAACTCATGAGGAGGGACAAGATGAATAATCAAAGATCAGTTACCACACTTTTTTGTCTAAGCTGTTATAAAGATTTCTGTGGAACCCTACTGATTACAGCCATGGCATAAAAATCCTCCTTACATCATACACAGCTCTGTTACATGCAAGAATGTCAATGGCTTGCTATTTGCTCCAGTTTGCCAGTACACCTATGGTTTGTAACTCATCATGTTAAGGCTCTGAAATTCCTTATCTAGAAAAGATTTTATGACCATCCCTCCCATAGTCTGTTCTACTAACATGTCTATCACAGAACTGCCATCAAAAAATAAACCTAATGCAAATGCTCATATGCAACTCCATTACACTTTGCTACCATTTGATCACTGCTTGGTGGTGAAATCACTGGGCAATGCTGAGGCTGTATACATTGAAGCAGGAAACACAGGCATATATAAGTCCAGGTACCAAATACCTGAGCTATTCCCAAGCACATATCCACCTGAAGAAGTGAACCAATTCTCTGTACTAAGACTTTGATTAAAAAAAAAAAAATTAAAATCTATGCCTATCATGCAAATAAATAATTCCCAAACAAAATTTAAACATTATTGTTAATCTGCTTCTGAGTCAAAGGAAATATTTTAAATGGTTTTCATTTAGGAACAGAAGCTGTACACAGACATCTGGAAAAATGACTACATGGAAGCATTTTTATGCCAAGATTTTCTGCTTATTTACACTGGCATAGAGGCCTTTCTGGTCAGGATGCCAAGTCTACTATAATCAACAGAGTTAAGGGCTCTCAATGCTTCAAAAGATTGGGATCTAATTACTGCAAATTTAGTTAATGCCAAGGGAGAAAGACAGGCATCAAGATTTGGGCCTTTGCCCCAAAAGAGAAGTGCAAATAACATCCATAATCATTAGACAGTTGTCAGGAGAGTGGTGAGAACTGGGCTGTACAGAAGCCTGCCTGAAAATTTGAAAAACTAGAAAAATTAATGAGCTTTGGGTTCAAAAGGTTTCCTTTGATGTGCATCAAGCATTTTCACGAAATACAAGTAACTACACAAATGTGCTATTTAGCAATAACGGGTCATATCAGAGCTGGATATCTCTTGATCTCCTATTGAGATGACAGCATGCACCACACACCATCTTCTGCCAACGTGAAACAAGTGTTAGCAGATTTACTCTTAATGAGCTCATCACACTGAAGTACCAGTTAAAGGCAGTAGGTCACAGATCATGTTTGTTTAGTTGTCCTGATGTGTCTTGTTAATTCCAAACACAAATGTGGTGTTGGGGGAGGAAATGTCTTCCACCCATAGTGCCTGACCAGCTTCTCCACTGACATCTACAAGTTTTCTGTCTGCCTGAACTCAGGGTAAATTGACACAAATTAATTTGATCTATGCCAGCTTTGAATTTGGCCCTGCACATATGTACTTTCTCCTCTTAATAACTTTTCTGACCTCTCTCTCTACTGAAAAAGATGTAAAGCAAAGTTGGACTTTTTGGCCTTGTTGGATTTGGTGATCTTAGAAGTTTTTTCCAACCTTAATGATTCTAAGTTTGAGGTAGGGAGACAGTTTCCAGCCCTACCAGACTGGTATTTTTGGATCATATTTCTGTTTATGCATTTACTCTTCTCATGCATGTTTGTATGTGGTAAACGCCTCAGTCATGCAATCCTTTGAATTCAAATATGATTAGAGAAAGAAAGGAAGATTAGGAATGAGAGGAGACATTCCTGTGATGTAGGGACACCACAAAATCTGCTGAAAGACCCACACTGCATTCTCTTCAAGGTACATGAGAAACCTGGGGTAAGCCGATGGATATTAGTACAGCACATAATAACATGCACAGCCACATTAGCAGATAATTATGTTGAGAAAACCACAACCCTTCATTCCCTACTCCCTCACCCCTCCAATGAATCCATGCCCACCCACATTTTGTTTTCATTCTTTTCTGCAAAACAGAACATCCTTCACATGGAAGCAGGGTACTTGCCAGAGGAAGATCTTAAAGACCCAGAAGCTCTGCTGCATCTCTGTATTTTATTGTGTATAGGAATGAGGTTTGTGTTTAATCCAGGACTTCATTTCTCTGTCAGGAAATGCTTAAGATTTGTTGTGCAGTCTTGCTTCCTTTCTCCTTCATGGGAAGACAGTGCCCCATGCCAAATTAGTAAAGAAAAGCATGGGTTAAGATGAAATAACTTTATATAACCATTACATACCATTATGTTAATTTTCTTGATGATGCATCATGTCTCCTGATATTTTTCTAACATCAATCTCACTTTAAATATTCTGGGTTGGATCTCATAGAAGAAGCAATATGTGATAATGTTGTACGAACACTTAACAGCCAACACTATCTTCACAGAAATCAATTCTGTGTCATAACCCATTAGGTACTTCAAGGCAATGCAACATTTGAAACTACAAAAGCTTTAGTAAGGCATAAAGATTACACAATAGAGTCTTATCCTTGTCAGGATATGCTTAAGCTGCAACTTTGATGGTGGAGAAAGCTAAAAAGCCCCTATTCCTCCCATCTCTTCAATTTTTTTTATAGAGCTGTCTTGGAAACCACAGCCCTAACTGAGTTTTGGAGTCATTCAGCTTAAAAATTAACCTTGCAGCTTTTTTGGTAAAAAGGGGCTGAATCTAAAACACAGTGGTGTAACCCCACTAACAGCTGTACTGGCACAAAGAAGGGACAACACAGTGCTACAGAGAATATCAACAAGAGAGCAGGAGCTCCTTAAGCCACTTTGAGTGCTTGTAATTAGTGCCTTGTTACTTCACACCAATCCAAAACCAATCCTATCAATGACTAGCTCTTGCAATTCAAAGCATATTTTGGTCAGCAGTCAGCTTCCCAAGGGTTTGTTCCCTGTGATTCTAAATGTATACAGTGATTTTTCATCAACTAGGACTAAATTATACCTGTGGAAGGAATCAAAACACAATAGCATACCTGTGAAGCAAGTCATGGTGGCTAAAGTCAGAGCTCAGTAACAGTAAAAGTAGAACAATGAGAATAGAAGTAGCATGAAAGCTCTTAAGACAAAAAGCATAAACTCTCTCACCCAGAAGTACAAGTTTGTACACAAAAGATGTTTTGAGAACAAGCTTTTTTATAACAAGAAAGCTGTTGAAGCAATACCACTTATCAAGTATTGCCTCTGCTTCAAAAAAGACATTTGGATCCAAAGTGCCTGTATACTATCTTCACTTCAGACATAGCATGAGACTTCATTATCCACCTCCATAGTTCTCATCATGGCCCTTACTCAAAGTATTTTTCTACTTTACTTCTCATAGCTGATTGGCTTGGTTCCCGAAGGGCATCTTTGGCAGCCTCAGTTTGTTCTCACCAATTCTCTGCACTGCTGCTTCAGACACCATGGCTCTGCCATTACCTCACCTCTTTCCAGATGCCTTTCTTTGTTTGTATCTTGCTTAATAGCAGGGACTGGATTAAAACAAAAGCATTCACTGTTTTCTTCTCCTCTGTATACTCAACCAATATAGGCATCACTGCAGTACAAACATGGAGGTTAAATCTGTGTTTATCGAATAACTCCACCAAAACTTGAGGTGTTTGGTCTGTCCTTACAAATAAAACAGATTTTGGACAGCTTAGGAGTAAAAACTGAGTATTAAATTCAGCTTCATTCACTCACTGTAGGATTTACCTCTGCCAATACTTCCGTTTATTTTGAGCTATTGCTCAAGGATACAAGAATAAAGCAAAAGATACAGAAAAAACAGCAGATCTGATTCACAAAGTATGAAGTTCCATCAAGAGCCACAAAAAATAAAGACAATTGAAAAATACTGGGTACTTAAATTCATTTAATATTTCCACATCCCCAAGGGCCTCATATTACATCAGTTTTGATGTGTTTCTTTAAGGCAGCAACCCTTAGAAGTATTTTTACAACCACACGTCCTCCTTAGCTTTTGCATACTTATTACCTAAATCGATATCCAAGTAATTAATCCTACAGTCAAAGTCTTGGGCACCCCTACTGTCTTTTATCTGTAAACACATCTCCTGATCATCTCTTTTCTCTAATTGCTCAGCATATCTCAGGGGAGACAACATCCACCTCCTTTCTGTGCCCTTTATTTCTGCTCAAATTGTGTCAGAAGTTATGCTGTTTCTCTTACAGACTCAGACCTCTCCAGCACACACCATCCATTCTGGCTTACTTTGTTTGTGGCTTTTCGCAGCTCCTGTTTTCTATTCAGTCCTTTGATGTTTTCCAGGCCTATCTATGATGGTATATGAATTCTGTACATCTCTTGGGAAAAAGTAACCACTTAATTCTGCAGTCTTGTGCGATATGCTTCAAGAATTCGTCTGGAATATATCCACATTGTACTTTGAAATCCCTCAGGTTTATAACATAACAACTTGAACGGAGAGTACAAGAACCTAAATACAGGCAAAAATACCTATATGAGAAAAGATCAGAACCCTGGACTAGGACTTAGAAGATCTGGGATTACTTCTTGACTCAAAAATTTTGCGTGTGATCATCTGTTACAGCTGTATCATTATAAAACAGCAGTCTCTAAAGGGATAATGATGCTCTGCTTTCACTCATCCTCTCTTTAAACCATCACCTTGGAGATGAATTGGAGAGACTGTATGCCCCAGGGTGTTAATGTATTGGCAGGATATTTGAAATCCCAGATGTTTGAACACATTAGTCCAGTGTGCTTCAGAAAGTACATCTTAGATCTATATTTAGTCTGCAAGCTTGCAATCTGTACTTGCAGCCTGTAAGAAGTTCCTTGCCCAGTGGTGTAGATATAACACTATATTTTTTACCTCTTTCCCTTGCCTTCAACATCTCTTTCCATCTTCTCTGAACCATAACTACTGAGATTGTAGCTTACTCTCTGTACAAAATTCTTAATAAGACAATATTTAGGGTGTACATACAAGTAACACTAATTAGGATTTTGCAAAATGTTCAAACAAACGCCTTATATTTAGCACAAACTCAGTGACTAGTTCCAGCATGTAACTGACTTTCATTTCTTAATATTTTCAGCACAAATTTACAGCCTCTTATGTCAAGCAGCCTTTTTGTTACATTCCTCACCTCTGTTTAAATAGAAGTATCAGGAAAACGTTAATATTTTAAATTTTTTTAGAACTGGAGCAGTCTGATCCCAAAATGTTTTCAGTTCACCTTACCTTCAGAAGCTTCTGTATGGCATCTCTTAGGAGCTTTCCTTACACGTGTGCAGTGTACTATTCAAACTCACTAAACATCCCT
Source organism: Grantiella picta (assembly GCA_013397955.1). Classification (NCBI taxonomy): domain Eukaryota; kingdom Metazoa; phylum Chordata; class Aves; order Passeriformes; family Meliphagidae; genus Grantiella; species Grantiella picta. Next base: position 475,597 of record VZRM01006628.1, read on the forward strand.
AGAGCTGTGCTAACACCAAAAGGATCACCTAAAACCCAAGCAAAAATTTGGTAACAAATGAGGACTCATCTGAACACACCCCATGAAACCAACACAGCAGGAGACACTCAACAAATAAACCTGCATTAGTGATCTCTTGGTAGTATTAGAATTTACATTAGTATTTTAAAAAAGTAAAACCAGGGCCTCCTCAGCCCTTTGTTGATTCTTGTAATTGGAGAATGGGGTTGAGAAATATACACTAAACAAGGCACTTGGGGCACATCACAGGGTCTAGAGGCCTTTGGCAATCAGCACATCCTCCCTCTGCCTTAGGGAACTTCCTCTGGGTACCTGTCAGACAGTCCAGCACAATGTGCCCTGCTACAAAGGACACAGAGTTAAAGCAGGCAGCAGAATCTGAGTTCCTGGAATTCATTTTCCTAATCGACTTAATTAATTTAAATTGATTAATTTAATTAATTGATTGTTTTAATTAATTTAAATGTCATTAATCACTTTACTTCATTTCTCCAATGACAGAATTGCAGTGTGAGCCAAAGAAGCACAAAGCACACAAGCAATCTGGAAATTCAAGTCAAATGGAAGGCAGTTAAAGCTAAATTAATGGTGTAAACACAGCACATTAATGTACTGCAAGGTCACGGCTAGGTCAGACAAGGACTGCATCCACCTTAGCTTTTCAAAACTTGGCAAGGGATAAGTATTCTGAGGGGATGAGAACCTGTCTCCTCCTGGCTGCTATGAGACACATGTTATGACTGAATTTAACCAGTAAATTCAGAACAAGAAATGCACAATCCAGCAGTGAGTACAGCTTTGCGCTGGAAGGTAAGAAGTGATATTTCCAAAGGACAGTTAATGGTCTGTCCTGTCTCTGTCTGGCCTCCCTGGCCCATTCCCAAATCCCTGCCATGACTGAGCTGTGAGCAAGCCCCTTCTTACCGGGCATGATCCTGATTTGCTACAACTTGACCCTGCACCTGTCTGCTAACCATGGATTTCCCTGACTGCTAGGACTCGGCTGACTCTGGCTGTATCTCCAGCCAGGCTGCTGCCTGATACCTTGTGTAGTGCCTTAGCTGAACCAGCAGAATAAAGGAGGTTACTTCAGATCTACAGGTTTTTAGAGGCTGATCCGGAGAGTCTCAGCTTGCCCAGGATGGAGCCCCACTGCCCTGAAGGGGTGGGATGATGGTTTCTCCACAGAGACTTCAAGAGTCTGCTGTAGGTGCAGTCCATGTCCTGCCACAAGTGAGGTGCAGAGCAGCAGCCCCAGACAACTGCCAGGATCCAACCACAGCAGTCTTGCTATGTGTCATTCCAGAGATACACAGGTAGTAGAGAAGCAGGGTGACATTCAGGCATAGTCAAATTAGGGCACACTGGGGATACCCAGGGACTTCATAATCCAGTTTCATAACAATTCAGGTGCTTCTCCTTTAACTAGTCTGTATAGGTTTTCCCATTCTTAGTCTTCCAGTGACTAGGTGACACTTACTTGTTTGAAGACATGGACTTTTGACATGCCAGCAAATCCAGATCAGTACTATAGATTTAAACAAAATTTTGGGGAGGTTTATATGTTTGCTTGTTTTCTGTAATGGGATGCCAATCCTGACAATATTTGCTACACTGCCTTCTTCAGCTCACCTGTCATCTGTCATGGCTAAAAACCCATGGTTAGAGGAGATACTGTTGCTCTGCCATTGTCTGAAGACATCAGCAGAAAGCTCTATGCTGAACCTGTTAAATCAGTGCCAAACTCAGTTTCCTTCAGATACTTTGGTTCTGTAAGAGCTGCACATTTGCATCACCTGTTCTGTGACCTGATCTGTGCTCCTTTGTTACTGCCACTCCCTGTATATAGAGCTCACTCTCTTCCATAATCTCTTCCATAAACTCTACTTCAGTCTCTATTCCAGGGACTAAATTTCTGTAGCTGACTTTTAGGATCCCAGTACACCCATTAAAATAATTTTAAAATATATATGGACCATATCTGCCAGAGCAACTTGGTAACAGAGCTGATTAAAAGTCTAAGCACAGATTTGATTCATCTTTCCCCAACAAAACTGTCAAATAAAATACAGACAACTAAAACTGGATTTTTTAAATACAAGGTACCACATTCTCTTACTAACCCCCCCACCTTTGCCTTTTAATTGCTCTTACTAAATTAATCATGTCATTTTAATGCCTAGTGAATACAATCAAAACCCATTAATAAGTCATCTCAGAAGTCAGGTAATTTGAATTTGAACGCAAAGAGCAGATCTCTTAGGATGGTGCCATCATTCTTCAGCATGGACTCACACTTTAAAGCTTTGGACACAAATATAATGATTTGTTTTTCCAAAGCAGATAGCCGTAAATATGCTAAATACTTACTATGTTATCAATGTAATTTTTCATTCCTTTGGATTGAATTCCACTCCTGCCTTGTGGGTCAAAAACAGTCCAGCAGCTATGCTGCTCTGAAAAATAGCATTGTTGGTTCTTGTGTGGCCTGTAGCCTACACCTGCATTAACTTTCATCATTTAAATACCTACACACCAGTTTTCTGCACTTTGGTGAAGCTTACAAAACTGAATCCTATTATCTTTTAATTTACTATAACATTTTCACAGAAAATAATAGCTGAATAATTTGTTTACCCTCCTTCTCTTTCCCCTCCCCGTGTTTTGGTTAGTAAACCACTACTCAGTTTAACTTGAGATTTGATGGAAGACAGCCAGATGGAAATATCTGTTTGGATTTTATTCAATTGTAACTAAACCTAGAAACTGTTTAGAGTCCTACTTGTCAGAAGCAGAAATGTATCTTAATTACTCCAGAGTTAAAAGAAGATTAAACTTTGGATGTGGAAAGCACGGAATGGCTTCAGCATCTAGGTAAGTACCAGGTTTGGTTAGTCAACACTTCTATACATTGTATAAGTGATCTTGACAACACTTTCTTCTGTCTCTGTGAAAGGACGGTGAAATTACAGCTGACAAAGTACACAGGTAGTGGGAGCTTTAGGTCTCACTTGTAACAAAACTGAAGTCAAAGGACTGAGATATTTAACTTTGAAGACATCAGATTCTCTGTTCAGATGTAATTCTGAACAGAGCATTTCTGAGCTGTGCATGTTGCCAGGGGCTAGAGTGAACTGTGAGAAAGAAGTGAGGAGCAGATCCAAGTGCCATGAGGGCCTAAATTCTCCATAACTGCTGAAAACTGAAAAATATCCAAACAGCTGTGTGTGCTGTACCTGTAAGGAATACATGACAATAAAAAACATTACACATATCAGGTACTTCACCATGAGTGATCTTTGAATCATTTGATGTGGTTTAGCAGCTTCAGTTAACTCAAAATAGGCTCGTTATGAAATCATAATACAGAATCATTAATTCCAGGCAAAACAAAACACTAAAGCTACATAAACAAAAGGGGAGTACAGGAAATTTTGTAACTGAGAGTAAGCCAAGGAACAGATCTTGTTCTTTCTGAGATTAAACACTAAAGAAAAATCATCACAACAGTGATCACCAATATGATCCCAAAGGAGGCACTATCAACTGCTGACAAAGAAAACAGAATTTATCCAGCACAGGCAGCCACCCAGCCCCATAATAAAGTGGTTATGGGGACAGTAGCATTCTGGCAATATAGATATGAAAAGCACTTTGAAAGTGTGATCAAATGAGAAGCCAAGGAAGCACAGCACAATGAGCTGCACACAAAGACCAAGATTTCCTTTTCCACATAAAAAGGAATATTCCTGTTAGGAATGAACGACTGTTGTCCATTTCACTGTACAGTAGAAATCCAAAGCAATTAAGAGAAAATCTCACTATAGTTCTTATGGTATCATTTCCGTGTATCATAACTAGTCTTATGTCAAGTCTTGTTAAAGAGTTAGTAATTTTTCATGTGCTTAAAAATCAAGCTTTTGTTAAAAATCTCCACTGAAATTCTCTAAGACTTCAAAGGAATGATATCTGGAAGGCAAGTACAGGTGCATAGGAAAAGAAAAATCTCTTGATTCTTATATCTTGAAACACTACATTCAATCCATCATAATGAATATAATAACCTACCATTTAACAGCATACCAACAGCATCTTTAAGGAACCAGGTGGAGAATCTACAAGCACAGCTGAAAAGTTGTGTGGCATGTTTCATCAGGATTGCTCATGAATATTCATGTCACATATTTAGACTAATGTAAAAGGCCACTGTCAAGAAGAAAGCATGAGTCAGATCTCAGGAGCCCATTCAAAGTTCCAAGCTTCTTTTTCATTTTTGATATTGTTTACTTTGCACCTTTCAGTCATCTCGAAAAATAACCCTAGGCTCATCTTGTTCTGCCCACAGTACAGATGGCCAGAATCAGCACCTAAAATTCAAATTACATTTGGTAGACATAGGAGGAATTAGAGGTAATTAGGGGCTCCTTTTGTTGCAGTAATTATAATTCTGACATACTAGAAAATTCTATCACTTTTAAAGTAATTTTTATTCCTAAGGGAAAATTATCCCCACCCAATGACTTACTGTTGTCTCAAACAATTCCAGATTGACTCACACTTTCTTAGAGAATCCACCAAACAAAAAAAAAAAATAAAATCTGTATATTCAGTATGGTGTTTAACTATGGAGCGTGTTACAAAAAAGAGCTCAAGACTTGTGCCATTGCCCCATAGACAGTTGGCAGAAAAGATACTTTAGCAGCAATACAAAGCTGTACAGGGAAATGAGCAGGTAGACTGCAAGTCTGGAGATGACTCCACTGACATCATTAGCCAAACAAACTCTTTCCACCATCTGAGCAAATTCTAGAGCAAAGATTAAAAGTTTAGAGACAGATCAACAGGACAAACCCCATCCTTTCCACTCTAGAGATAGCAACTTAAAAGCACTCCTGTATGTCTTATAAAGACTCACTGACGGAACTTTCAGCCCTTTCTTATGTCAAAAGATCACAAGCCAGTCAACCTTATCTGAAGAATAATGCAGTGGAAAGCAGTAGGAATATCCAACCAGATGATTATATGGAAACAATTGTGATCAGGACAGCAAATACACACCAGCCAGTCTCCATGGAGTCACTCCCGAACATTGTTTCTTAAGTTGATTGTTGCTGGCTGCCTTTCCATCCTCTGATCTACTTTAGAACCATACAACTGTAGAATTGTTTAGGTTGGAAAAGGCCTTCTAGGTCACCAAGTCACTTACCTAAGGCTGCCAAGTCCACAATTAAACCATCTCCCTCAGCAGCACACCTACACATCTCTTAAGTACCTCAAAGAATGGTGACTCAGCCACTTCCCTGGTCAGACCATTCCTGTGCTTGACAACCCTTCCAGGAAAGAAATTTTTCCAAATATCTCATCTAAACTTTCCCTGGCTTAACTTGAAGCCATTTCCTCCTGTCCTACCACTTATTACTGGGGAGAAGAGACTGATTACTGGGGAGAAGAGACTGACCCTCACCTCACTGCAACTTCCTTTCACAAAGTTATAGAGAATAATAAGGTCCCCCCTGAGCTTCCTCCTCTCCTGGCTGAACAACCCCAGCTCTCAGCTGCTCCTCATCAGACTTGTGCTCCAGACCCTTCACTAGCTTTACTGCCCTTCTCTAAGCACGCTCTAGCCCCTCAATGTCTGTCTCGTAGGGAGGGGCCCAAAACTGTACACAGGATTCAAGGTGTGGCCTTACCAGAGTCAAGTGCAGGGGGACAATCCCATCCCTAGCCCTGCTGGTCACACTATTTCTGATACAGGCCAGGGTGTCATTGGCCTTCTTGGCTATGTGGGCACACACAGACTCATGGTCAGATGGCTGTTGACTAACACCCCCAGGTACTTTTTCACAGGGCATGTTTCCAACCATTTTTCCCTAGCCTGTAGCACTGCCTGGGGTTGTTGTGACCCAAGTGCAGGACCTGGCACTTTGCTTTGCTAAGCCTCATACGACTGGCCTTGGCCCACTGATCCAGCCTGTCCAGATCCCTCTGCAGAGCCTTTCTACCCTCCAGCAGATCAACATTCCCACCCAACTTGGTGTTATCCGAAGACTGACTGAAGGTGCACTCAATCCCCTCATCCAGATCATTGATAAAGATATTAAACAGGACTGGCCCCAATATTGAGCCTTGGAGAACACCTCTGATGATTGACCCCCAGCTGGATATAACTCCATTCTCCACCATTCTTTGGACCTACTCATTCAGACAGTTTTTAACACACTGATGACTGCACCCATCTAAGCCACAGACAGCCTTATACTACTATATTTTAAAATAAATTAGGCTCCTCTATTCCTCTCTTTTTTGTTACAATGCTAGATATTAAGTACAGATAAGAAAGACAAATTAAAATGGATCTGTAATGCATTTGTTATTCTGATGTGTCATGCTGTAGCCCTTCTCTGCAGTAAACTGACACTCTACCACAGTATTTCCCATTCTTCACCGTAGACAGCTTGTAACTAACACAGTGATTTGCATTACATGTTCCTCTGAATATAGCAAAGAATGCATATTAAACTAGAAACACTGGCAGCTTGCTTGGCCCTGGAGTAAACCACTGCTTGCTTAATTGAGCACCATCACAGCTGCATGGCAATAATAGTCACTAGTGTTACAAAAAATAAGAAGGAATCAAGGCCAAATCCAATCAACGTTAACTGCCATGTCTCCCAGGCATCTTCTGGACAACATACCACTGAGCAATCTCTCCTTAAACCATTACACATTTTGCTTCTCCCTGACAAAAGACACTTTGTGCCATTCACTTTCCACACATGATCAGCTAGTAAACCAGCTCCAAAGAAACCTAAACCTGCTTTCATTACTCCAAGCAATTTGGGAAGCCATGGAGTAACCTTCAGGTGGAGACCAGAACTTATGAGACACAGGAGTTGCTCCACCACAAGCTGAGCCTTGTGCTACAGAAACACAGAATTCTAACATTCAGAAAAGAAATAATAGTGAATAAAAAGGCAGTAGAGTAATGAAGGGGTAGGAAAGTCTGCTTGGACATTGCAATCAGTCTAAGGATTTTCCATTGGTGTTGTTATGTGCTGTTCACACTGTATTTTATTACCCCAATGAAGCATAAAGAGAAGCAGAAAACATAGTATTTAGGATACTAGTTGTTCTAATATGAGAGACTATGCAAAACACAGTATTCCAGTCAATTTGAATCTCATGGCTCTTCATAATAACAGTGACAAGATCAGTACTGTCACTTCTATCTTCCAAAAATGATTGCTCAATTTCTTTTCCTGAAAGACTGTAATACACATAATGGTAGGTGAGCCCAAATAGAATCAGGGAAGAACTTCAAGGGAAGAAATGCCGTTACATGTTTCGGATTCCGTGTTGCTACAAATCTTCCTACCTTACATTGCTCTTCTAAGAAAACTTTGAAAATGCAACAACCAAAATTCGAGTGCTTAATTTCTACTTCACTTCTCACATTACTTCTTTTTTCTAATAATGACATTGAAGGAAAGTAGCACCATATGAATCTGCTGCAGTGACAAAAAATATGGAACAACTGTTGGCATCTCCACATTTCATTGATGTAAATTACGTGAAATTAAATGAAAATGTTTGCATGCAAAGCTCCACTATGAAGAGACTAAATACAGCTATATCCAACCCATATTCTAAGTTACTTAACAGCCTCATTGATTCAGGGAACAGACTTCTTTATGTTCTGATTTTGATTCACAAAGAGAAATTCAAAGAGATTGGTTTTAGTTTGTTTGCTGCTAAGTGTTTTTTTCTGTACATGAACTTGATGTAATTTTTTTGCCAAAATCTAGTTAAGAAGGAAAAGGAGCTGCAGAACAAGCAGCATAGAATCACTAGAACTTACAGAGAGGAACAAATCAGAGCCAGGTTTGTTATCTAAATTATTTTGTACAGTTCTGTAAAAATACACTGGGCAACAGTGAGTTCCATTCTCTGGGCCACAATGAAGATGATACCTAATATACCTGCTTAAATCTTTTTATCTGTGAATGATTTAGTTCCATGGATTAACAACCCTAGAAAGCAACAGCTTCTGTATGCTGTAGAACAAGAAGCACCAGCCAAATACAATGTAGGGAAATCTCTTTCCTGGCCTGTGAGTATGCACAGATTTCTACTTGGAGATACCAATACATGCCAATAAAAGAATAATCTCCTGGTGTTAATCTAAATATTTCTTTCCCAATATTCAAATGGAAATTATCCATTTGATCTCTTGCAGCACTTACATTGACCCAAACAGATAATGCAAAGTGTAAAGGTTGCATAAATCTCAGACACAGCCCTGTCTATTTTTCAGTCAAAAGAATTTTGACATGCTACTGTGGACTGTATTTCATGATGAAACATGCTGTGCTTTTGGCAGATGATGGCTTGTACCCATCTGGCAAAACATGAATCACAGTAAAAAACATAGCGTAACTCTTGTTATGAATTTAGGACAAGTCAAAGCTACATAATTAAATGGAGCTTTCAGATTTCCCCTGGATGATCTGCTCTCCTAAGCTTCGATGTGTAAGTTCAGGCCCATGTGTATTATAGGTTGACTTAAACAGTACTAGTAAACATTGTGGCACTCTCAAGTTTTTAGCAATCAGTGGGGATAAGTGAATACAGGAAACAGAACAGAAAAAATCACTGCTTTTGAGTCTATTCAGTGAGTAGAAAACCCCATTTGTTTCTTCAAAGCCAAAACTGGCCACAGAATTATAGAATAATGTTTCCATATTATCTATGGGGTTTATGGCTTGCAGTTAGATATAAATGTGAAAATCAATTAGTTTAAATGGAAAGAAACAGTGCGGGTTCCCACTGGCTTTTGAATAAGGATTTAACCAGAAGTTGGCTGCCACAAGCCATATGTGAAAAAAGTAACAGCTGACCAGTATCTTTTTCACCCATTTCAAGCATGTAATGGGCTTGCGGTACATTTTTAAAGACTTTATATCACATAAAAAGAGAAATCTTTTATTCCGTCTACACTATTTCCCAGGTTATTTTCATCAATGATGATGTAGCAAAATCTGCTTTTATTTGCTAGAAGAGGTGGCAGACTGATTTATCCCATAGAAAAATCTTACTTTATCCAGTAAATTTATCCCCTAACGTAACAGACTTTGTAACATTACGTTAAGCAAAAAAAAATTGGCCTATCTTCATACTATATCACTTGTCTGGTGTCTTGAATATAAATTTAATTTCAGATCCGCTGGAAAACTAGGATAGTGACACAAAAGTTAATGGGCAATTATTGGCCTGTCTTTACATTGGCACATATTTTTAAATTTTTAAAAGCATCCCTCATTCAAATGCAAGAAAATAAAAATGTTAAAAATTAAATACTTTTTGAGTTATGTGTATTAACACCACACAACAATGGCATATAGTCAAACAGTATTTATTACACAGTAATTTTTACACATCCATATTACACATAATATTACACATCCATAAATGTTTTCAGAGTATTTTACACAGGATGTCTTACTTCTAGTTAAAACACACACTAATGCTTTGAACAACAGCAAAGTATGCAAAAAATAAATGGGAACTGGAGCATGCTGGTCAAGTTCTAAACTTCTTTGACTGGAATACTCAGACTGAAAGTATATCCTACCCTTACGCCTATAGAAATGGACCCACTATTGAACATAGCTTAACTGACAGTAATCTTTTAAAGAAAGAAGACTGAAGCCTAAAATGAACAAAATACAGAGGCAACTCACCTTTGCCTATTTAATCAGATGTTTCCTCCAACTTAAAGTAAGGCCGTTCTGACCACAGGATTAAGCCAATCTAAAAAGGATCAGGACTAAACCTTCCAAGTCTAAAAACAAGTAATTTGGAAGCCCAAAAGTATTCTGTGCATTACAACAGGAAGACAAAATTCGGTGCAGCCAGGATTCAAACTCAAGTGATGTTCAGAAGCTACCAGAGAAAAATAAATGTGGACCATTACTTACACAGCTTGAACTAAATTCAAAAAGCTAAAATTCAGCAGAAGAACATTCATAGCCTTGAACAGTAAAAAGATTTGACTCCACAGGGCTTTGCCACTGGAACTTTCACACCCAGGTGGACTGCAATCTCTAGGTCCAGAGAAGTTAAGCTTATTCTTTACTTGCTCAATTGGGTATTAGAGGTAGAAAGAGTTAAGTGAGAAGGCTCCTTCTTTCTCACATGCTCTTTTCCCAGGACAGGACTAAGCTCATAGCTTAGTCATTCTGTCCATGCTGAATTCTGCAAAGACGTGAAGTTATATGTGGATCTTCAATAATTAATAGTTCAATTTTGCTTTTTTTTTTTCAATGAAATGGCTAATTTTTCATTTGAATATATTATTGCCGTTGTTCTTACCCATGTGTTATTTGCACCGTGACTTGGGTTTAATTCTAAATTCATTTACTTCCTAGGATTTTCTATGCATCTTGTTCCCCATGCTCAAGGGCTGTATTTCTAAGAGTTTTAAGATTCTATTAAAAACAAAATAATTGGTTACTTGTAGTATTAGAGTGTGCCTGTAGGTATAATCTAGTACAAGTTCCAAACCCGTAGGAATCATACAAATTTTAAAATGTACATACTGCTAAAATCCTCTGAGCCACTCTAAGTGTTATAAAACAAAGCTTTACAACAGCATCTTAGTATATGCAACAACTAGATTAATTCTCTTAATATTTTGCCTGGAGATTTAAAAAAAAAATTTAAAAAGCTGTAATTTTGCTTTATTGGGTACCTTTTCCACCTGCAGGCAAGGGGCAGCAAAGCTACCCAGGAGAGCAAGAAGGAGCTCATTGAACAGTCATAGCAAAACAACATCCTTTTAAAGGCCTTTTCTTTGACAAAAGAAGCCTAGAAGATAGATAGGAGAAAATAAAGCTGTTTCAATGTAAAGAGTTCCATTAAATGCTTGAATGGCCCTTACTAATGAATAAAGCTCTCTGAGATGGAGTAGTAAGTCAGTAAAGCAGGTGCTATGCTGAGGGGCAGACACTGGAATGCAATTGCCAGTTAGGTTGTCTTTTTCTGCCCATTCAAGATAATCACTTCAGTGCCCATAATGCATCTTTGTGGAAGTTATTGCCACAAATCAAGAGTTTTAAACCCTTTAGCAACAGCTGAAATTGTTCAGCTTGAAGACAGGATGGAGAACATTGAGGAAATACAAATATCCAAACACAGGCAATTCAGTTCTGTTGCAGTTTTTCTGAGAAACAAATGGGCTGACCGGGATTAACAAAGCTAATATTACACAGTGCTTTGTCCTTCTCCAGTAGTTCCCATCTGAGCTTCAGCATTTCTTTGAGGAAGGAAAGCATTTATTTTCCTTTCGTGTTTGGACAGCTAAAGAACTAGAAATGAAGGTAATTTGTTCAAAGCTGCACAAGTTTCAAAATGAGCTGAATACATAACTCTCAAATCCGGATTCCCTTTCTCTAAGATCACCAGCACTTCCAGAAGGGTAGCACTAATACTCTTTTCATACCATAAGGACTGTTCAATTAAGAATACAAAACCTGGTTGATTGTTTAATGAAAAAAAAAAAAATCACAAAAATTTGTGAGAAGGAAAGTGTCAATTTGTTAATGGTCAATAAAACTAAATTAAACATTTAATTTCATATTGACATTTATATGTATAGGATGGGTTTATTTAGGCACTTTTGTTGGTTTTGTAAGGTTTTTAAGTGTTTAAACCAAAGAAATGAAAGCTGATTTTTCCACTGAAACAAAATAACAGATACTTTTTACTTAAAATTATAAGAAACAATTCCAATCCTCTAATATTAGAAGACATGTAGGGTAAGAAATTAAATTCTACCCCAGAACTTCTCTTGCAGTTTGGGATTTATAATTTTACATTGTATTTCCATTTCTTTGCCTCCTTAATGCAAATAATAAATGTGCCTATGTACCTTGCATGGATTTATCAGCATACAGGATGTTTTGGGGAATCCTACTGAAGAATCTATTTTTAAAATACACTTAACTCTACTCAAACCTTTTCAGCATTTCTTTGATTACAGCAGAAGAGCTTGAATGCATAGGTATAAAATCTCTGTGACATGCACATCCCTGCTGTGCCTGATCAGAGCACTGTACCTATGTGCTTTGTTGATACCGTACATTGCACCAACAATTCACTTTATCTGGGTATTTTCTTAAACCATCATTTAAGACCATTTTTTTCTCATCAGCTGCTCCTCCTCTCTTATTTGGCACCCTGCTGTGTGCATAAATGCTAATTACTGGTCTCTCCCTTGGCATCTCAATACTTTTCAGACATGATGGAACTTTGCTGTCCCACGCTTCCTTTCAAAGCATAAGGTGGCTATTTCATCACAGATGAAAACTTTGGATGCTTTTAAAATTAAATAATATTCTTCAAGCTTGGAAATGGAGAAAGTATGGCAGTGATCACTGAGTCACAGTGTGGGATTTTTAAACACTTCATTTTCATCTTAGCTGAAGTATTTTATGTCTTTGAAATAAAGAAGCTAACATGAGATGAATTACCTTTCTGCCTAACAGCAGTGTGTCTTGCATTAATGATCAATTACACCTACATCCAAGAACAGACTTGAGCTAACAAAAGTAATAGGATTTAAACTTGAAATTACTCCATACAGAATTGTAGCATTTTTGTACCTCTTTTCACTTATATGAGATCTTATAAATGGTAGGGTAATTCTATATTTAACACAAAGCAACATTTTCTAAGCTTACAGTTGGATTCAGTGATCCTAAGGGAATCTTTTCAACATTAAATTATCCTATGATTTTTCCAAGAAAAAATGTCAAGTAGTGTTTTTTAAACCCATGACCAGCTAATTCTTTCTGAGCATCAACCAGAGAAACCAAGAAACTGAGCTTTTGGGCTTCTGGGTTCAGTTTTTCCTTAGACTCATCTTAATTCCCTAATGTCACTCAGTATGACTCTTTTCTCCTCTGCATAAAGAGGACACTACTTTATCTTCGTCAACACAGTGCTACAAGTCCTACTCAATAGTATTGGTAAATCACTCTTGGTATCTTCAAGTGCAAGGCACTCAAAATACTTCGACTAACAGTCCGCTGTTCCACAAAAGAAATGTACACTGCACTTCCAGCAGCCCTTTAAGATGTACAGACCTCAATAATTTTGTGATTTTTCTCCCCCACTGAATCACTAAATTTAATACAGGTTTAAACAATGTATTTTCCTGAGAAAGTATAAAGACAGAGAAGTACCATAAAATAGAGTATTAAACCAGGGGAAAGGGCTTTTTAGTATAATTTTAAAATTAAACTAAACATATTAGCGATTTTATCATTAGAATACTAGGAGTAATTTGATTGTTTCACACTGATTCCTGTAGGAAGATGGTACTTTTTATACATGACAGTCTAAGTCATGAACACAAAACAAGAAGCAATTCCTAGAAAATAAAAAACCTTCACAGAAACTACCCAAAGAAGTACCAGATTGCCCATTTTTTCAGGAATATTTTTTTGAGTCGATAAAACTCGAGTCCAGCACAATTCAATACTACTGCTAAATTCAATACTAGAAAACCCATGAGGGCCTAATTGGCCCACAATACACACAAGGCTAAACAGAATGATCCTTCTTGGCTAAAGAAAATTGTTAATAAATCTTATCTCCAGCACTATTCCTGGATTCAGTAGCAACATCCTTCCTAAAAATGCACCTGAGAAGCCATGGCTTCTTCATCTTCTAATGAAATTTTCAACCCAAAAGTTATTTTACACAGATTTTCACAATGACAGACCACTTAAACGACTGGATTGTGATTCTAGAGCATCCATTGACAAAGGCCACCTCCTATTCCCATGCTGTCAACTTAATAATGCAATCCTTATTCAGACAAAACTCCAGCTGTTCTCATGGAATAAGGCTTGAGTGGGGAAAATGACTCGTGGTCCTTCTGTGAACAAATGGACATGTACAGTTCTCTTCTGAAACAGCAGGCCACGCTGTAAAAACTGGATCCATTATCAGCCAAGTTGAGAGTTCTGCCTGTCATAATAATGAAAATTGTCTGGCAGCCTTAGAGGCTACACTGTCATCCCACTAACATGGCCTGAAACTCAATTTGAATTTGAATCTGCCATGCTGACTACCATTAGTGTTGTGAATGAAACGTTAACCTAAGCCAGTTTCTGAGAATATATCCACAGGAAAATACTTAGTTGTACTAAGATATCACTGTGACTGTAATTTATTGCATTCCTGTTTTGAATCAGGCATTGAAGTCTGGAAGGGAAGCTGAGGGATTTCTTTTGCAATCAGAGGGATGATCTTTACAGACCTTACAAAAACTTGTCATTTAGTTAATAAGTTGTGGAAAAACTGAAGTCCTCATTCTCAGCAAGAACATACTTTAGCAACTTGAAATTTCCAAAGACCCAGGTTCTAAACATAATTTTCCATCCTCTTGGAGGGCCTTGTGCTGAGTCTCTGCCCTGTTCACACACTCCATACTTGTGAGTTTTCAAGCGGTAGTGTTTAGACTACATGTGCACAGGAACACACCTGATGAGGGCACTTCCACATGTTCATTCACCATAACCTTTGTAATCTTTCAGAAATGTGTTTGGAGAGATTTAGATTCTGCTCCTTTTTCCTCTAGTCACATTGATGAATATGATGGTATTAAATTCCCACCACATCCGTGGCTTTTGAAGGGTAAAAAGTCCTAATTTAGAAAATTGTTAACAAATTAAACATCCTAAAATACTGCTGCAGCCACAGTTAGTTACCACTGGAATAAGAAAGGATGAGAGTAGTTTAGGGACACTCGAGGAACCACTTAACAACTCCATTAAAGAGCACTTTTATATTGATCACAGAATTTTTTCCGAAGCTGATCCATCTTTTGTGATCCTAATATTTCAACATCCAGGAGGAATGAACATCTGAGGTTTTCACTATAACACACACATTTTTGACAGACTATTTGGACATCCTTTTTGAAAAACCAATGTCCTCTCCTTTTAACCAAATACTATTTTGTACCCTCCTGTGCTCTACATTTATTAAACAGATAATTCATTTTTATTTAGGAGTGATGACATGAAGTATCACTGAAACAAAGAACATGTGCGTGGTTTTTCATGTGTCTGCATGCAATTTAGCCACCATTTTCAGAATCTCAGCCTTCTCATCTCCAATTAGCAAGCACGCCAACAAAATTATCTCCTTTAAGACTAAAAGGTCTAGTTTGATGGTGAAACTAGATTTACTAGATTTTCAAAACAGTATTTTTCTAAAAGCAAAGCACTTATATGCCTGCTTGTGTGAGCAGATGGAAAGCACATCTGTTTTAGTTCCATCAATGACCTTATTTTAAAGCAATTAAATGTTCCTGTACAGTATGTGGGATGCAAGCAATGGAGCTACATGCAAGTGCACCAAAACGGGGAATTAAAACCAATGATTAATCAACAGGCTAACTATTTCCATTGCTGAAACTGAGATATATAAAAGAAGGAAGTCATTACTGAAGAAGATGAACTTTTTTAACAATTTCCATCACAAAAGAAAGGGATACACTATAGCTTTACTATAAACAAATATAAGATTGAACAAATAATCTTATTAATTTCTTATAGCCTAAGTCTTGCAACTTCATATGTAAAAACCCATACCTCAGTACCAAGAGAGAATACCATAAATTCCAGTCTTCAAGGAAGAACCAGACAGTCACAATTCTGTTTTCTCCTAAAAGTTTCAATTTTTCTGCGTGTACATGAAGTGCTCATCATCTGATCTTGACAGTGGGCAATTCTTGTGATTATATATGTTTTATAGAACAGAAGTGTTGTCATGTAGCAAATAAATCAACTATGCAGATATGAGAGTGGGAGGTGAATTTTTATTCTCTGTGAAACTGACTGGTCAGAAAGCAGCTGATACTGCCCAAGAGGTACACAGCCCAGTAAGAGAGAATCATGAAAGCAAGTAAAATCTTGGACCCTTAGTTTTTCGTTTAGTCTTGCCTTCCTGGGTCATTTTTCCACAATTAACACTATGCAGCATCAAGGATTAGCAATTCTTATTCTCTTGTTTTTATTGCAATCTTTATCTCTTTGACTGAAGAGGGATTTAGACAAGTTTTCAGCGTATATTTAACAGAGAATAATGCAACTCTTAAGATAATAAAAGTATCACAAGAAATCCTTGTAAAAACACATGCCTGCTTCTCATGCTGAATTTACTTTTCCCTCAGTATACTTCTGCAAAGAGTATGCTGAGCATTAAATGAGTTTCTGATCACCCAGGGCAAGGTCAGTGAGACTGTCACTGCTGTCCCAAGCAGAATAATAGAGCTATCAATAACAGTTAGATCAGGGTTAATAAGTGGAAGATAATGAGGGGGAATGGGAGGTCACATTGAAACACACTGCAAACTCCTTGGTTTACAAAGACATTCTCCAGCAGGGCTGGCCCTTATTTCCACCTTGTCCAAAGGAAGAATCTACTTTTTACTGTGCTTTTAAACTGATTCAATCTTCATCAGACATTCATTTTTCTGTCAGCTTCAGACAAATAAGGGCCAAATCCTGCTACTTAATTGAGCTGTTAAAAAAAAAAATCAAACTGAGATCAGCACTGAGTGAATATTGTACTACAGATCACGGAATCATAGAACTGTTAAGTTTGGGAGGGACCTCTGGAGATCAACTAATCCAATCTCCTTGCCAAGGCAGAGTTACCTAGAACAGGTGACACAGGATCTTGTCCAGGTGGGTTCTGAATGTCTCCAGACAGGGAGACTCCACAACCTACCTCAGCATCCTGTGCCAGTTCTCTGCCACACTCAATGTAAAGTTCTTTTCCATGTTGAGGTGGAACTTCTTGTGTTTTATATTATGTCCTTTACTCCTTATTCTTTTGCTGGGGATCCCTGAAAAGAGTCTGACACCATCCTCTTAACTTGCCTTTTAAAATAGATATAGGTAGCTTTGTCCCAAGTTCCACTGGCTAAGAACAGTAAGATAAAAATAACTAGATTTCTTTCAGTGCATGGCACAATGAGGTATTTTGTCCTCACAGCTCTGCAAAGCCTGAGACTCAAGGGTTCTAGTTTTTCTGAAGGGTTCTAGGTTTTCTTGCAGAGTATGCTAGACAAGGTCATGACACAGGTATCTCCCTATGGTGCCCACTTTTGTATAGCTCAAAACTTACAATTTTTTTTCCTCCCTAAATACACAGATGATAAAACAGTAGATTTTGATTGTGCTTAACCTCCAAAAAGCTGGAGAACAAAAGTGGAAGCAATAGATAAAATATAAATAAGTGGAAGAAATAAGAAAATTCCTGAGTCTAACACTCAAGATCCTGGAATATTTTCATCTTTCTCCGAGTCCAGCAGCTCAATGCAGCCTAAAACCAGCATGACCATACCACTACCTCACAATCACCAACATGCAGGGAATACATGTGCTTCTGTGCAAGAGCACAGGAAAGGTCTGTGTGTGAGTCGAATGTCCCACCCTTCGGTTCCGATCCAGTTCTTAGGTCTTGCAGCCCTAGCTGCAATCACAGCTGTAACTAGAATATCTAGATGAGCTGAAATGTTACAATACACTGCTTGTATATGCTTGCATGAAAACTTTTAGTCAAACATTTATTTTCCTTTATCTTCTGAATATGGAAATGGTTGATCCAACAAAAACTACTGAGCTGAATTGGGAAAACGTTCAATGGATTAATAGAGTTCACATAGCAATTTAACCACAGAATTTCTGTGGTCTCTGTCCAAAGCCATTTTGTGATACAATGTGTGGTTTACCCTGTACCAGTATGTGGTAATTAAGACTAGCTGCTGACTGAGTAGCAGCTCCACTTAATGAGTGTGAAATCCCACACAAGAAGTTGCATTAACAAAATGCACAAACCCCTGTCAAAGCCTGAAATCCATTGTAGAGACCACTGTCTCCCAAATTCCCCGACAAATCCAAGCAATTGCCTTTCCTGCATGACTGGATGATGAGGGAGGCAAAGGCATTGTAGGGCTTTAAGATATGTCACAGTAAGGAAAAGACTGAGAGCTATTATGGTAGGCATTCCAATCTCTAATTACAGAGACTGGCTTCTTGAACTCTACACATCTTTTCATCAAGGTTTGGAGCTAAAACAAGAAAAAAAATAAAATGCCATTCTTTAAACCCATCAGCACTTGATAATGTGCTTTAGTGTCAGCATAGCATAACTGAACAGTACTCAAAAGCTTATGAACATGTTGTTCCCTGGATTAATTTTATGTTGTTGTCTGGTGCAGCTTACTGTGCCTCTTCACTCTAAACAGTGTGGTTATGCTGAGGCATGGAGTTATTTGGAGGCTGAATCAGAGACATACATTTGGAAATGGCTTCAGTATAAAGAGATGCATGTGGTAAAGATGCTGAATGAAACAAATTGTTATAAAGCTGTTTCTCACCTAGAGAATAAAAGAGGCTATGAAAAATGGTCCATTGTATCTCCTCTCACTCAGTACTTTTAGACTCAGGTGAATGAATATTTTACCACACTTGAGGGCCAGTGAGCAATTGTAATATCTTACATGTCACCATATGCTGCAGCTTCAGCTAAACAGGCAGGGACAAGGGCTTCTTCCCCCAACAGCTCTCCACCAACACCTTTTTATTCCATCAATGTCACCGTGAGTATCAGGATTATCTAAGAGCTGCTCTTTGGATTTGTGTTCATCTGACCCCAATTTATTGAGACAGAGAAAACAGTTCTCAAAAAGGAAATCTCTTTTCAAGACTCCCCAATGCTCTGCAGAAAAGAATAGTGAAAACTTTACCAGAAAGTTGTTATTTAGGTAGTTCAGTCTCAGTGCTGCACTGTTTATACCCCTCATTACTGCATTAGCAGGGAGCTCCTACATACACAAATCTCCCACATGCCAATCAATGCAGAGGCAAGAGGGGCCCAGAAATAAAAAAACAAGGTTGGCAGTTGATTTATTGGCGGAAAGGAGGAACAAGACCTCAGACAGTAGTGAATACAAAGAAAATAGCATACAAATCCACAGCAAACACTCTGCTGCTAATAATCAATACATAATTGATAATGTGGGGATAATTTACTTGCTTTAGAACTACACGTAGTTTAGATAAACATATAATTCCTGATATGGATTCAACCCTACATGAATCTATTTGGTGAAGATATTCTCTTCACTTGAACATTTTCTAGCAAACCTTCCTGATTCTCTCACATGGTAATTGTTCACGCAGCCTTCAAACAAAAACCTTACCCTCTCCTGCTTTAATTCCATGTGGCACTCCATCCATGGTTTCTTTGGGGGATAAGACACGAAGTTAGAAGCACCAGCTGCATTTTTCAGGATCTATCTTTGGTAAAATTTTCATACCCAGGAAAGATGTAGCTAGGTTGCTAACTCTCAATAGCTCTCAAATTGCAGTAACAGGTCTTTCACAACTAAACAAACCAGCAAGAGAATTCTGCATTATAACAAGGTCAGTGTTGCAATGCAACTGTCAGCAAAAATTCGTT
This sequence comes from Grantiella picta, assembly GCA_013397955.1. Lineage (NCBI taxonomy): Eukaryota > Metazoa > Chordata > Aves > Passeriformes > Meliphagidae > Grantiella > Grantiella picta. Next base: position 495,163 of record VZRM01006628.1, read on the forward strand.
TCTAAATCTGCACAGACCTGGCAACTAACTGGTACACTTTTGAACAGCCCTTTCAAAAACATAAGAAACTATTGCACTGCTTCAGACCTGATTGTCTTCTTCCTGATGATACAATGAAACACAGTAGATGAGACTACTGTGGAGAAGTAAATCTGTTCCCAGAATATTTAAAGTCTAGAACTGACATGGAAGGCGCATTGGATAGTCCAAATTAAACAGGCAATTGGATAGACGATTTGTTGTCAGCTGTGAGAAGCCATTTTAGATCTGCTTTGTCTCAATACTGGTTGTCAGAGGTGTGTGGGGGGAAGGGGAACACAGGTGAAATGAGGCAGCTAGGAGATGAGGGGAAGCCTTGTCTCTGGGTTAACTTCGCCTGCTAGCGCCTCACAGAGGACACTGTGCACCCCAGAGACACTCAGAAGATGGGGGAAGCCTTGTCTCTGGGTTAACTTGGCCTGCCAACACCTCACAGAGGACACTGTGCATCCCAGAGACACTCAGAAGATGGGGGAAGCCTTGTCTCTGGGTTAACTTGGCCTGCCAACACCTCACAGGGGACACTGTGCAGCCCAGAGAGGCTCCTCCAGTCAGAGGGGCCAAGGTTTCCAACAATGACCTACGGAGAAGGCTGGACTGGGCCAATGGTCTCCTGCCAGCAGGCGGACTTGGGCCGAGGCCAGGCGGTATAAAAACAAAATGCGTCACAAACTTCGGGCTCGTTTGGGGCTTGTCTGTGGGAGGCTTGCTTGGGGGGTTTTTGGAGACTGTGCTGTTTGCTTTGGAGGCTTTGTGAGTGGGGGCTCACTGACTGGCTCGCTCCCTGGCTTGCCCTACTCCGCCTGCCCCGGCTGCTGCGTGTTCCTGTCTCCTTGTATCCACCTGCCTGCCTCCGACCTGCCGTGATGCTGCCCAGGTTTCAGCATCTCCTGCCGGTTGCCCCTCACCATGTGTCCGGCTGCGTCCATCGCCGGGGCTGCGCTTGAGAAGCCGCGCCTGTCCAAGCACCGCACAGGCCCCGCAGCGAGCAACATGTTCTCCACACGCTCTGCTGCTGGGACGTCGACAGCACCCCGTGCTCTGCTGGTGGTGACGCCCACTTTTCTTTGTCTCCTCTCTCACTCTCTTTCTCTCTCACCACCCCCCCTGCCCCGTTCTTTTTCCATTTTCTCTCCTTCTCTGTCTCTTCCAGCCCTCTTTAGTGGGGCAGTTACTTCTTTTTTTGTTTGTTTTTCGTTAGCAACGAACGGTTCTCAGATACCAAGTCTGTCTCGGTTGACGTCACTTCGTTCCTGACCATCTAATTAAGGAACTTGCAGTTCTCTCACTGGAACGGGACATCAGCATGGACTGTTTTATACAGGTATTGCTGGATTTTGGGGGTTTTTTAAAGGAGAAGGAAGGAATTCGAATTTTAAAGTTCTATTTATGCTGTGAAGGAATTTATCATAAATGGATGATGTGGTATGTGTGCTCACATTGCGTCTCCGGCTTTCTTGAAAACATACTCTATGGTGCATCACTTTTTTTTTTAATACAATAAACTTGCGATTTAAAAGTCACAAGACTATTCCTGGAGCGGACATAAGCATATGTTTGCACGTATGGACAAACACACACAGATGAAAAAGTACTCCTACACTGGATCTCACGGGGTTTTTTAACTGTCTGGTATTTTGGCATTGCCAAAGAATTATAACATCCTTGTCCCCACCCTGATGCCACCCAGCTCAGGGATTCTCCTCTCCCTGGAAATGTCATTCTGCAACATGCTTCTCTTCCATCTCACTGTGAAAGTAAGAGTTTCCTGAAAAACCATTTCCCAAACTCATGTTCCCTGGCCACAGTTTGCATGGATCTAGGACTGCATCATCTTTGGTCTTACACCAGGCTTATTCAAATAATCAATGGACGTTTCAAACACGCATCTCCTTCCTCTTTCCCACACTAGTCTGTATGAATTAGAATGACAGCTTGCCTGTCCCCAGGGAAATTACACTGTCGATCCTAATCCTGTAGAGCTGTAAGAGAGCACTTCTCCACCAGCTCTCTCCGTGATGCTGTCTACACAGTTGGAATCTCTTCTTAGAAGAGAGAGAAGAGCAATCAATAGCATCTGTGAAGAAGATGCCATCACCAGCACAGTAGCACTTAGCCACTGCAGTGAAACTCCACACTTCTGATTAAGATGCCCAGGCAGGGGCTGATTGATTTGTCTGTCTGCACAGCATACTAACCATGAGTGCTAAACTCAGCAGTTTCCCTGCCCTGTCACCCTCTGCGTTCCTCACATCTGCCCTCCTTAGAAAGGATGGAGCATACTGGTGAACACTATGCTTAAATCCATAGATTGGCAGAAGAAATTCTGATAGCTGATCTCACTCTGTGAACTCAGTGACTGAAGTAACGGAGCACATGACTACAACTCCAGGAGACACATAAGGAAGAGACAAAAATGGCCTGGTAGATTACACTTAGCCCATCTCCCTGGAGACTACTAAAAAACAGCACGTTCTTTAAAGTGATTAGAGTGATTCCTCAGGAGACTATTCCAGACCCTAGAAGTCTCCACTGTTGGTAACATGGGGTGGTTTTTTTGTCTCAGTGCTATTCAGTTTAATCTTCTCCAAATTTGATGATGCTATTATGCCCCATAAGATCCCATAAGATCCCATAAGATCCCATAAGATCCACTTCATTGCATCACACAAAGTCACTACTTTCTTACATTCCTTGGTGGTGGTGGTGGGGGTGGTGGTGCTTTCAATCTCAGAAATTTGCCACAGAAATAATTCTAATTGTCATTAGCTATTTTCTAAGCAATAAAAAAAAAAAAGTAGAAATTAAAAGAAAGGGGTGATTAGGAAAAGTAGCATGATAGTAGGGCCAGAGACATTGTACTGGAGAGCAGAACTAGCTGAAGAGTCTGACGTGGCAAAGGCTCTATTTAATTTCAGAAGGATATTTCCATGCTGGCACAGAAAAAGCTCAAGAAGGGCTATCTATTTTACTGAATCAGTTCTGTCACAGCCTTGCATCAAGACTCTAATGCCTCTAAAAAGTCAGCACATAAAATTTAGTTACAGCCTTGCCTAAGAACCAAGCAAAGTAGATATTGCCCAAAGTGTTCAGGAAGCAGGAGAAGGATCAAACAGCCATTCTGCTTATTTTGCCTGAGATGACTGCTGCTGCTGCCACCACCAATTAGGAAAAGTTAAGGATATAGAGCAGTAATTTTGGAGCAGTAGTCAATACAACATTGATTCCCCCCATCAATCACTCATAGGAGCAGCAAACCTGACCCTTCACAGCTGTCTTCCCAGCACAGCAGTTTCAGTTTTTTCTCCCTCAGTCTCTTCTTCTCATGACAGAAACAGTTCAGCCAAAACTCTGTGCCAACACTTCATCCTTCTGGGAGGCACAACTTAGTTTTACTGGCCTGTTGAAAAGTACCAGAGCATCCTTGCCTCTTTCCTTCTTAACTACTTCAAATTTGATCACATCTTCCTGATAACAAAAGGGAAACATAGTACTTCACTGCAATCACTTCTATGCCCTAAGGAGTTGGTCCCCACACCACCATCCACTGCACCACTTTAAACCAATCAAAGTTCTCAGAAAAGTGCTGAAACAAAACCTGGATTACAGGTGTCTGGTCTGTTGTGTCCTGTCTTCTTGGACAAGATGGTTCAGTATGTGTGTTTCCAAATCTTTTTGCAACATACCCCTCACATGCAATTACAGATACAACTTAATACTAGCCATATTTTTTGGCATTACTCCTTTCCATAAAATTGCATCTTTCAGAGACTATGTGTGACTCCTTCCTACTCTACATGTCAGATTCTTTTCCTTCTTACAGGATTACTCTGTGCATGTTTCCACACGCCTGGCAGTAACACAGACATCTATGGAAATGACAGCCTCTCGGCAGGCTCCTTTCAAATCAGCCTGCCATCTCGTAATCAATAAATGCCTTTTTGCCTTATGTGCCTATCAAATCTTGTTCTTCTAGTTCAGGAGAACTGAAAGCAAGGAACAAAGTCTACGTGCCACCTCTCTGTCCATTTTCCTTTAACCTGAGTTCTTTCTTACTTGCCTTAATAGTCTCTTAAAAATACAGAGCTATGGGCTTTTCGACTGTTAGTATCTGGACTAATTTTAATATTACTTACGTTCTCTGTACTGGCAGTACTTTTTAGATTAGCAATGTCTGTCTCCTGTAAAACAAAGTTAGCACAGCACTTAGCTTGACACTGTCTCTTTCCAACTTAATACATTACTGTTCATTATTATCCTTTCTGTCCTCTGCTCCTTCAACCATATTCAGTCCAGAGTTCATAGCCCTCAGCTCATACACAGAACTAAATCATATTTGAAGTAGGCTTCTTCAGCAATTAGGGGAAATACAAATGAAAGTAATGCCACTGATTTTTGTGAACCATAATATAAACTAAATCCAGAGGCAGGAACATGTCTTTATACCAATACTATTAGAATATTAAAAAAATAGTCTATAATTATACCCTTGGGAGCCGTCCCGTATCTCAACCACCAGGTGGCAATTTCATTCCATTATATGTTCCATTAAGTAGGCAATGGCCTAAACGGTGTGGAAAGATGAATGTGTTTTCAGTTGATGTAGCCTGTAGAAGGACTGAGAGATTTCCATGGCAGGCAGGAAAAATGGCTTTGCATCATAAAGGAGAGCTGATGTCTTCACATAAGTGAAATAGTTTTCCATTATTTGTGGGTATTCTAGTGTCCCCCCAGTCAGAGAAAATCCCTAGCTTCTCACCTCAGAACCAGTATTACAAAAAATTTGGCAATCAAAATGGAAGTCCTGACCTCACTGAAATTATAAGGAAATCACCTCCCATTCAGTAGGGGTTTGTATCAAGGGAACATGAAGAGCAAACAATTCTCAAGAAACTATACTAAGTCCTTTTTTGGTCTCTTCTCAAATGGAACTAAACCCTCACTTTTTTGTATTACATGGATTTTGAAATTATTACACAGATATTCCCTGACCCTTAACATTTTCTCTGCAAATATCATATTCCCTGAAGTCTCTGATATCTCTCTTCAATCACAGTGATGTTTGTCTTCATCTTTTCTCCTCAATAGATCTCCTAGATCTGGGACTAAGCAAGAAAGAGAATACATCTCCTTCACAAGCCACATCAAGGAGTGGATTTTGTCCTCTGAATTATTCACTCTTGATCTTTGCACAGAGCATAACAAAGTAACTAATGACATGGTTTAGCAAGTCCACATGGCAGCAGTCAACCGTTCTGTGTTGCATTGTCTCTCACCCAGCTCTGCTTTGAGCCCATTTCCAAAAACAAAAGGAAACCCAGAGACAAAATTAACTTTGTTCTGAATTCACTAGTGTAGGTGAGTTAAGTTGCTCAAAATTACTAATGAGCTGTCTTTCCTATTTTGTCTATAAAGCGTATTGACTATCCATTTACTTCTGATTTTTGGCTGTTGGATGTTCAAAACTATATGGCTTTGATATAAGAAATAAGGAGGATTCTTGTTTTACACACGGAAGAGCTTTGCATATAAAATATACAGACATTCTAAATCATTGTTACTTGAGTTAAAGCCTGAATGTGATCTGACTCTATTCAGCTGGCAGTTCTCAATTCTCCAACAATCTGGAAGGGAATAATTAATGTACCTATTTTGTATCAGTGTGGATGTTTTGATAAAAATACCCTGCACCTACAGAGGAAAGGGTACAAAATAACTCACTTCTTTTCAAACACTTCTTTACAAAGTCTCTCTTTTTCATACAGGAAAAAGGATATATTGATGTGATGAGGCTATTTTCAAACCTGCAGCAATTACAGATGATTCATTCTGCACTTCCTGAAGTGTTTCTTATCAAGTTTGTGAAGCACAAAAGTTGTCTAGGAAGCTGTGCTCTGGCAGCGATTACGCATTTTCCGCTGATGCTGTAACAGTCAATACTTTAGAGGTAGTAAATTGTGAGGTTTATGTGTTTCTCTTTGCTGCAGACATGACTTGAGGATTCAGTTCTTCTCATGCATAAACCATCACTGTAGAAAGCCAGTTTCGGGGGGAAATCTCTTATCCCCTTATTATATTTCTCCCATATTTGAGGTCTGAAGCCATCGTGTATGACAAACACCTGCAAGCTGAAAAGGCAAGTACTCTTCCAACTCCATTATCACAGAAATACTGTCACATCGGAACACACTAGCTTCATTTTGCTTTGGTAAGTTGATCAACAAGCTTAACCTTTGTTTGAAACCTCTAGGGCTTTAATAAAACAAGTGTTGTGCTGATAGCAGAAATGCCTTGTATTTTTCCAGTGGGGCTATTACACAGCACAGACTAAGAAGGCCCTTCCAGAGGAGAAATCCAACAGACTGACAATATTTGTCACTTCTTTAAGACAATTGTATCTTTTTTGAAAAGTAAACTTAAGCTGTTTAAACCTGTATTGCGTGTATATGGCAAAGTTTTGGTAGCAGGGGCTCTGTGGGAAACCCCAGAACTGCTCTCATGTTGTACAGAGCTGGGGGAAATGGTGTTTTTAGCTCTGTCTCTGTTTCCCACTAGCCTACTCAATTTTTAATTGCCAATAAAATAAACTAATCTTCCCCATGTGTTTTCCAGATTGCAGAATGTCAGCTTGGAATGTGATTTCAGAAGCTCCATCCCTACTGACAGAAGGCCCACGGAGCCTCTGTGGAGGTTGTTGCTCAGTTACAGCCATGACACCCTGGTAACTCAGTTTTTGACCACCTTCCTTGTAAAGGCACCTTCATTTGACAAGCAGCAACTCCCTGAATGACAAGCTGCAGCATGGCTCTAGAAAGACATGCTCAGTGGTGAACATGATGGCACTAGGTTAGCAGCTGGACTCACTGATCTTAGAGGCCTTTTCCAACCTCAGTGATTCTATGATTCCATGATTCCATGATTCTGTGATTCTATGGTTCTGTGATTTTATGACATGTCAACATGACAGCTAAGACAGAGCTGGGAAAAAGCAAAAATTAAATAGCCCCATATTAAAGAACCTTCTGTATAAATGAGTGATGGACTTGGTCAGTGTCAACTGCAAATATTATCCACTTGCATTTTCTCAAAAGCTACAAAGAACCTACAGATGCCTCTGACATCTGCTTTGGGACACATAGGTTTGCCTGCAGCCATTGTCTGCTATTTCATGAACCAAGATTGATGAAAACATTTGGCAACCCGGTGAGTAATTGAGAAAATTCACTCTTGGGATAGCTCCTTAAAAGAGTTGTTACTAGATTCATGAAATATTATGCCTGTAGCAAGAACTGCATTATAAATCCCTTCAACTCCAGACAGATGATATTAATTTTTTCACACCAGTGGCACATTAATGGAGAACAACCACTTCCACATTCCACAGATCTGACACTGACAGCTGTACAGAACCACATATGCAGCTGGGTCTCCTGTTCAGCAAATAAAAGGAAGATCAAAGCATGTTCACTAATTGAGAGGAGTTTGCCAAAGGATATATTGCATTTGTCTTGCCTTCTGATCAGATGTGTGCACTATTCACTTATTAAAATTGGAACTTTAAAGCAGAAGCAAACTTCTTAAAAACTTAATCAATCTCTGCTTAATGTTGCTGTATATTAAGTTTTTGGCACTAGTATAGAGAAGAAAATACTTTTTGACTACATGCAAAAATTGACTCCCACCCACCACAAACTTCACATGCAAATTCTAACGCATAAGTTCTGATTTTAAAATGCTTTTGATACATAGTAGCATCCTGGTTTTGCCCCAACCTTGTTCTCAGTATTCTCTTTTACTGAAAGGCTGTGAGATGCTTATACAGGAATACCCTGAGAAATACCGAGTATTTCAGCCTAGACTTCAAAAACTTCTCTGTTTTGTGGAGTAATTGTTGCACATTTTTGCTGCTTCACAGAAAAAAGGGTTGCCTTCTGAACACATTTTGAAATCATATTCTGATCATTTAGTATGAAAAAAGTAATGGTGATGCCACTCATAAATAAAAAATGTATTAGAGCTGTAGGAAATGTACTAAATACACATATAGATACACTTCCTATGCTATATACACACTCTGTGCTATATAGAGTCTTTGAAAATCTAGGGAATTTTAAAACCTGTTTCAACAAGTCCACACATGCCTCTTCGTTATCACATTATCCCGTATCACATATGCCTCAGTAATCACATTATTAAAAAGATACATTCCTGCAGTCATGTGTTATTTTTAGGCACTTATAGATATCCTCTAACAAGGGAACATGCTATGAAAACATGGAAAGGTTTATATAAACACTAAAATAATTATAAAATAAAAAGACAATTATTTTTATTCATTTCCACCTTTTAGTTGTTATATTTGAGAATTTTAATATGCAGTTGACATCTCAGGTTTATTCTCAGTATATCTGTGTTTAGCGGAAGATGAGCTCTTCAGTCAGACCAGTGCTTTCCCACAGATATTCCCATGCTTCATAAAAGCATCCCCAGCATTAGGTGCGTTTTAAAGATACAGACTAGAGTCTGGAAGTCACAACAAACTAAATTTTACATATTATAACCATTAACAAGAGAGCCTTTCATTATCCACAGACTAAATGTGTCTGCTGATGCATATACTTGAACAGACTTTTCTTCCTAAAATGTGTTTCATACAGTACAAGGCTTTCTGACTTACAAGGTGGGTATTAAATTTGTTATGGATGTCTATTTTCTGCCTGCTTTAGTTGAAAACTATTGACTTTTCCTTTATCCACATCATCCTGCTCCAAGTGTCAGACACCTCTGAAGCATAAAGAAGCAAGTTGTAGCTTTCTCAAATTCATTTAGATGTAGTCTTTAGGAAACAGCCTTCAACAACACAGCCAGAACCTGCCCTGCTACAGTTCTTGCATTCTCCCTCTTTGCTAGAAAAGCCTCTCATCCCTCCTCTTATGATTGCACACCAGATTTATTTTGTACTGTGCACCCATTTAACTGTCTTGGATTAAAACAGAGAAGCAGAAAATACAACAAAATTTAGTAGCAATCTAGTTCACACTCCCTACCCAACTGTTTCACTTCTATTCCTTCTTTTAAGAAAAAGCTTTCTATTCCTCAGACTTTTAATGAGGTTGTTACCCAGTTTTAGGGAATGTTTCCTTTTAAAATACAAGTTATTTCTGAAATAGTTGCTATTCAGCCATGTGAGAGCAAAGTGCATGTTGCTTTCTCTGTCGGGGGGGAAAGACTAGATGAGTTTCTTTAGAAGACTTCTGTTTCTCTTCGCACAGCTGGACGTGTCTTCCTTCAGTAAACTCAGGCTTTAAAACAGTTTGTTCTTGTATCTTCGTTTTGTCCTCAGCAGCAGCTCTTTTCAATATATAAACAACCGTCCAGCCTGACAAAAAAGTTCTACTTTTAATCTAAAAACTTCTGGTGTAAGAACATTTAAACTCATCAGCAATTAGGCACAATGTTTTTGGAATCATCTTCAAAATTTTCTAGAAATCGTTAAATGCTAACAGGATACATTAGTTTCTCTGTAGCTGATACGTGCATGTTGTGCCAGGAGGTTTTAAAAAGAAAGCTATACTTTGTTTTTAAATTAACGTTAAAACTTCATTCCTTTTTTTAGTTGTTGTTGTTCTTTCCCCTTGGGACTATGTTCTGGACTACCCCCTTACTATTCAGTTGCCTATGATGTAGATTTTTCTAGTTTCATTACTTTCACAAACAGACCACAACAATTAATCTACAATAGCTCGTATTTATTTCATGACTTGAAAACAGCTGTCTAATCAAAACAAAAGATAAGCCTTCTACAGTATTAATAAAAGGATATTTATAGAGCAAGTCTTTATACAGAGTTGCCAACTATTATAATAGTCTAGTCTGCTCTTGGATCCAATAATGTTCACTTGGCATTATTCTGCACTTTTTTTTCATAGAATAACTTTTACCAAAGTTGGTGGTCCTTGTAAATTTTCAGGAAAAAGGGGTATTTCCATTGTATACCAATTTCCAAAAGCCATCAGACTGCAACTTACCTTTCTGGCTTAAGCCTCTAACCATGAATACCACTAAGCTGAGGATTTCTCCGAAAGTGTTTTTGTTTCTATTGCCTGGGAGTGTTCTTCCAAACAATTGGCACCCGCAGTGGCTCTCCAGCTTTTTTTAAGGTTGTTTCCCTTAAGAGCTGCGCCATAACCAGAGAGTGAATTGTTCAAAATGGCCAAAATTGATTTTTCCTGACTTAGAGTAAGCTCTTTGCTTTATATACACACCTTTCTGCCTGACATTTACCCATACTTTTTCAGTCCTGCTGACACTCACCGCATGATGTGTTGATTTTCTGGGATCTCACTTATGAGTTCTTTTAAATAATCACCCACTGGATGGTTCAAACTCCCTTATGATTCATGAACATCGCATCACCTGTCAAGGTACTGGCAATGATCTTGCATTTTTTCTATAAAAGAGTGCTAAGTGATTGTAAGCAGGGTGAAATGGGCTATGAAAATGTTTTTATTACTAGCATGTAACTATCTTTGGCACACTTCAAAGGCAGGCAAACCATTTCATCACATCTACGATTGTATAATGAACCCTGGTAATTACTGGGAGGGAGAACTGTAAAAGCATTTACTGGAGTCAATGGCAGTCCTAGAAAAGAAAAAGCTTATTCTTTGGCCACATTTACTACACAAAGAATTTTAGAACAATTTAGTAATCTGGCATTTAGTGGGGCTCACTGATTAAATTGTATGATTATATTCATCTGCCATTCTGACCAATCAAGTGGAAGGAGATGCCACATATGTTAATGTTGTCAATTCTCAAAATAACAGAGGGAAGGAAAGGTGTCATCAAAGTTTTGGAATGTCCAACATAATAATCCCTGCTTTTGGTTACAGAAAGAAATGGAATATCAACAATTGCAATGACAACAACAACAACAACTGGAATAAATGCCGTGTCAGTTTGTATTTGTACCACAGAAGGACATAATTACTCCTTTTTGCAGCTAGTACATAACCAGGCACTAAGAGTTGTGACAGCCTAGTCTTCTTTTAGAGAAATGCCCAATTTCCCACTCCAGTTTAAGCTCTTCTGCTTGTGGTCCCAACAGGTTCTACTGGCACATTCCCATCTTTTGAGATAACTGGCCTTCTTCTGTGTCTTGTAATAAAGAAAAGTATTATCCCACATCCCTTTAAAGTTGTGACTCTGGTTTACAGTAAGAGGAGAAACAAACATGGAAAAAATTAATAATTGAAATTCTATGGATATCCTGGTTATTTAATCATCCAAAAAGTACTTGCTCTCAGTTCCTCACCCTGAAAAGGCAGATATCTTGCTTTTTTTGTCTACAATACAGAGTAGCCACTGAAAAGCTGGAGATGAATGCCAGTCCAAGATGGAGATGAATGCCCTTCCTGCTTTGAGGAGGATGTACTATGATGCTCTAAGAACATTAAGCTGTAAATAGCTGTGAAGATAGATGATCTGGGTCATGCACTGAAAAAAATTATGATGTTTTCTTGACAACATAAATTTCCAGTCCCTTCTTTTTTCAAAGTATTTGTATACTAAAAGGCCTGCTCCTTATGTAAGTCAAACATTTCATTTCAACACATTCAATATATTGCACTTTTCCTCCCCAGTACATAGATGTCAGCCCTACAGCACATCAGTTTCCTTTCAAGCACACTGATATAAGCCCCACAGTACCTCAGACTGGGTAAAGAACTGCCAGTCCATGAAGACCTTCAGAAAGTCCAAAATGTGTTACCTGTCTTTGGAAAACAATTAGGTTACAAAGAATATTCCTTTCTACTAAAATGCATCAAAGAATCCATCCCCATAAGAATGAGAATTGGTGCTCATAAAGCTTCCTTTCACAGGTATGACTGCTTGCTCCATAAGAAAAATGACAAAACTTTTAATCTGGTCATCAGACACTTCAAATCCCTGTGTAACCTAAACAAACAGCCAGGGATGTTTGAAGCAGTTCCTGTTGCTTTTTCAAACCCATGGCACTGAACTCTGCACATGAAGTTACACCTGCACAGTTTTGTGTGTCAGGCATGACTTTTGAGGTAATTTTACTCCAAATTTTTCACATCTGGACCTCGATAACTAAGGTTATTATGAACATAACTGAAACTTGGGGTATAAAATTATTCCCCTTTTACAGAACCACTGTAGCTTTTGATCTTCAATATTTATCTGAATGCAGCTGTAGTGCTGATTGTTATTTCTTTTCTTTTTGGGTCTGGGTACTCCAGTGTCTCCTGAAGCTTTTTTGCTGCTGCTCTTATTTCTGTGTACATTGCAACCCAAATAGAAAGAGACAGGACAGAACAGAAAGTACATGTCACTAAAATATTATTTGGATCTGATATATGCTACCTCTTTTTTGTGAATGAATGTATTAGAGGGGACAAGATTTACATCCATGAAACCTCAACTACAAACAAAGGTAATTTCAGATTGAGTTGAATTCCTTTATTCTTTTAAAGATAGTTACTGATCCAGTTGAAGAAATTCATGACAGAAAAATCCCCTTTCATTTATTTTCATTGAAAAGCTCAGTCAAAATTTCAAAGAGTAAGTATAGCTGTAGAAAATAACTTTACAATTACTCATTATGTCTAGTCTTCAAAAGGCAACTGGGTCAGTATTGCCTCACACTGATAAAGTCATAGAATATAGAATCACAGAATAAGATGAGTTGGAAGGGACCCATCAGGATCATCAAGTCCAACACCTGGCCCATTGCAGGACACCCGAAGAGTCACACTATGCGCCTGAAAGCACTCTCCAAATATTTCTGGAACTTACACNGCCCAACCACCCTCTGGGTGAAACACTTTCTCCTGATATTAAAACTAAACCTCCCCGAGTCCTGTCACTGGTCACAAACTCAAAGAGATTGGTTATCTGCCCCTCCACTCTGCCTCATGAGGATGTTGAAGACCATAGTGAGGTCTTTCCTCAGTATTCCCTCCTCCAGGCTAAACAAACCAAGTGACATCAGCCATTCCTCATAAGACTTTCCTTCCAGAACCTTCAACATCCTCATGCCCTCCTTTGGACANCAGGCTTGGTGCTGTGACCAAATCCCAGCCTGTTCCAGTGCCCAACCACCCTCTGGGTGAAACACTTTCTCCTGATATTAAAACTAAACCTCCCCGAGTCCTGTCACTGGTCACAAACTCAAAGAGATTGGTTATCTGCCCCTCCACTCTGCCTCATGAGGATGTTGAAGACCATAGTGAGGTCTTTCCTCAGTATTCCCTCCTCCAGGCTAAACAAACCAAGTGACATCAGCCATTCCTCATAAGACTTTCCTTCCAGAACCTTCAACATCCTCATGCCCTCCTTTGGACACTCTCTAACAGCTTTATATCCTTCTTATACTGTGGCACCCAAAGCTGCATACAGGACTTGAGGTGAGGTTGCCCCAGAGCAGAGCAAAGCAGGACAATGCCCTGCCTTGCCCGGGTGGCCATGCTGTGCCTGATGCCCCTCAGGACAGGGTTGGCCTTCCTGGCTGACAGGACACACTGCTGACTCATATTCAGCTTGCCATTGATCTGGACCTGCAGGTCCCTTTCCACAGTGCTGCTCTCCAGCCTCTCACTGTCAGCCCACAGACTCATTCCCCAGTCTGTGCACACAACCAGGGTTGCCTGATCTCAGGTGTAGAATGCAGCACTTTCCCCTTGTTCCTCTATAGGGTGGGTGATTGCCCATCTCTCTAATTTGTCAAGTCCCTCTGAGTGGATCCCACATGTTGCCCCAATTCTTCCCTTCTCCACCCATAGTAGGGCCACTCTTCACTTTCAGCCTCACCAATGTCATCAGGAGACACATATGCCCTGGGGAGAAGACCTTTCTCCATGTTTATCCTCTTCAGCAGGCTGTCTGCCATTTTTAGCAAATAGGGAGACACTGTTTATCAGAGGGGTTTTCAGATCATTCCCTTGTCAGCTTACCCTGGAACATGTTATGCTAACACATCATCTTCAGAGCCTTTCCTACTGTGAGGTTTGGGTTTTTGGTCAACTTAGCTTTTCTTACCCTTGCAGACAAGCTTTCATTCTTGTGTTTGGTTTTTTCCCCCTTGAAAAGTTGCCTCCTGAGGCCTTCACCAACAGTATTTGCTCTCTTTAAAAGATGAATTATGCTAGCTCGAAGTTTCTGGACTTCGTGGTGTTTAACACATCTTGTTATATACTTGCCTGAAGTTAGTAATTTGCATAGATTGTCTTTCTTGTTTCCTGTCCTTTGCCCATCCTTGGCATATTTTTTTGCACAAAGCACAAGCTGTGTGCAAAAAATCACAGTCTGCCTTGCAGAGGCTTTACTATTATTAATAAGGTTCAATGGCCCTGATCGTTACTTCTTTTTTCTTCAAATTCTTATCAGGGCATGTCTCAAAAAATATTAGAGCAAATATCATGCGGTAGATAACCTTCTATTCACCAGAAGCTGAAGAAGCTGCTAAGCTGGGAGTCCTGGGAATCTTATCCTCTGCCTGGAAATATATGCCTAGAAACTGAAAAGCTTAGCACACACATGCAAAAAAAAAATCTACTTCTTACCAAGTTCTGAAGTAGCTTAAGAATGAAAGCCTGAAATCAAGTACATCTAAAATGTGGTTACTTCAGCTCTTGTATATATTTGTCCACAAAATTTCAAATATTTCCCTTTCTGAGGTCTCATTTTATTTCTTTACTGCTTTTCAGCACCTTGAGAAGAGTCTGGTTTTGACAAAACTATTATTTTTACACTTTTGTTACATATCTAAAGTAGATTTAGATTTGCAAGCAGTAAGATGTGCAATATGGTTAGAGGGGATTTTTTAACATGCATTGATTAAAACCTTTAGAGCTAGCTGAGAGGAAATAGTAGAGAAAACAAACACATAAAATGTAGTATCAGCACACAGGCTACAGACATGCAACCTCCACCACAGAGTCTCCTGCAGGATTTTAGAAATTTTTCTTTCTACGCTGCTCTTAGTCACAGATGGTCCCTGGAATTCCAGAAAAATCTGTGTATTTTGGTTAATAAGCAAATAACTATTAGTATGGAGTCATATATGAGAAATACTATGAATAGCACTGACACTTCAAAGGGGCGTATTTTTCCTGAGAAATGTATTACAAAGTGTTAATTGTAACACTGCTGAAGGCAATCTTACCTTGACTCAAAATTGTTTAAGGATTTCAGTAATCCGCTGTTAGAAGAGCCTTAAAGCAAGATAGAAGCACTGATTGGTGAAGGTAGGTATGTACAATTTTTTCTGTCTGAACACATATAAATGTAACTGTAAAAGTAGTTATAATCAGCACTCAAGTTTTGCAGCCACCCATCTAGGGGATTTTCAGGCAGAAGAGAATAAATAAATTTAAAGGTTGAGTTTTCCTATTCTGCAGCAAGAAAGTTAAACTAAGGTGCAGCGCAGTGTAAAAATGTGAAAAGTCCCAGAAACATTCTGTGAATGGATGGTGAAGATGACCACCATCCGACATCACCTCTGCAAACACATCTTATTGTGAAACTCACAGCTTTTTTTTCCTTTTTTCTACTAGCAAATGCATTTCACAAAATGTACAACTCTATATTTCTGTGTTACTTTGAAATGCAGAAGAATAATTTAAGCTTTTTTCTTCTTCTTTAGACAGGGACTAGAAATGTAATGTTTTTAAAAAGAGAACAGAGATTTACAAGCTCATAAGATGGCAGAATCGCTAGTCTTATTTGAGAGAAGAAAAAATCTTTTCTGAAATATATTGAGATTACAGCTATAGCTGTAATCTCAATATATTTGTGGCAGAAGTAGCAATAGGTGACCACTTCCTGAAAATTAGTATTAGGTACAAGTTGGTTAGAGGGGACATCAGGAACTCTTCAGTCCAGGCTACTGATGAAAGAAAGGTTAACACTGAAATTAGACCAGGTTGCTTAGTTAGTATCTAAAAACAATGTGCTTGCTTCCCTTTTCAGCTGTGGGAAAGCATCCGTTTGGAGTGGCTTCTGAAAACTAGAACTAAAACTGGCATTGTCAGGCATGGGAGTCAAATCCATGCAGTTTAATGCATTAATTCGTTTAAATGCTACTTGACTACCTGGTATGTGACTTTTTAAATTTAGTTTTTTGTACCTAATGCATGCACAGACAAAAACCAATTACAACAGGACAAATATATGTTTTCATCTTATTTTATCTCATAAGTTCTCTTTCATTATGACTAATATATTTGTTTGTTTCTTTAGCACATTTAGATTATCCTTCAATTAAATGCATTTTTGATAACTAGTTTATAATCTCTGTTACAAAGAATTCATCCTTCATACTGTGTTAAGAGTTCATCAATCTGCTCAACAACATTAATTAAAAATCATAGTGTAAGAATTCAGATTCTTCTATGATTTTTAAGTAAGAATGATGTCAAGATTTTTTAAACTAAACAAACAACCTATCACAAACAAAGAGTCATATCTAAGAGCAGTTTCCAGGTTTAGTTCAGCATAGGAAAACCATAGGTTTTGTTCCAGGTTTTCTTGGTGAAGTGCAAGTCATGCAACCAAAAACCTACTGTCCCAGGTCATCTGTCCCACAGGCATTTAGGACACACCTAAATATGGTGTGTGTGGCAAGGCTCTTCTGAAAATATTTCATAGCTATGAAAAGCAAACATTCAACAGCTTTTGAAGTACTTGAAATTGCTTTTGTTACCTGTCCCAGGTGCAATGAACCTTGTTTTATGAACCTTTAGCAAACAAGGCATTGCCTCTCAATCTCTAATACAGCTGTTATCACTACAAACATTATCTGCACTTCACATGTTGGCCATGTGCAAAGACACATTGCAATTTGCCTAACAAAGCTGCTAAACTGAGACTTGAGACCGGATATCCAAAGTCAGAACTGTTATCTGACTTCTTTTGTCACTGTCATGGTCAGTTTTATAGTTTCACCGCCACACTAAACCTCACATGTACCATTGGCATCTGAGATATCAACCATTTCACTTGGCCTTATAAGCGAGATGTACTCAAAGAACTATTCAGTCCAGGCATCCGTCACTAGCACCTGCTTTTCTGTCCATCTGTACAGCACACTCTACCTAAGTTCGCCATGGAAAAGTTCCCCATCTTTCCTCTCCTTCCCCAGCTTTTAGATAGGAAAACAACCACTGCAGGTAATCTGACAGCAGATGATGAATGCAGGGAAGGGCAACTTGTCTTACAAAGATTTGTAGCTAACAAATCCACTCATGCTTTTCCCGTTGCTTTGACCAATCAGTTTAAAATTCATTAGCTTGAGTCATACCATTTCCGAGGGCTGTCTCAGTACAAATTAAAGAGCCATCCATCCTTAGCCAAAAAGAGAAAGTCTGCTCAATATTCAAAGTCACAATCTCCATAGTGACCAAAACACAGAATTGTCTTATTATACTATCAGCACAAGGGGAGTTCACAGAGCCCAAACACAGAATCTTATCATCCTATTTGCCCTGTCACTTTAAGTTTTAATGTAAGCCTAACAGAAACTTCACCAGCCGAAGGCATTTACCATGAACTACAAATGTTCACAAAGGTCTCTGAAATCTTTAGAGTCCAAACACTGTATTTCTTTCCACAGCATGAGACAGTTTCAGACCTTAAGACAGCAAGTGGAACAAATGGGGCAGAGTTCCCATGACTTTGCAATTATTGCTGAACCTTCTCCAGCATCTCTTACCCCAGATCATATTGAATTGAGACAAAGGTCTTCCTCTCATGTTGAATTAATGAAAGGTGATGGAGTTCGTTTTCCTGAGAGACATGTCACTTGTTAGCAGAGATGACCAGTGAAACAATGGTTTGCAAGCTTCTGTGAAGATACAATTTTCGTCTTGTGACTTTTAAGTGATAGTACCTACAGGGCACCTGAAAAAAAGATGCGGTTGGATAGCTCAGCTGGGTGAGCTGTTCTTTCAAATCTGCATGGAAACATATTCATCCCAAGGACTCACAAAGGTCACAGATCTCATGCCGACTCCTGTCAGTCTCTTCATTTCTTTCTTCTAATTAGTAACACTACTGCTACAAAAGGGCTAATGAATCAGAGTCCATGGTTCGTGTCTCCTGCCTCTCTTTATCCAATAAAGAAGGTGGATAGC
The DNA here is from genome assembly GCA_013397955.1 of Grantiella picta. Classification (NCBI taxonomy): domain Eukaryota; kingdom Metazoa; phylum Chordata; class Aves; order Passeriformes; family Meliphagidae; genus Grantiella; species Grantiella picta. The sequence goes on from VZRM01006628.1 coordinate 513,363, forward strand.
TGCAGGGATTCCTGTTTTCTGGGTCTATGTGAACATGATCAAGTCATGAACTGCAAGAAGAAATCAGGTCAGTATTGACTCCTCCTGGCTCCTGCCGGACTTATTCCTGGGATACATAACCTAATGTTAAAGGGAAGAAAATTCACTTGGAATGAAAGATGGCATAAGAAGCTCTGGTTCAACGCCTTGGGAAGGCTGGGGAGAGAATGGCTGTGATCACATCCTGCTTGTCTTTACACAGGTGTAGCTACCTCTCATTTCCCATGAAAACTACACTGACAGCAGTATCTGAAGGGCTTTACAACAAGCTTGTTGCAAAGCACAGCTATCCCTTGCTTCCAGTCAAAGATCCTAACTAATTCTTGCACCTGATTTGCCTTCCCACTGAGAGTGTTGTGAATCACCACAATTACCATACACTTGAAATATCATTATGGAGCTCCTCTCCCAACCTGCTTCTCTTTCTCCTCCCCCAGACTCTTTTTGAAGTGATCTGTTGTCAAGTGTCTTGTCTTATATTTGTCTTGCCATATCTTGGGGCAGGTAACATGTCTCTCTATGCTTCTAAAATGTGTGTGATTTGCTCCCACTCTATAAATGTTTTAGAATAACAATAGTACCAAAGGATGCTTGCACATATCAACTGTCAGGGAATCAAAGAAGAACATTTTCCACTCTAAATATTAACTGTTAGAGTCTTCTATTTGTATCATAATTGAAAACCATTATCATAATTGGTAAGCAAAGCCACCAAAGGCACAGGCCTAAAATGGAAATGAATGAAGCAGCTATGGAAATGACATCTTAATAAGAATAATGAAATTCAAACCCTTACTGAAAGTACAGGGTATAATCCATTACATGGAGATTATATGAGATATAAATACCTGAAGGATATAAGATGATTGATCTGACATAAGTAATCTGGTTTTGCAACCATAAAATGTCAAACAACAGGTATCTGAACACTGCAAATTGCCTAACTACAGCTGTTTCATGGAGGGTGAGAAGGGAATTTAAAAACTTGCACTGTCAGACAAGGTCTTATTCCATTCTGGGTGCAGCATTTTTGCACCCACAAAAACAAGGGCTTTTTCTCCTCGTTTTAACCCAGAACGTATTGGCAGGGCCTGAATAATTTTTTAATTCCCTGGATCTGAAACTCTGTGGATGAAGGTTTAATTCCTACTCCACCCACAGTGTTAACCTCTTTATAACTCAGTTGCTTGTTCATGAGATGCAGCAATAAAGCTGGACTTAACCACTTACAGGTGAACGAAACATTGAGTAATCTTCATGGTATGCCAAAATACTGCATCAGTTCCGGGTACTTACATATTCAAACAGCTGCAAAACCTCAAAGACACAGAAAAAGGAAGCATCAAGACTGTGTTGAAGAGCATAGGAGCTGAGGAAGGGTTGATTCCTGAAAGAGGTTGCTACTCCCAAGGTACTCAGCTGAAAAAGCCAGGGTTTTAATAGACTTTTTAGAATCTCTAGAAATTCCCTGTTTGTCATTGATTTTTAAGTGAAAACAATGAGGATTGACAAGTATTCTAAATCCTTCTCTGTCAAGCTAGGTAGAAATTTTTATCCACATGTGAGTTGCTTCAGTGGAAATTACCTATCCTGATGTTTATATCATTCCTATTTCTGTTGTGGTCCAGCACCTCATGAATCAGTATCAGCCGTGGAGGCAGCTCAACACAAAGAACTGGCATCTGAGAATTTTAAGGGTGGCAAAAGTCAGAGATTGTTTCTCTTCCTTTACAAAGCCTCCATGGCTCCACGGTTCCTGCACCAGAGCAGGAACTCTAATGTTTAGACACTAGTCAGATACTCCTGATTTCATCCAAATCATCCAGAAGTGCCAACAGTGGATGGCTGCAAGGGCATTTTGCAGCATAACATGTTTTCATTTTGGATACTTAATGCTCCTAAATTGAAGCACACACCATGGTCAGTGTAGCAAAGTTAAAGGGACAAGAAGAAGGATAATGCTCATACTATGTTTTTGCTCTAGACAACTTTTAGCCTGAATCAGTCATGCTGGTGGTTGCTGTAATACACACACCAACACTGCACCTTAAGTGCAGGCAGTTATTAAGCATAGCTGGACAAACAAAAGTCTCAGCCTTAGCACGGGCTCAAATACATGCCTGGTCTCACTACAGAGGGCACATTTTCAGTTCAACCATACTATATTCTGTCTTACCAGATTCTGGCAGATTTCTGTCTTGTCTGGGTTTGTAATACATCAGTCAAAGGCTCCTGATTAGAAAGATCTATTTCATGAGCACAGCAAAAGACTGGAGGACAGCTAGGATAATTCACTGAACTTGGGATACTTGAGTACAAGCAATACCCTTCAGATAAATACAGACTGGGAGGACTTAGCTAAACGTAATGTCATAACCTGCAATAATCATTAATGGTAAAACCTGAAACCCAGAGTCTTACTTCCTTATTCAGAAGTAACTAAACCCTTTGATCTCCAAGGCCGAGTCTCCTCTGCTCATAGCAACCTTACTAGCAGATTTATAGCCATAAAGTAATTATAGGAATGAATTAATTATTTGGAAGGCAAACTTGCACCAAGTTACACAGGCTGCTCTAAAGACACTTAACAGAAAAGAAAATTCCTACTTTATTTTCTTGAAGTCCTTCTAACTTTACTCCAAGCCTTGGCTGTTGTGCAATATCCTTCCACAATGACTGGAGAAGTGTTTAACATTATAGGAAGGAACAGTCTACTAAAGTGAAGTCTGCTTTTATGCCGTGCATTTCAGGCTGTCCCCACTGAAGCCATGAGCACTTTATACAGATTTCATTAATGTCAGGGCCATTACATTTGTTCAGCAGCTAATGGGAAATATTAAGTGTACTGGAATAAATAAGGCTAAGTAGAAGAGGCCTTAATGTTTGGTTTTCAGTAAGCTCTCTTGTCAAGCTGTCACTTTTCGCATGTTATTGTCTATACATGTTCTAGAGAACAAGCTGCAGGAAGGCTTGAATAGGGAGACATCAGGACACTACTCCAGGGTGGATACAGTTAACTTCTAGCTAGCTGTGTCAGCAGTAGCAAGTGGTCATGTTCAACCTTTCAGTTGAAAGTATTACTCTTAGAGGGCTTGCAGGCAACTAGCCTGAAAATTGCCACAGTTTGGAAGCCCCTTTTGTCTTCAAGAGATTAAGGAGAGATTGGAAAATTTGGGTTTCTATCCTTGGCTCTATCAACGGGTTACGTTGTGTGACCTTAATGGATTTTTTTTTTTCACCACAATTACCCACACCACCACATCCTTTCTTATGCCTTCTCTAGTTAGATTATTGCTACACAAGTCAGATGCCACACTCTCTGTATATTTGAAAGCTTCCTGATGTAGTGGGGATCCTTTCTGGACAGACAAGTATCAGAAGGCATGAAATAGGAATATTCCTTGTTCCCAGAGTTTTTTACACATAACCGGAGCATCATGCACAAGGTGCAGTCTCAGTAGAGCTATTTGCCAGCTCCATTCCTGTCTGCCCCAAAATTTATTTTGATGCTATATTACCCTCCTATCTGATTAGGTTAATCTCAAGAAGTGAGGCATTGGGAAGAATGAAGACTTCAGAAAATATAATTGCCTTCAGGAGAAAAAGATTCCCTTGTGAATTCAACTTTCTCTGTCTGGTTTAAATGTCACAGCACTTTATTCTCATCCCCCTCACCCTGCTCTCAGCTTTTAAGTTTTGCAAACTGTTTGAATGAGCAGCACATATGGACACACAACCACGTTGGGTCTGGTTTTGTATCTTTGGCTCATTTCCATGAATGTTTTTCTACTGTTGCTCTACATTATACTTGGAAGGTATCAGATTCAGCAGTAAGCCCACTTAAAACACTCCAACTACCTGACAGAAAAGACCAGAGAAGCCGGCATGTCACCTTAGAATTCCAGTCTTTTGCCTCTGAATTTAAAAGATAAATGAAAATAATTAAAACCCAACTGCTTTGTTTTGTTGGGTTTTTGGGTTTTTTCTTTGGTTGTGTTTTTTGGTTTTTTTTTTTTTTGGTCATTCAGCATTCTCAGTGCAGACACCAGACCAGTGATGTAGCTGCTTGGATTACTTCCAGACTTATCTCTGTATCCCTGTATTTCTACTACTAAGCAAATATAGTTCATAACCAGCCACTCTCTGGGCCATTGAGGTCCATCTTGCTTGCAGATTTTTGTCTGCATCAATTCAGTGTTACCATGAGCCTGGGACCAGTATCTCAGTTCCCTGAACCGTCTGTTTCTGCAAAACATTACATGCTGGAATGTGCCACTTTTCAATAATGTGTCCATGACAGAGGGAATTGATACTGCTTTTAAATGTTTTGGCAACAGATTAACAGATGTCATGTAAATTTTTTTCTCCAACCAGCCCCAGCCACAGAATTTTCCTTCAGTATCTGCTGTTGAGTACCAGTGTTACCCAGCCTATTTTTCATTTTGTTTGGCTCAGCCATAACAGACTTCTCAATTTCTGCTCCGGTTTTATTTAATCTTGTCTGAATGTGGGGAGGAAGTCGGAAACTTATATAGGCATGTACACAAAAATTCTGACCAGTAGCTTTTATAATGCGACTAATACTTTCCTTCTTCTGGTGGAAATGCATTGAGAAATATCTCTCTTAGCTGAACCTGACGTTTAACCATGAGCTTACTTCAGTATGTTTCCTTTGTTTCTGGTCATGTATTTATTTTAAGAATATTCCAGTTAAGAAAGTTATTCCAATATATTCCTACAGATGTTGTTGTACTGTTAGTACAGTAAACTCTTACTACTTTTTTCATCTTAATTTCTCTATTATTTTGTCTGTTAATTGGCTATCAGAGAAGACTGAATGCAAGACTAATCTTTGAGGAAATTTGCTAATTATCTACATTCAACATGTTGATTCTTCATCAATTCAAATTCTGTTGCCATCATAAAACAAACATACAAACAAACAAAACAAACAAAAAAACTAGAGTAGAACAGCATGAGATGTTTGATCCCATTTCTCACTTCCAATGTGTTTAATTGTATTCTCAAATAATATTTTTACTTATAGTCTACATCTGTTGCTCAAGTAGCATTCCCCCCTTTTTAATTTTTTTTTCCTGGTGTTTGACTTGAAACAAGACTATAAATCTCCAGTACATATTACTTTAGTCTCCCAACTGAAGCATTTTATGCTCCTGAGTTCTGGTTTTAACTCATTGTAATATTTTCAACTTTCATTTCTTCATTATTACCAATCTTCATCTGTACCCTTAAAATCAACAGCTCCATCACTATTATTACTGAAAACCTGTAGCAAAGAATTCTGTCTGTTTTGAGAAGTTTCTAAAATACTATCTCAATGTCATCCTCATTAAGAATGATTCAAGTTTTTGGTCTTCTCGTTTTCTCTAAATGTTTTAGACCCTGTTGCTGCCCTGTGCAAGGCCTAGATCAGCTTGACTTCTTCCAGTTCCTTCTTTTCCTACACACACCAGACTGTTTTGCTGATTTGTGTTTTTTTCCACGTATTTTAGGTGTTTTACTGGTTCACTTGAATATGCTTCAAATGCAAATTTATCTATATTCTTTTCATTTCTTCTTATCCTTATGTGTTCGCTGTTCCTTGACAAGTAATACACAAAATTCAGCTCTAAAATACACCACAGAATAGTTGTGCTGATGTTCATTTTAGGTGACAATCTAAGCCCTCTTTTCCATGCCTGACAATCAGAACCACTATTGCTTAATCTACAAAAGCAGATTCTCTAATCATCTCTAAAGATGCCTATCTTGTGTAGAGGAAGAAGTTGCCTAAGACAAGCAGTTTATTTTTTGTATTTCTGCAGTGAGTGTAGCTCAGTGTTTCCTGTGAGATCTCAAATATCTCCTCAATGCAGTTCTTTCCATTCAGGCAGACTCTATCTTCCACCTTCTTTGCAGATTCAGCCATCCCTATGTCACACTCTTTTATACTTGTGCTTATCACCTTCTGAAGGGCACTCCTGGGACATAGCAATGTAGTCAAGTTTGTATTATACATCTACAAACCAGACTCAGTTTGAGTTTCAGGGTTTCGTGCATTTTAAAATGTTTCTTAACCTTTTTCCCCCCTTAAGTTGCTGAGCAGTAAGAAAACTCAAGACTATGTTCTGTCAGCTTTTTAATTATGTAAATGAAGAATTTTGTGGACAAGTTACATGCAGTAATGTCTCAGGATTTTTGAAAGAGCTAATTCCATTCTTTAAACTCAGGCTGGTCAGTACAACCTTCACAGATATTACTTTTTATTTTCACAACTTCTTCTTCAAAGTGGATATTAATAGGCACTTTAACCTGTAAGAGATAGTCCAGATAATGAAGATGTGTGGCTAATTATGATGAAAGTCCAGCCACGGCGCTCAGGGTAATGCAGTGGGATTTGCTGGTTACTCTGCCTTAAGGAACACTTTAGATTCCTTTTAATTTTTAATATTACTTTCAAATCCCCTTCAAAGTTGTTTCTAATACTCTGAAAACTTTTAACTGCAACTGCATGCTTTACCCCTTGGCATTAGACAGACTACAGATACACATCTCCACGTGCTAGTTGCTCTGAACAGGATTAGAAACTTACAGCAGGCTGAGCACCTTCATTCATCATCGTAAGCTTGTGAATGACAAGCAGTACATCCTTAGTGGTAGCGGCTGAGAACAATAATTTCTATTAAGTATAAAATTAATATTAATGTTCAGAGACTAAATAACCCCAGGTTTCTGCCAACTTTTGGAACCATCAAATGCAATTCAGAACTACTCTTGTTGAGGAATACATTTAGTGCAGGTAGCTCTGTTTTGCCTATCAGTTAAGTCTTTGCTCTCACTGTAGCTCTCTGAAATACACAATTCTACAGATTCACGAGCATTTCTAGAGCTCAATGAGAGAGTGCAAGTAATTTATGCTTTTTTTTTTTTTATATGTATGCACTCTTTTAACAACAGGCTGTGCCACACCCCACAAGAAAAAAAAAAAAGCAATTTGTCAGGGAGAGGTAATTTTTGACTGCATAATCATCCGCAAAAGTCTATGATTATGTGAGACTACTGGTCCAGAAGCCACTGCCTGGAGGCCAGGAACTACAGTGCTTCGAGGAGCTGTCTTTATCAGATAGGTGGAGTGGGGATGTTCATGGTAAGGGCACATGCTTGACAAATCAGGGATAACCCCGCCTTCTGCAGTCAGTATCCAGAGTCCGGCAAGAGTGAAAGGCCTGACACTTACTTTGTTGTTTGTTAAACAATTTCTCTTCTTTTTGTTTTCTTTGGCAGGTAAAACACTGGCACTGTCCTGACTCCTGCTCACAGATAATGTCTCTGATTCTCTGTGTGTAGCTGTGCATATGCCTGACTTCCGAAGTTATTAATCGAAGAATCACAGACACACAGAATGATTAGGGCTGGAAGGGACCTTGAAGATCATTTCGTTTCAACCCCCTGCAATCTGCTGGTTGATTTTTTTTTAAGTTTTAAGTGACAGAAGAGCAAAGAAAGCAGCATTACTTCTGTGAGCTCCATACCATGTGGAATATACCTGGGCATCAATCAGGCCCGGAGCAATGCCTGAATCTAACCCTGGAAGACATCATCCACCTGGCAGCTTCAATGGCTGAATCCCTTGCTACTGTGGTCATTTGAGAGGGCAAAATGACCATACTTTAAAACCTTGTCTTGGCTTGTAAGATTACAAAAAGGCCATCCTTTTGTCCTGTGGGATCCTGTTTAATCATATAAATAAAGAAAATTTGTTCTTCCCCACATATAAAACCATGGTGCTGAGCTACAGCACTTAAAAACAAAAAGAGTATTCAAAAGGGAAAAAAACAGTTCTTTCAAGTTTTTCTGCTCTAATATTGAACAGCAGCTTCAGAGGAACAAGTGATCACGTAAGTCATTTGGAAACACCTTGGTTTGTGAGCACATATGCAAGGAGAAAAGTGTTTGGAAAACCAAGAATAAACCCAAAATACAGAATAAAGTACTGTATTTTGCAGGAAAATCTTCTCACCCTCCCATATTCTCTTGTGATTATGTTTTGGGGGGGGGCAAGTACAAGGCTTCTATCTACCACCCATGTGTGGAAATGTAACAGGAAATAAAATTAAAAACCCTCATGGGTAATTGATTTAGACTACGTAGGCGATCTGAAGGCAAAATCACAACCAGAGATGTGCCAGGGGGAAAAAAAAGGAAAGAAAATAAAAAGGGGGGGATGATATTTAAAATGCCAGCCTCCTGTGAGGCCTTCTGCTTCCCATCACTTATTTTTCAGCTCTGGGTTCCCACAGTGGACTGCTGCTGCCATCTACTGCCACCAGCACTGCCAGGGGCTGAGCTTCCCTCCTGCAACCTGGTCGTGTGAGTTGGGGCCAGGGAGGATGCTGGGCACGAAAGATTTTGAGTCAATAAAGGAAAAACAGTTTCCAAGGAGAGAAAGCATCACAGCCAAGATTGAAAACTCATGCACAGCTTTATCCACTCACAATATAATGCAAAAAATGTCTGTGTTCTGAGGAGGGAAACCTAAATGGAAAATCTTTTGCTTTCAAAAGGGAAGGGAAAGCAGCATCTGGATCTACACTTCTGTCATGTAGTGACCTAAACCTATTCTCAAGGTCTGAAAGGTTATCAGTTTAAGTGACATTGCTGACAGTCTGTGTTCAGCTTCATTAGATGACGAAATGATCTGCACAGCAGGAAAGCTAAGGAAGGACAAAAAGCCTGGGGTTAAGTCCAAGTTTCCTAATTTGGTCCCGTGTTCCTCCTGTTCTAGGAAGAGACGGCTTCAGATGCTGGTAATGGAAATCTTACATCTCACCTTAACTTAAAATTCTCATCAAGAAAGACTCAGAGAACACACGAGTTCATGATTATTGCAGGTAGTTCTAAATGAAATCTGAAAGGAAAGCGTACTTTTATACTGTGTATTGAAAGACAAGACTATGCATAGAACAGAAAAAAAAACTGGCACTGGAATTATATCATGTCTGTTACTCTCCAGAAAGAGATATGCTGGATTTTATAACCTCTGAATTTCACACTAGTTCATTGCAGATGTCGGCAAAGATCAGACCCAGACCTCCCTGATCTCACATCATATTTCTTCTCTGTTGATGTTATATAGCCGTCATCATCAGCAATAACAATCTACATGATGGTTGCAGAGACCTGAGAAGTGAAATAAATTAGCCTTTCCCCTTCTCTGTGCAGCTGTTGTTAGATTGTTCTCAGTGTTTAAGTCAATGAGTTTAGTCATCTCTAACTTGAATTTATTATATGACCTGAAATGCACAGCAGAATAATTTTAAGTTGATTTAGTGATGTACAGTGATAAAGTCAGGTTTTTAATCCTTATACCATTTATCTTCAATAGCTACACTACACCATGTAGACTCTTCCTATGTGGATTAAAAGGTAAGCCAGTCTGCATAGTTAACATGCATTTCTGGTACCATGACTTCATAAGAATGCAGTATCTAGGCATGTCATTATCTTCGCTATACATAAAGAAGTACTAAAAAATAAGTTATAATAGCAATGATGCTGTGGCCTAGCAATGTGATTGAACTCAAACCACTGTCCATACTGACACAGCATTGAAGTATTCCCAGGAATACTCTCTCTCTGCCCTCCTCTCCTCTTGGAGTTGATCTACCAAAACATGCCGGAGAAGAAACGCCTCTGTAGACCTGCCTTGCTCTACACTTCAACAGCCAGATTCTCCACAGAGCAACCCTGTAATGAAATAGGAACCAAAATTCTACAGAAGCTTGCTGGGTAAGAGGAAAGACAAAAAAAAACACTCTGGAAAGCCCTGGGGGTTGTGGTGGTATTTTTCTTACAAATTCTCCTTCAGGACAGAAGTGCTTCCTTCTAAATCAGTTGCCTGAGTATTTCACTCTTCATATGGATGCTGATGTGGGTAGGTGGCCTTCCTTGAGACACCAGCAAAGGCTGATCAACAGTAACTATTAATTTGACTGATTATCTGAGGCCCAGTGTTGTTTTTTGGTGGTGTTTTTTCTTTCTTTCTGGAGTCTGTCTCTCGCTCAGGGTTTGCTTTTTTTCAGGTTCCTGATTCCGTGTGTCTCTCATTTCGGGGTGGCCCAGAAGCCCCTCCATCCAAAGCTTCTGGAAGACTAAAGGCAATTACAACTCTTTTACTCGGTGTTTTACAGTGTTTCAGGAAGATATATGGGAAAACTTTGTTTTCCAACAATTCATGTGAGCATGGAGAGTTTTGCCCTTTGCCTAGCATGAGGCCTAACTCAAAAGAGAAGAGTTCCTAATCCAGTGCTCCACAGACACTTGTCCCCTCACAGAGTCCACAGAAGTGAGGAGAGGGGTGTTTGGCACTGCAGTCCTCTGGCAAATTATCTCTTGGCCACACTACTGAACTGCAGAGACACTGCAGACAGATCCAATGCCTGTTGCAGAATGCATGATAAATCCAGTAAAAGAGTGATATTGTCCCAAAAGCTATGCAAAGTAAATTGTTAAGATGGGCAAAGTACTATCATCCCCATTTACAGGTAAGAGAGGAACACAACTCAGTCCTCTGCCTTTCTTTAATGACACTTTTACTGTATGACAAAAACCACACTTGTGCAATTCCAGGAGACTAATGCAGATGCTCAATAATGAACTAAAATATTATGTGGCTATGAGCCAATAAACAAAGATGAATAATCTATCAAACTAAAATTGCCAATAGAATTGGGCAGCTACTCTAAATTATCCCAATCATAATTATGAGTATTCACTGTTTATATCTGTACAGTATATGTTACAGAGAGCCTTTTGGAAATTTCACTAAATATTCTCCATCACCATGGAAGTATCTATGTGGTATTCACTTTCTGCACAGTTTGAGTTTTTGTGTTGCCTTGCGCCTGGGAGCAAAAATGAGTGCTCACCACTGCACAGGACAAAACAAACAAACAAACAAAAAAAAAAAAAAAAGAAGAGAGAGAACAAAAAAGCCTTAATTTTTTTCTCCTTTTAGAATCTGGCAGACACAATTGCAAGAAAAATAATGTGATCTGTGCTTACATGATGTACACTGTTACCCCATGCACAACCACTAGACCATCACATCTTTCACAAAAAATGAAACAAATCAAGAGCTATTGAACAACAAACCTTAAGAACAAATCAGCAGAGAGGGGGTCTTGCAGGTGGTTTTGAACCATGAACCACAGGAAAATTCAGGGGATCAAAACACCTTGGTTTTCCTCTTCAGTCCATGGTGAAATAAAATACGGACTATAATCAAAGCGCTCAGGGCATCAACAGAGTCATATTTTTCAGAAGAGAATTTTTCTGAAATTTTATCAGCTTGTGTTGCTTTGTCACTGCATTTACATAAAACCAGATGTATTTATAAAAGAATGCGTGAAAAAGAAGTAGACTAATGTGGACAGCACAGATCTGCTTCTGCCTCTCCCCTCATATCCAGTTTTGACTTTTTTAAAGCCATTTCTAATATGATTTGATTTCAGGAATAATGAATTTACAAATTCATAAATTCATTAACAGTCACACTCCTGCAAGTTACTAGTGGTTTGATTTTCAGGTGCACTTTTGCTGCTGCATCCCAACCACAAACAATGCTTCACAATTATGCCTTTCTTAATAATAAAGGGATATCCCCAACATATTAATCCTTATGTACTCCCATTCTTTCTGTTGCTCTTTTAGTATATGATGGGCTGTTCATCCTATCTCATGCTACTGATGTGTTCAGTGAAGTTTCTGCTGTGTTTCTCTCCAGATATGGATGCAATTCATTGATAACTACAATGATCTTTTTATACATACTATAAATCAACATTGCTGCCTTTCAGACAGTCAATGAAGACTGCCAAAACTTTGAACGCTGAAAATGAAAGGTGCACAGGATAGTCAAACAAATGTCAAAAATAGACACAAAAATGAAATAGTCCACTCCCACCCAATAAACGTTGTGGCTTCCTCAGAGCTTCAGATGTCCATTAGCCCTGTGTGATGACTTTACTTCACTGCAGAAGTGACAGGGTAATAACCTATTTTCTTCTCAGCACCTCTCTGAAATTCATTTTGTCCTAGGTCACATTTATGAAGGTTATTACCCCATGCAGCAGACATTGAAAGGTTGTCTTATTTGACCAATACTGCAGAAAATAAAATTCTGATGAGAGTATACTACCTTTGCACAGTTGTCCAATTTAACTTGCATTTGATGCAACCATTCTCCAATACAGTGCTAATTTGTAGAGTGTTGGACTTTAAGTTTTGATGGCTGAAGAAATTCCACTGTGTCACCCTATTTAGACTGGTTAAGCAATCTTACTCTACTGTCATCTCAAGCAGTCTCACAGAAGTCACCAGATTTAGCCCAAAATTACTACAGTGTAATGTGGAGCAGAATGCATTGCCTTGTTTTAAAGACTATAAATGCAACTTTTTATGCTCAGGTAAATTATAATAGATGATGCATCTAACCTTCCAACATATCATCCCTCACAAAAGCAGCCAAACAAATGGAAATTGGATATGACAACATAAATATTGTTCCACCTCCACTTGTCAATTTATTCCTGCTGTCAAATCAATAAAAATATTTGAATTATTTTTAAAACAGTGGCACTGTCATGTTGAAGCCTTACAAATGTCTGCTGTGTATATCAAACTGTATGTTTGTTAAAGAAGATGGGGGAATATCAAGTTAATACAGTGAAAGGAAAGAGGATGCTTAGTATGCCATACCGTGCAGTGGAACCCAAAGCCTCTCTTCCAATATGACCAATAAACACTTCAGTTCTGATAACTGTTGTAATTATGATCCTATTTAGTAACTCAAATAGCAGTAATACAATACAATCCACTTGAGCAACAGGTAGGGAAGTAGAAGGGGACAGCTCCTGACAGCTCAGGACAAAACCCAGACATCTTTCTCATAAACAAAACGGCCACTGTAGTCAAAATAAGGTCTGAGTAAACTTCAGTTCCTTCTTTCTGCAGTGAGCTAACTCTGAAAACTCTCCAAAAAGTTGATCATAAGCTTTAGGATTTTTATTCAAAGTACTCATTCTTTAAATGGAGTATTTAAATGTCTATGCTACACTAACACATATTGATGGGAGAAACTCTTAATTTCTATCCAAGTGTTGTGTTACAACTTTGAAGCTGGATGTGATATTCATGAAGCTGAGTGGCTGGGAAAAAACCCTAAAACTAGTTTTATCACCAAACTTTTCAAAATATTTTCCTATTCTTGGGAGCATATCTCTGCTCTCCTTCAGACCTTTCTTATGGCAATGGGAAAAAAGCCACCTTGTGCATGAAGTACTTCAAGTCAGCTTGTAGCATGGTAACTTCTAGCATAGAAAATACCTGTTGAATATATTCTTCACAATCATTAATCCCACTCTGAGTCTACGCATTAAAAAATGGGAAGAGAGATGCAGCAGCGCAGTCTCGCAATTCAGGGGCGGCCACCCCACGCTGCAACGTGGGAGAGGCTGCCCAGAGACGAAACATGCCAGGAACACACGCGGCTGCGGCGGGCTGTAAAGCTGCTGAGGACACGATTCGCTGTGGAAGCACAGCGGTAGAAGTGCAGGATCACCATTTGAGGTTTCCAGGGGATTTATTAAGGTACCTTAATAAACCTTAAAATTCCCTGTGTACCTTAATAAATCCCCTGGAAACCTCAAATGATGATTCGGGGATGGTGGAGAGGGGCGGAGAGGCAGGGGAAGGTGTGGGGTCCTGGAAATCCCAAATGGTGAACCTCGGGTCAGGCTCTCACAGGGGGTTATCAGGAGAGGGACGAGGGGTGTGGTTAATTCATATGAGCCAACCAGGGAAAGCCAGAGGGGAGGGGTTAAGGAGGGGAAAAACCATACAGACTACAGCCAGAGAGAAATATCTGAAGCAGCATTAATATACAAAAAATCCTATAGCACACTGCAACAGAGAGACAAGGAAGATGGTCTGGTAGCACCAAATCCCCGACCTTTTCTCATTTTCTTAGGAAAAAAAGAGGTCTGAGTGGCAAAGACCAATTGAACTTCATTGGCTTCAGCAGTCACTGGGTGGTGGGGATGCACCTTCAAAGAATGTGCAAGACAGACACCTTTCTGTAGTACATCAATCACTATTATTTTAGGGTGGCATCATGCAGTTCTAATTCAACTATTTTTATTTTATTTCCATGTTACTGTACATAATATAAATCTGATATTTTTAATATTTCTCCTTTTCCATGATACAGCTTCTAATTAGACAACTGCAGTTGTATTTAGGTATAAAAAGTCAGCTACACGTAAGGAAAACATCAGTATTTATCACAATGAAGCATATGGCTTTACAGCAAGATCTCTACAGGGCACAGAAACCTATCTAAGAAATACAGGAGAGAAACCTCACATTAATACCTTATTTACAGAATGCAAATAGGATGGATTTCTTAAGCTGCCTGGCAGAGAAACGTGAAATTTGTCAAAACCTTATCCAGCTACATAAAAGTTCTGTTTCTGCCACTGACTGTCACCAGCTGCTCCAAAGGAAGTTTGCACACACAAGACATTTGCCTCAAGTCTAAGGATTCATGGTGATAGGCTGAAATCTAAAACTGTCTCAGGCTCTGAAAAGGCTTGCAGAGCATGTCACAACAGGACAGTAACAGGACATGCAGTACTGAGTACTTTAACTCATCACCCTGCACCTCAGCCTTCATTTTAAACTGTGGTTTTTTGGTTTAGACGTTGAGGAAAATGTTTGAGGAACCTTCCACAGAAAATAATGCAGTGAAACTGGTGGTATTTATGAAAACTTCTAATAATTTTATTCCTAAGATGAATATTCCATTCTCATAAATCGAGAAGCTATTGCCTTCAGCGATAACCTGCCATGGTCATTTTCAGACTGTAGTCACTGGTGGGAAAAAAATTATCTCTGCTTTGAATTTCTCAGTATATTTCCCTATAAACATTCAGATACATTTTTGTATAGAAACATTAGGAAAATTGACATTTAGGACAAGAAGAAATATGTGCATCAGTGCACTAAAGAGGACTGCTTTTACTGGATATGTACTTTTCCCAGAGACACTTTTCAGCAGTCTTGTATTCTATCCAAGACAGATACAGATCCCTATACCAGCTCTTCAGTGGCTCATCCCTTATTTCACACTCGACCAATTTTAATCTCTTTCTATTGCTGCAAATAGTAAGATAGCCTTTATTTCTTGAAGTTATACTTAGTTGGGTCTCATCTTGGCTCTTTCCAGTGAAAAGTAAAGCAATTAAAATTGTGCTGGAGATCTATACTTGTGTGCTCTCATTTCAGACATGAAAGCCCAGAAAAGCAACTTTTTTATTTTTTCCAAGTAGCTGAAATTTTACTTGGTTTGAGATCAAAGCTATGATTTGTTCTTTTGCTAGTGATTCATAGCCAACTGCAGTACCTGCCAATCCAGTTGGTATTTGCTCTTCCTCACCTCATCACCACAATAAGCATTCTGCAAAGGATTTCAAACAGCTCTGTGAGGCAGCAAGGATTCAGCTCCTTCTGCTGTAGCTGTGTTTGGGCAACAGAAAAAAACAGAAGCAAAAGCTCTACATTAATCAACACCTATGATTTGAAGAAACTAACAACAATAATCATAGAGGAATTTGCTGCTTTATAGTTGTTTTTATGGGTATTATGGTACTTAAACTTCATCTATAGTTTTGTTCTTTAATGCTAAAAATTACCATGAGAAACCTGTTTCTTTGCAAATCAAGGGACAGTAAGGTTTACATAAAAAATGAATAGGCATATTGTAGCATGTAAAATGGGCCTGGCAGGCAATTAAAATGCACTTAAACTGGTAATTTATAGCAGTAAAATTTGTAACATAACTGAAGTTTGGTTTCTTGATGCATACACATATTATTATTTGGTTTCTTGATGCATACACTATTATACACAGACGTGGAAGTGCATGTGCACTTGCACATCTGTATATAATAGGCACACACACACAGAGACACAAGGTTGCAACTAATTTTCCAAACTGCGACAAATGCATAGAGAGAATCACCTCGGTCTCTTAACAAAGAGGACCACTTTTCATCTCATGTAAATTCACCGAAGTCAGGGGAATTGCACCAGAGAGAGGTTTGACCCAGAATGTCAACAATTTTGAAAAAGAAGGGATTAATTTATTATGCAATTATTCATACAGAGGGACTTGCTTTCTATTTTAAGAGGATGTCTCATGCAGTTTGATGTCTGCTGCTTCTTTTTCAGAAACTGCTTTCTCAGTTCAGCCGATGGCAGAACAAGCAGTGTCAGGGACTTACATATTTGATTTGCCTGTGTTTGCAGTAGGAATATAAAGTTTGCAAGGCAGCAAGATATGATACGTTGCATGTCCCAGGACAGTGAAAAAGATGGGATTCCTTCTGCCTGGGTGAAGAAAGATTGAGATGAATTGTGATGCATCTTCCCTGCACCTGTTTCCTGCTCTTGTTTTAGATCTCACCCCTCCCTTACACTTCCTTTGGCAGTACTTCAGTTTGTTTAGCTACTAGCAGCGCATCTTCCCTCTAACGTGTATCTAAAGCTCAGTAAAACAGAACCAAAGAGTCCTTTCTGGCACCAAGGCAAATAGTCCAGGCTGACTTGTGTGCCTTTGATTTAGAACTGCCTTCCCTCAAAACACATTGGCCATACACATGCTCCACAGCACATCCCCCAGGTTCCTCCTTCAGCTGTGCATGATTTCTCTGTGTTCCAACAACTTAATTATAATTGGTTT
Source organism: Grantiella picta (assembly GCA_013397955.1). NCBI lineage: Eukaryota > Metazoa > Chordata > Aves > Passeriformes > Meliphagidae > Grantiella > Grantiella picta. The sequence goes on from VZRM01006628.1 coordinate 530,203, forward strand.
GTGCATTCCTTCCAGTTAAGAGCCAAAGACCAAAAGCACACATAGTGGGGATGGTTGGGTTGAAGAACTGCTTTAGTTTCTTCTTTGGTCCTCATTTATTTAACACCATGCACATACTGATTTTAACTATTTTAAATTCCTACAATCTCAGGTAGCTTTCTAGAAGAGATTCACTAGATTTCCCTGTACCTTCTTGTGCCCCAGCTGGCAGCACAGCTGTCTCTAGCCACTAGTCACTGGAACTCTACAACTGGATTTTCTTTGCTCAAATATAGAATTTCTTCACCTTGTGAGCTGAAAAACAGCAAGTAATGATTTACAAACTGGACAATCAGTATACCAGCATATATAGGGATACTTATGATTGTGCCTGCCCTTGTGCCAGAAAAAGGGCTTTTATCTTCATGTGACCAAAATCTTAAATAGCAGTAGCGCTTCATCCTCAAGCTCAGGGACAGTATGGTGCCAATCACAAGATGAGGTTAAAGAGAAATTGCTTACAGAAGCATTCCAATGAACAGATTTATTCTGTTTATTCATATGTACGCCTCTGGAATATATATCACAGAAATTATTGGTCTACATTGTCAGTTCCAAACTTCCAACACAGTATCTTATATAATCCTTTAAACTGTTGGAGACACAGATCAATCTGACCACAGACACATAACAATCACTGTGGTCACCAATAAAGCAAAATAAAGGAAACAAATAAGTAAAAAAAAATAAGTTATCATTTCATAGGGACTGGATTGATACAATAGGAACACCTTAAATTCACTGTCCGTATGGAGTATTTTATGTGTGATTTCAGAGCATTTTTGTGTGCCAGTCTCCTAAAAGGAGACCCAACCGCTTTGCCCCCCCAAAACATGTAGATATTCATAATGACCAAATTAATTTAAAATGCAGCCCATAATTAAGGATTTTTAAAAAGTTAGACTTTGTATTATTAAAGCCTAATGGGGTCCCCTAGGTTCCAATTAGGAAACTGATTAAAAAAATCTTTGTGTTTAAAAAGCTGCAGATAGGGAGTTCTGCTCTCAGCTGCCTTGAATTAGCATATTGATGGCACCACAGCCCTACCTGGAAGGAAAGGCAGAGACCCTGCACACATTTTGCCAGGCCAGCACAGAGCTTTCTACACACTCTTGCCTCAATCCAAGGAAATAATTACTTACATGGACAGGCCTGACCAGCAACAAAAAAGTTATAGTAAGAGAAATATACTGGGAAAAGTATTTGCTGGCACTGGTACTTAAGGGAAAAGGTTCTGGGATTGGAGCAACATGAAAAAGAACAAATTATAAACCAAAACAAAACCAATGGAGTTTATGACTTGGACTTGGAAGGACATTAATCTATGACCTTGATCCATAACAGAGCTATGGCTTCAGTTTCAGCATACGGCAAAGTTCTGGCACAAACCCAGGAAGTTGCTTTAGAAAGGCTCTTGAAATCTGGGTTAACTTTCATCCTCTTGAAAATTCAGAACAATTGGCCACAGTTGTTTCAAACTGAAACCCACAAAAAGTAGGTTTAGTTGGATATTTAATTTTTCACTCAGATCTCTTAAACATTAGGCTGATGCTGGTATAATGCTTAAACCCAGTTTCATCCTAAAAGTCAGTTCCCAGACCACTTAGGCACTTACTGAGCCCTACAAACCTTTGTCAGCACTGTGGACCCCATCAACAGCAGCAGTGGGAATTTTCTACCACAGATGCCTTTTCTGCTGTTCTACCAGTCCCTTCCTGATCTAACCAAGTGTCCTTCAACAAGAAACAAAGGAGAAACTTGCAAGGCACCATAGTAGCAGTTATTAAGGAAACTGCTCAAATAAGGTGCTCAGGAGACAGTATGAAACTCAGTCTTGGTGAGATAAGGGAACGGATAGCTAGGAGGGATGGTCTGACAGCCTGTCAGCAGAGCACAGAAATTATAAACTAGTGAAACTTATCAAAACTTGCACACTGATGACTATTGCATGAGAAGAGGATGAAAGTGACTCATGCCTTGGTGGAAATGGGGTATTTTTATGTTAAGAACATCACTTTTGCTTCAGGCAGTTCATTTGGCAGGAGACACTGGAGGGTTAGCACATCATCAAGGATTACGCTGGTGGATAAGGTTTAAGCAACTATAAAATTGTGCCAAGAACTCTGATGATCGAGGTGAGGGGAAAATAATTGGGGATTATGGGTTTTTTAGTATCTTGCTTCATTGCTAATAAAAAAAATAATAGCACCGAAGGACCACCTTGGCATTTTCTTTATCTTGGATAAGGTTGCAGTCTTTAGGCTCATGAACACAGTCCACTGCAGAAACATGTGCCCAAATGCAGAGGGAATCTACCTTGGTTTTACTTCAAGGACTCTCTGTTCTCTGTAGCTTCTCAGGTTACAACAGCTCACTTTCACCTGTACAGTTTTCTTGCAAAAAAAGATTTTTTGGGTTTTGAAATGGCTGTTCTCCCAAAAAGGATGTGTGAAGTAAAGGAATAAAAATGCAAAGCCTAGATTGTCATGGTTATAGCTCCCATGGCACCTGTAACTCAGATGTCTCTAACACATGAAGTACTTTGTAATATTGAATTTGCTGCTAAACTTATGCCTTAACTGCACCGTATGTACAGTACATTCTAGTAGGATTGACCAGTCAGCTTGTAGCTCGTTAAATACTGTGGGTCAGCTTTACATCTGTTTCTTATCTGTTAGTCTCTTGACCCTATTCTGGTCTGCATCACTTCTGTCATAAGTCCTGGACTAAGATCCCCCTTCAATTCCTCCCCTGAAGAACTAACCAAAATTCACAGCTAAGGCAGTACTTCTCATCTGTTGCTTCTCTTGAGAAATGCTCTTCCCATTTCCTAGAGCAGGGTATGCCTGTGCTAAGAAATTACATTGTGTCTTCGTGAAACAATTTTCTAAGCCTGTATAACTAAATACCAGAGTGCACGTGGGCTGAAACAAAGCTGTTTTCTGGAGAATGCTGCTTCTGAGTCCTGAGGTTTGCAGATGCATGTTCAAAACTACTCAGAGCCTGCCTAAGTGTTGTGCACAACAACACTTTCTTTGGAAATGCCACCTAAAAAGTCAAGTGATGCCAAAAACTTAAATCCAGACTCAGAAAGTCCCTGTGTATGTGAACTGCCCTTCATGTATGGAAGGGAAATGAATGCATAAGTTCTTCTTTCACATCCTGTCATTCAAGGGCACCCAGAGACCTCATGCCTTGTACCTTTGAGTGTAAGATTTAAAAAAAAAAAAAAGACGAAGTGTTGCCTGCTATGTTGCAGACAGCAAAAGCAACATAAGAGACCCTTCACACAGTACTGAATGTGTAGGAAAAGCCCTTGTGAGGAAAAGCAATTCTTTGTGAAAATCCCTGGAGTGTTGCTAACTTCTGTAATTGGATGTATGTTCCGAAGAAGATGCACAGAAACAAAACAGTCATCCTGGTCAGACAAAAGGTTAGTCTAACTCAATATTACATCTCTGTACTGTAAATGCAAAAGAAAAAGTATAAAACCAGACAAGCACATAACAATACTTTTCTAAATACTGCCTCATGATTCAGATGTTTGTAGTTTTGAAACTGTGCCTTTAAAATATGCAATCCATCCCTCAAGTGGAACTCAGGTCATGAAAGAAGAATGAAAAGAAAGCTAAGAGTGGATGCACATATTGCCACAGCAACAGCAGTTGAACTCTTCAATCTATGCACAGAGGAGTTTGTGTTTTGAGGCAGGAGGAGAGGACATGCTCTGATGCTAACCTTGTAGAGACCCTCATGCTTAGGCAGGCTAAGAGCAGCTCTTGACTATTTCCTTTAGACCTATGAACTCACCTAAATTCATAAACATTTTCTTTTATAGATCAACCACTAAAGTGAGGCAACAAATAGCAGTCTTCTCAAAAACCCTATATTCACCCATGGATTTTTTTCTTGAATAAAATGCATTTATGTCTTAAGTGTAGTTAAGTGTAGATGAAGACTGCTGACTTCTTAGAATCCCAACTGCCACTGAAGTTGGTTAAAAAAACAAGAAAGAAATTATTTCAGAAAACTGTATTACAATAGTTTATGATACAAATCAAGTAGTCATCCTAAAAATTTTAGTGAATATATATGTAATTGTAAAATGGCAAAACAAAATGATGACTTGACAGTCTCTGCTGTCAGTTCTTTTGAGGTTCTTAAATTACAAGAATTCAAGTACAGTAACAGAGTTTCCTTCAAGATAATTATATAGAAAGACAAGGAACACACACAGTTACGCAGTTAAATAAGGACATAGATCAACACACTTTTATTTTAGCAGTGTTGTGCAAGATCCAAAAAGGAAAATAAATACAGGTCAATCGGGAAGAAGAAATCAGAGAGTTTATTCAATCAGCTCTTTACAGCTGCTTTAAAACCGTTCTGAAAAAAAATCCTGAGAATTACATTTTTCTGTGTTGCAGCCCTCAAATTTATATTTCATTTATCATAAATAGACTTTAATATCTTGAGTGCAACATGGCATATCTAGTGGCAGCTGGGTTATCAAAGAACTAGGACTCCAGTTAGGGATATTTCTGGACCTTGGAACAAGTGCTTTGCAGAAATCTTGCCTACGCTAACTCAGCTTTTATAACAGTAAATAGTGTTAGCACCATGGGATATTATTACTAATTTATCATCCTAAAGCTGATAGTGCTTCTAAAATCACCTGAGAGGGCACACAGAAATCCACAAACCCTGTAGCACTGTGCCAAGAGCCTGACTCAAAGGGAGAATGTCCCACATCCTCCTGCACTCCTGTGCTAGTCCACCAGACACCCTACAGGCAAGGCTGCAAACCTAACAGGAAGAAAAATCAGTGTAATGTCCTCCTGAAGTTCTATTCAAGGTAAAATGTTTGAAATTACTGAAAGCTGAAGAACTACATTAACAGACAGAATTTTTCTGGGCTGATTGCTAAAGAGCATTACAGTGTGTCCTGTGGGGGCCTGTGAAATATGCTGAGGAGAGCTCCAGAAACAGCAATCACTCCACCTGAAAGAGGAAGCAAAAGGAGGAATATGCAAGAATTGTGCAAGGTAAACTGGGGCCACTAAAGCCCTTTCTTGGAGGTGTATGTGTATCAATTTAACATTGCAGTTTATTTCCATTGCATAAGCACTGTTTATCTTGCAAGACTACCCTGGGGAGGAGCAAACAACTCTGGCTGCAGACCTGTGTTTTAACCAGTTTTCTTTAAACTAAGCCCAGAAAAGCAGAGTCAGACTATTAATGGGACTCAGCTAGAAAGCCCTGGTGTCCTTGTTTCACTGCAGACATGTTCCCAGTACGTGGAAACGCAGAAAGAGAAGCCACAGAATGAAAATCTCACTGTTCTATTTGTTTCTTCCTCACAACCTGTGTCTTACCAGATTCATTATACACCATATCATCCATGGTTATCTCAAAAACTATAGACTCTTAACACTGGGGAGTAGGAACTACATTTTGGTTCTGTCTTTGCACCTAATACAATGGAGTAATTAGACTCTACACTTTAAAAGTCTGTTTGTTTCTCAGGCCACTGCTTCAGGCTGCTATAACTTCATTTTTGCCAGCCAGTTCTGCTGAGGTCTGTAGTCTGCTTAACATGCATGTTTGCTCTGAGGCAGATCACCTGATATGGGAAGAATCTGGTCCCAGCTCAGATGCAATGAATTGTCTGTTACTGTCAGGTTATTCAAAATTTTGCAATGGCAGCACCACTGCAAGCAGCTTGTTTTATTAGCTCCCAATTTATTAATTCCATATGCTGCTGTGTATTAATATCTCTCTTCTCTCTTGCCTTTAGAAATAAAAAATATGATTTATCAGCAGCCTCTTTATACTGCCAGGATATAATTGCATGTGGGCTAATTGTTAAAGTTCTGAGGGAGTTATACTAAGGGATCAATCCTTTTATTGCTGCAGTAATGAGCTTTTAATGGCTGGCTGGCTAGACCTTCTGGCCTTCTCAGGGAGGCAAGCCTTAGCCATACCCTCTCTGTCTGCCCATTAATCATTGGTCTCCCATAACAGTATATCAAGGCAAACAGAGCTGCACTATTGAAAATAGGGAGCAAAAACCAAGACTCATTGCATCTCATTATCTCCACTAATATACACACATAATAATGCTGCAGATGATTTCTTTACATTGTTTGAAAAGAAGCCCTGGATGGCTCGTGGCCATGGTAAAGGTACATCAGGCTTGTCATCTTTAGGTCAGCGTTTCACATCCTGGCCCGTGTAATAGTGACCTATATTCATTAACAACTGATTACATGTTTAAAACCTCACACTCTGGGGAAGCAGCCTGACATCACTGACAGCTGTAACTCTCAGAGGTGGTCACTGGAGAGCAATGGCATGTTTCTTCTTTAGGCCAGAGAGCAAACCTGCTGATTCAACTGCACTCCCAAGACTGGAAATACTAAATCAAATTTAGTGCTGAAGGAAATATTTCATGTGTGCCGAAAAATTTCAAGAAAAGAGGAGAGGAGTTGAAACTGGTATGTTCAGGGTACTATATGGGGCTGTGGTTAGGATTTATGCTGAACACAGTGTTGATAATATAGAGATGTTTTTGTTATTGCTGAGCAGGGCTCACACAGAGCCAAGGCTTTTTCTGCTTGTTGTACTGACCCACCAACCAGGGGGCTGAAGGTGCATGGAAACCTGGGAGGAGACACAGCCAGCTGGGCTTCTTGGTGCTACCTCCACACATTTGCTCTTGCCTCAGACATACGTCCCTCATGCTCCTCCCCACTCCATAAATTCTAAGCAGTTGCAAAACAGCCAAGTAACTAGCACAGGAGAAGGCAGAGGACACTTGTGAAAACCTTTTCGAGCATCACATCCTGTATATCTCTCACTGCTCATGTAGTCTCACACAGCTATTCTCATCCCAGTCCCTGGCACTCTTCCTCAGACAGGGAAGGATGCAAATAAATCTCCTGCTTGAAGCCACTCAAGAAATGTAAAGGCAAGATGTCATCAGGACAGCGATGGCACTGTAGTCCAGTCTGCTGGCTTCAGTGTCTCTATTCTGGATGCAAAAGTACAAAAGCAGCCCTTTACATTCTAAGAAGATACAGGAACTTTGTGATCTATCTCTTCACGAAACAAAGACAGCAAAAGACAGTTCTGAAATTATACATTTACTTCTAGTTTGTTCATCCAGAGTTTAAATTTCTTTGGTAACGGACAAAATATTTTCCTTTAGTTTTGGTGTGCGAAGAAAAGGACATGATAGAGAAAGAAAAGCAGATAAATGTAGTATTTAATTTTGTTTTAATTCACTGGCCTGAGCAACAGTAGGCAAACACTTCTGCCAATGTTACTGGTTTGAACACCAGACTCCTGCTTTGATGGTAATATGCTCTTTACCTATTGCAGCCATCTGCTGGCTTTCCTGACAAATGGCCACAGTGCCTACATCACACTCTGGACTCACTGCTCTTGTAATCAAGAGTCAATCTATCCAGGCAATACATGGCATGTGTGCCCATGCATGGTTAGTCTGGGATGACTAGAGCACATGAAACAGAGTACACAGATGAGAGCTTCTACCCACATGCTGTTTTTCCCAGTGGAAATATGGACAATACTAAAGACATGTATTCCGAAAAATGTATCTTAAACTTTTCCACAGATTATATGTTTGGGGTCTTATGCTCTCCCTTGTACTTCTGGAAGAAGACACACTCACGATCACCTCAACACAGAACCAACTATTCTGTGGGGTTTTTTAATAGACATCCAGAAATTCAGTGACTACATTGAGGGAGACAGAGGGTTGAATTTCCAGTATTTTTTCTTATTATCCAGTCACAACAAGAATATTTATTTTAACAAAAACATAAGACTTTGGCACTGTGGCAGACAAGATTAGCAAACAAACGTTTTCCTCTAATTTTTCCCCTTATCATTCCAATTAGAACAACTGGAAAAATGCAAAATTTTACTTTTTGTACTTTGAAAGAATAGAAGTAGGAAAAATCTTTTTGCAAGGACAAATCAATTGGATATTTTAAGATAAATACTGACATAAACATCGAAAAGACGACTTCATTAAAAGATTCTTCTGTTCCTATTTACATGCTTTCTTAATCTGCATGGAGTTTAGCTCTTGATTTCCTGAGTTCTGTCACAGGACAAGCATAGAATCCACCAGGCTCCACCACCCTAAATAATGGGAAACAGTTCCAGTAAGCCACTGCTAGTGAACAAGATTTTAGAAATTAACACAGTTAACTGAATCAGAATTATCCATGACCCAGTTCTGTAACATATTCTACTCCTGTTGTTTGCTCCAGTGCAAAAGCCACAGAAAATTAAAACTACACCAGATAGGAACTGATGTACAATGTTTTGCATTATTACTGTTAGCAACAGAATGACATAGAATTGTGCTCCTGCTTTCTAAATTGGTAGCATTTTCTGACCAGTTTGTCTGAAACAAAGCAACTAAAAGAAAGGCAGCATCCAATAAAAGCCCTGCCATCTAGAGGGCAATCTGTCTTTGGCTGTCAGCCATACAAATGCATGGCTGGAACACCTGTTTAGTGAGTCAGCCACAGCCCATTAAGGAGCCAGAGCTTGAAATGGGAAGAAGAGCCGTGTGAGCCCCTGCCAGCCGTGAGCTATGAAGAGCAGAGCCAGTCTAAAGGCAATGAAACACACTGTTAGTGGAAGCTGAGAGTTGAATAAACAAGTCCTGTTCCATCAGACTTTGCTTCTTAAGCCTCTTACTTATTGTGTAGTAAATTGGACGTCATCAGGATTAACAAGGTTTCTGAGTCAGACCATGTGAACAGCTGGACACTAAAAGTAAAATGTTGCAGTTTAGAAAGCAACATCGAAGCCCTTATCCGAGCTAGTAAATTAAAGACACATACTTGGTTTCACAGCACTCACTACCTGTCACTTTACGACAGCCAAGCCCCCCACCCCAATTTCAAATAGGTACCAGTGTATCTTAAAACAATTAGCAATTAATACACCTGGCATGCAGTGAAGCAGCAGAAAAAAATAGTGTCATCAATCATCTTTCAATATCCACTGCAATATCAAATAGAATTCTCATCTCCGTATTATGATGCAGTGCAGAAATGGAACTAGTATTGTTATTAACTGAAATAAAACCCAATCTACAGGATTTCAAACCCCCTTTGAAATTCAGTTTATTAAACACATCTCCCATTAAGCCCGTTTCATTATTTAAACAACATTATGCAATAAAAATACCTCAAGATTAAACTTGCCATATAAGTGATTTATTTGTAAGTCACAAGGAAAATGGTCTCACATATCACTTCCAAGCAAAGATTAAAATACCGTTGCACAACCTGGCATGATTTGCACTTTCTCCTTGAAAGGAGTTTGGTCCTCCTATATAAGGGCTACATTTCAAACTAGGAACAAGCATCATTATATGGAAGATGCCCTGTGTTAGCATTGATTCTTCTGGCACATATAGGCACAACTCTGGTGAAGCCATACCCACTGAAGAGGAGAACCTGGCACAGGGAGTACAGACTTGTCTTCATCCAGAGCTCATGTAACAGGGGAGTTACAGGTCAGAAAAAAGATGTACTGGCAGTATTAGGGTCATAAGCCTGATGAGGATGTACATGGAAGAATTCTTCTCTTTTTGCCTATAGAAGAACCAGAAAAATCAAAGGAAAATAGTCACCTGCAGATGCAAAAGAAACAGCATTTTTTTCCTCACATAGTTAAGCTGTTGAAGACACTATCACAGGACACAGCAGCTACTATGTATTCAGAAGGACTCAGAAAGCAATTAATTGGACAAAATCCCAGAATAAAAATCTATCATGATTTAATAAATGCAAAGATACTACTTCCAGATCATTAAGTCCTTGAGCCAAATATTGTTGGATGCTGGAACAGTGCCGTGGGGAGTTTTTACTGCGGGGTTAACCCAGTTCTTATAGTCACCCCAGGCACCCAGATCTGACTAGTACAGGCATTTTACATTCTTATTCAAGTACGAAAGGGATAGACACCATGTAAAAACTCTGGTCAACTTAAAAAAAAAAAAAAAGGTGGAGCATTTTTACTCACTAATACTGAGTATGTGAGTATGGGAGACAAAACTGTGTTTACTTCAACCTTTAAATTCCACTGCCAAATTAATTTTGTTCTGTGTCTCAGACACACCTCCCCCTCATCTGTGAAGATATCCACTGTCACTTTTAGATTATCATATTTATTGGCGTAGGTGTTTATCACACCTGTAGGTGTTTATCACAGCACCAAATCCAAGGAAAGTAATTACAAAGTTCACAGTCTTTCCCACTGAGAGAAGTGGGTCAGTTTTCAGTTCTCCAGCTTACTTTCTGCAGAATCAGACCAGACTAAATTGATTTCCACTTTGCTCACTTGCAAATATATAATTAATAAGTAATAGAAATACAACTGCATTAAGAAAATCTGGTATTAAAATGTATGGATGTATGACACAAAGCAAATTCTGTGGCTAGAGAACACAAGGCCATTGTGGTAAATTAATTTACTCTTTAAGAAATCCTCTGACAGGTTCTACTTTTTTAGACAGATTACTGTATCACAGAGCCCTTAAAGAACAAAATTCCAGCTAGTTCTCTGTGAGGCCTTCCCTTTTCATTTTAAAACTTGCAGTCCTGCTTTGCCCTCTCTAATAGAAGAGCCCTTTGCCGTAACCCTTCAGGGTAGTACATATCAGTCTGAGGTCTTCTTCCAGTCATGGACTCTTTTAAAGATAAACAGATAGAGCTTAGCAGGTCAGCAGAGTAGGCTGGTGAGGAGTAGATGCACTGCTATCCATGTCAAAGAGCAACTTAAAACCATTCTTGGCTTAATCTAGCACAAATCTTCTGTATTAGGGAAAAGTGTGCAGGACAGGGACTACCAGTGGCACTGTGAGGCTTGGTCCTGCCTTCGTTCATTAAAAAGGCACAGAATCATACACAGAGAAACTAGAACTGCACATGCATATTATCTTGCTTTCCTCACAAATACTGAATTTATTACAAAAATATAGGGAAGAGACAGAAATGTAGTATCTGTGAACAGCATCAAGACAGCCTCCACAGGAAATACAAACTATGTCTTGATATTTCCGAACATGAAACATATTTTCTCTTTACATTTTATTCAGTAGAGAAAATCCATTTTAGCTGCACGACTGGAATTTAAATCTGGACTCCAAAATACCTTCTTAGCAAGAAAAGTCAGTAATCTATTTTCAAACCAGTAGTAACAATTAGCTCTTAATGAGTGCTTTTCATAAGAAAAGACAAAATAATCTGTTTTATGCTAAGGTGATTTTGTTCACACTCCAGCATGAGGCCCCCGTGCAACATCAGCAACACATGTCAATAGCCTGAGAAAGGGTTTGCTCGTAACCTGCATCAAGGGCACAGATAAATGGCGAATTTCAGAGCTCAGCTAGAGGTGGTATCACCTCCCATCTTTGCTTTGCTAGTGCACTTCAAAGGCCTGCAATGAGAAAGCGCTCACTTATAGTCTGAAAGGGAACTGTCATTTTTCAGCCAAGATCTGACAGTACTCGACAGACCCAAAGAGTTTGGCCATTGCAATGCACTGCCATGCACACACTGAGAAGGGCTTTTAGGAACGAAAGGAGACTGGAGCCACATGTGACCGTACCCTGCGAGGGCTAATTCCGGTAGAGACATAGCTCTGTGTGGCACTTCTGGCACTGCCCACACTGACAGATAGATGGACAGACAGGCATTTGACCTTAACAGATGATGCTGATAGAGAAAGGAAACTAACTGAAACACTGAGTAAGGCTAAAGTGAAGCCTTGTTTCCACATATCCATGAACATTCCCCTGGCCCAGCATTCATGGCTAGATCCAAGACATTTAGTGCTGCTTTGATACATGCAGTTAGCACAGAGCAGTCTAACACCAGTGCTGCTTGTAAAAGAACTACTTAATATTTTGATTAACAACTTTTAACAACTGCTATTCTAATTTCCTCATTTCAGCGTTGTTTATTTTATTCTACTCTTCCTTCCTTCTCTTGTCAGGGAAATATAAGTAGGAGAGTTCTAATTAGCTAATGATATTGCTTTATAAAAACTTTGCTAATGACTTACTCCCCTAAACCCTGGGTCATCAGCTTCTCATGTGTCAACAGCTTCCTGTGAAGTCTCGTAATTTTGCCTGTAAACTTTGGTTCATACTAGAAAACTACCTTATCATTTCATATGAGAACTTTGATAAATATTTGAAAATTAATGACTCATATAACTCATATAGCTTCATGTGTCAAAAGAAGGCAACTCAGACCTAGCTGAAGAGATCCATTCATTTGTTTATGGATTTGTTTATGTATTTTTAAAGAAAAGGCCACACAACTTTATCGCATGAAAAGCTTTCCAGTTAAGTTTTTGACTTTAAATGGATTGATTTTTTTTTTTATTTGGTCACTTCAGGTCTCTTAGCCTCAGCTGTCCTTATGTCTTGTAGCTTTAGGGCTGGCTTTTCCAAAATGGTGTCAAGAAAATGCAATAGAACACACTCAGCTATCCTCTGTCGAAAGAACCATCAGCATGGTGTTATGGATCACAGAAGCTGACCTGGCTTGAATTAAGTCCTTTGTTTGCATTTTTCCCACCATGTCCTCTTTTTTTATTCCTCAAATTATTATTCCTAAGAGGTATTTTGCTATAATTGTCCTAAATGGTTCTACTCTAACTTTGCAACTTACATCAGAGCAAGAAGAGCTTTGCCAAGAGAGACAAGAAGGTGTATTTGTGGCAACAGCTTTGCCTGTGAAAGTTTCTTTGAAGTCATATGAAAGAGACTCAACCAAAATTATTAAAGAATCTAAAATATTGGAAAACATTCTACTTCTCAGAAGTAGATAACTTATACTTTACTGAATAATTGTAGATGATATGGCATAAATATCAGTGCAATTTGCCTGGTAGACGGTGGCAGGACTGAACAAGCATTCACAACCTTGGAGAGATGCCAGAACACAGATAAAAATCTTTGCATGATAAGAACCATATCAGAACCAAATCATTTGTATTTTCAGTCAGGTTGTGGTTTCCTTAGTGTCAAAGCCAGAAGAGGGAAAGGATTACTATCCTGGGCGTATAGCACCAGAAAAACGTAAGGAAAGCTGTTGCTGCAGACAGAAGAGCAGGCAAAGGCTTTTGTAAGCTTTCAGTAATTCAGGGATTATGTGAAGTGCCCTCGTCTCCAGAACCTGCGTATTTTTTCACCTCTCAGACTACACGAAACCCAGGCCAAAATCAGACCAAACAACAGCTTTCAGCTTACCTTCGAGTAAAGAACGACAATCAGGAAATCTGGTTCAATGTTCTCTTTCCAGGCTACAATTTTTTAACCACTGTATCAGAAATCTTCACACTTTACACATTATAACACAATTTTTTCCCCTAATAACCACGTACAGGAAAAGAATATATGACTATTATTCCTTCTCTGTGAGGGGCTACAGCCTCACCAGTAACCAAGACAAAGTAACTGTCACCATGACAAGAACTACAGGCACAAAATCTGAAATGCAAATTTTACCTGTATTTATGTTCTTATAAACTGTATTGACAGCAGCAGATTGAGAAAAAGGGGACGGTGCACTTTAACTTCACAAAATGCTTACCACAGTTTCATTATGTCACACAGTAACTGAAAGTCAGCTGAGCTTTAGGGAAGGCACAAATGGGAACTTTTAAAGATATAATATACACTACTGACATTTAAAAAGATAAACACCAAGTGCAGAGAAAAGGGAGCTAATTTAATAAAATAAGGCTTGGCAGTGAATGTTTATTTGCCTTGGAGGACTTGTTTTCTTTTTTTAAAGAGCACCATTCACATTGCTCATTTTCAGGCTTGGTTACATCCCTGATGGATCATTTTCTACTTACTACCCTTATTACAAAATAGTGGACTATTTCACAGCAATAGTCCCAATCACTACAGCAATACAATGCTGTGTATTATGCTATTCATCTTAAAAATGCTCCATAAGTATTGAAAACTAGACCATAACACTGAAGACTACCTTGAATAAAGGTAGCCTGTAGTTATTTCAACCAAAGTACTTAATTGTCTCCACCCAAACACTGCCGTTATCTGTTTGCATCCTTCTCGTTGTTAAGGGTTTGATGTAAGTAGAAGTGTGGTTTTACCTGAGTTTTGATTCCTTCTTTGTCATCTGTATGAGAGCCGAGGCCTCTTTAGAAATCTCCGCATGACAGCGAATACCATACCATTGAAAAATGGACTTTTTCTTTCAAAGGTGTCCTTGAAAAATCTTCAGCTGGAAGCCCATCTATACTAAATTGGTTTTTCTGAATTTAAACTGCACCACACTGGACTATGCTAAAAGCTCTAGAAGTATCCCCATGCAAACACATGTCAACATATAGCCCTTAAAAAGCTTTTTCAAATAATTTTCTAAGATGCTAAATCCATTTATTGAGTCTCAGAAGAGGAAACACAGAGAAAGGATAAGAAATTAACATTTTCCAGTGCGAATGTTGTTTCTAACACTACTACCCTAACACTACTCCTTCATGACAACAGTGCCACAAAGGCTGTTTTACAGGAAGTACAGGATTGCTGCCAGGAGTCTGGCTCCAAAAGAGTATATACAACCAACAAAGATGAAGCAAAAACAGAGAATACAAAACCCAAATGACTGCTCAAATAAAGGAGCAAGGGTCAGAATGGGAATCAGAGATGACTGTCCAGGTCATGTGGAAACAATGAGCAGCCCAAAGCAACTGATGGGTAAGTTCTTACACCCATTGAAGTGTAGCAGGTCACACAGCAGTTTTACAGACCAGTTCTCAAGTGGTTAGGATTGTTGAGCACTTTGCTGTTGAAGCTGAAGCCCAGACAGTGACAGAAGAGTTCAGTTGTCCAGATGAAACCTAACAGACTAGTAACAACCTTTAAACAAATCTTATGATTTTCAGAACTGCACAGCAACATTAGTTCTTGTGACTTCATTTTTACACAGTCATAACTGGAAAATTCCTCCACCTCCCCATGGAGCTTTTAGAGTCATGATACAGACCTGAATGTTGCAAAATGAACTGCTGTGGGATATGAAATTCAGTTAACCATAACAGGTGCTTGGGACACCTCTGTAAGTATTATATGTTTGTCATTTCACAGCCCTGAACAAATGCAACTGACCATCTATTAACAAATAAGATTTACTTACAGCTCTAAAATCCTGTTGTATGGCATTTATTGATTCAGTAATTGTGGGGTGGGGTGGAAGCCAGATTAAAATTTGCATAACAGCAGTTTCCAAACTGATTATAACAGACAAAAGGAGATTTCAGGATGCTGCAAATGCCCTATGCATTTTACACAGAGTATGTGCTGTATGAAGTGCTGGGAAGAACAGGGTAGGAGGAGATGCAGATCTGTTCCCTTGATTTCAGTTAACTGCTTGTTCTGCCTAGAATACTAACTCTCTGAGAGTTAGTATTGTCTGCTCATAAGCTGCCCTCCATGGCCAGACTCCGTGAAGCATGAACTGGTCTATCAGAACTGCTCTCACAACTGCCTCAAATGCAATTATTCCATTTAGAGTCTCTCACCCTCCCAGAAACAAATGCTGCAAGCAGGATCTGCGTGTAGGTGTAGTTACACCTACGCAGAAACTAATCATAGATTAAACTAGACAGATGAATCATCAGAAGTCAGCACCCTCTATAAACACAGATATTTAATGCATAGATAGATGACTCCTAATTGTCTGCTGATGACATCTGTCAGTTTGGTGCAATAGTATAAAGCTTTATTTTAGGCTCTAGCCACAAGTACAGGATAACCTCAGACTTACTTAGCAACTTCTAGTGCAGAATAAAAAGGCAGGAATTCATAATACGACTGCTAGTTCATTACTACAGCACGGGACAGAAGGTAATCTCTGTATTGTAGACTGACAAAGGAAAAACTCTGAGATGGAATAAGGAGATCACAACACTCTCTGAAGAAACACCTGAGTATGGGTAAAATAATTCTTATCAGCAGTGTTTTAAAATTGCATCTACAGCTAAAATCGAGTGCATCTTGATGTAACAGGAGTACAGTTCAGAACAACTCAAGCGACAAAGTGCTAAAGAATGTTTTACATAGGACTCACATCATGAGGAGACTTGCTAAGAACTCTGCTGCCAAGACTCAAGAAAGAGATGAGCAACTTTAATAAGATCAGGGTAAATGAAAGAAAAATTTTAAAAAAAGAAGAAGAAAAGAAAGGTCAATGTAATAGAAATCTTTTCTGACTACAAAGACTGAAGAGATGAAAGGCAAAAAGAACTTCGTGTGTTTTCTACCTTCTTGTTTTTGGACTCAGATGCACTGGCACATCTCTGCAAATGTCAGTGAGTCAGAAAGCAAATCAAAAGAAACAGCTCTGATCTGGGGAGTGTGCTTTTGAAAGGAATACTTCTACTAAAAGTCTAATGTGGCACATCAGGCCACTTGGATAATGAGGGGCAGCAGATGAGAAGGAGAATGAATTATGTCAGCTCCCAAATGAGAAGGCTGATGGCAGAGATAGGTCCATTTCGCTGGAGCTTTCATTAGGAATCATTTGTGTAAAAGCACTTTGGGCCTCAGCTTTGGAGCACTCTTTTCTGTACAAAATGGGTGCTGTTGGACAAGAAATTTCAAGGAGGTAGTCTATGGCTTGGAGCCACAAAACAGCAAACTCTCACCTCAAAACATTTCCAGAAACCTTGAAAAATACTGAGCTGAAGTCCATTTCTGTCTACATTTTCCTAGAACTTCAGAAATAATTATGAATTTAAAGGAAATTATCTAAGTATCATGACTTGTAAACTGCATCTAAAAATGTTGCTTTATCTTTTAAGATTGTTAACTGATTCAAGAATCGCTTCTAATATCCAGAGATTTTTGTTATACAATTGTAACAAGTAAGTGATATTCATATAGAAATGTAATGACAAATGTAATTTTTCTAGTGACATTAAAAAAAAATAAATGAGTACACAATTTAAGAGAAGTTTAAATAAGCTTTTGAGATTTTGTTGAAAAGCTTTAGACAGCAGGTTTCCAATGGAAGTTCAGGAGAAATGTGGATAAGTGCAACTATTCTAATAAATAAATAAAAGTCTCCCCAGAACAAGTTGAAAATACCACAAAAAGGAATAGCCATGGTCTCTTTCATTCACCTTTTAGCAACACATTTCCTTGAAGTATTTACCATTACTGACAAATAAAATAGGATTAATGTGTAATCAAGAACAACTGAAATTGTCATAAAAAAACAAATTAATACTGTAATGTTATTGCTATTGTTTTTCTAATTGAATTTTGTAATTTACTTCCACAAATACTCAGGTACTCATGTGAAGATTCAGACTATTCAAAGTGCTGAAGGAATGATAAATGTGCTCTGATTTAATTTACAAATAATCAATGAAACTAAAATAGCTAAATAAGAAATACAGAACTATATTAAATTTTTTTATTATAAATGCATTTGGTGAACTAATTTAGAAACTGGACATTGCCATGTTTTTATTAAAACAAGCAAATTCTCTGCTGGCTAATCATGACTTAGAAAGCACCATGACAAAGAGAGTAAGAGAGAGCACAGGTCAAGTCAGGTAATGATCAAGCAGCAGCCTTAAATTTTGACCAGTGCTTGGACTAGCTCTACTGTTTGATTGTCTCAAAAAGATTATGTTCTTTCTCTCATGAATTTTTGTATTATTCTGCTACCCAGTTTCATTCAGAGCTACAGATGGAAATGTTGGGGGGAACAAGCATACTTCAAAACAAAGCCATGAATGATGCTGTTTCAAAGCCAACCAGGGATGAAAGAAAATCAAAGGAAGACTGTTCTAATGAGATTTCTCCTCCAAAGATTTTTGGATGCACTTGGATACACATTTGAACTCTTCAGGGTTTATCTACTGGGAAATGAATTGCTGGGCAATCTTCTTATGCTCACAGGTCCAAGTTACGACCTGGAATGTCTTGTTGTGCTAGAAGTGATAAAGCAATAAAACTGATAGCTTTAGAGAATTAGAAGGTTGGAACTGAACCAGGAGAAACACAAGATAATTAATGGGAACCCATTAACTTTTTCAGCGTGCTTAGTATCCTATCTAAAATACAAAGCATTTCCATAAAAGTAAACCATAAATATTTCAGATTATAAATGAAGGTGCAATCTGTCCTTATCTGGACACATCCATATCAATGCTGGCTTTCATCCGAGGTTGCATAATTAAGATGGCAACAGAATGACAGAGAGTCCTTAATTTGAGTTGTCTAGGGCAGAGTGAATTGATGGAAATACACAGTTTTGCAAAAAGAAAAAGGCTTTGCTGGCTGACAGCTTTTAAGCACAGCTGCTTTCTGGGAACTAGGGAATTGCACATTTTGCTGTAGCTTTGGTATGTTGCCATTTTAGTCCTTTAAATCTCTGTCCAAGACAGTAAAGAATTGTGAATGAAATAGTCTAGGAATATAGTTCCAGAACACACTTTTCCTGTCTCAGAAGAGGAATAAGCAACAACATGAGGGCAACCTGTTAACCAGAGTCTCTGGTAATATCATGGAGCCACGAGTCCCATAGGTGGCTCAAAAGTCTGTCCTCCTTCTGACGCAAAAGCTCCAGAATGTTCCCAAACAATTGTGGGAAACTTACAATTATTATGGACAGTGATTTTGGGGACTAATGCATGTTGCAATGGAGAGAAAGCTTGAAGAAATTTGGGCACATAACTTTGGTTTTACCAGGTTACCAACACTGAAGCACAAAGTTTTTCAATTAATAAGGGCTGCTAGGAGTGAAGAACATTTCTTCATCACCTTTACTCTTTTCTTTTCTGAATAACAGTAAGAGATAGCCCATAGCAGCAGAGAAACACACAGCAGCATACCTGGAACATGGTGCTGATTAGCAGTTCCCATGAAGACAAGTATGGTTACTAAGTCATTGAGAGAAGGGTCCTTTCTCCAAAATTTTCTTCAAAATTTTGTCAACCTTCTTATTTTTTTAAAAAATCACATGGTTCAAATCATTACAATTCTGGTTCTTACAATTTCAGATCCAGATGAAGGAGTTTTAAGAATTAATTCCATCACTGCCTTCTCATTGCAATGAATGGAGAGAAACAATTAAGGTCAGAATCTGCTTCATTGCTCACAAAGCTCAAGGGCTTTCCACAAAGAAATCCAGGGTTGAGTTAAGCATAAAAAATGAAAGAGCCAGTCTGACTTCTCTTTTCTGTGTATTTGCAACATTCTTGTTATGTACACACACTCCCTTTGCTTGCTAAAACAACCCTTTCCATTATTATCAACCTTACCTTGCTGACCAGCATCCTGTGTTTTCTGAGCCAAAGACAGTGTGCTTTGAAAGCAATATTGCATTTCTAGAGTAGACAGGGATTGGCAGCATTTGCATAGATTTGTTTGGACAAAGAATGTCATGTTACTTCAAAGACAGCAGTCTTTTTTTTTCTTCCAATTTTTTCTCCATATGTTACTTGCCAGAAATTTTTAAGGTCTAGAGCATAAGCCAAGAGCAGCTTTTAGTTGGTTCTCAGGAGTGATTTCATATTTTCATTAATTAGAAGTAGGAGAAAAAATGCAAAAGTAAAATAATCCAGACATAGTATTTGGATTTTTCCATTAATTCCTCTGACTGTGGATAGGATTCAGAACCAAGACTTCCTCACAGAAATAAGCAACGAAGGAATCAGAAAAACATATCTACTTCTGAAACTTTTAAATATTATGGATGAGAGATTCTCTGAATCCTGTACTCATTTCAACAGACCATGCAGAGCAGAAAGGCTTTGCAGAGGATCAGTTGAAGGTCTAGGTCCTTAATTAGCTCAATGGATTTTTGCGCAGAGATGAGCAAGGGCCAGAAGGATGCCAGATGGGAGCAGTAGCCAGGTGGCTGATACAATTAGTCTGACAATGCGAAACTCAACACCAAGTCACACACAAACAGCTGTTGTATTTATCACACAGAACAAAGGCCTCAACTGTAAGGAAGAACCACAAGTCCTGATCTGGACATGAAACTGGATGCTCGTAAAGATTAAGGAAAACATAAAAGCACATTAAGCGTGACTGAACCTTGCACTGAACAGGATGGACTGTTCAGAAAAGATGGAGATGACACTAAAGAAACGGTAAGCGATTTGGATAAACAAATCCAGTTTATGTCAAACCACAGGCAGAAACATGCAAAACAGGAATCAAAGATGTGGTGGCTTTATTTACTAGAGGGGGGAAGTGATATTGGCAACTACAAGGTCTGATGTAAATCAGGAAAAATATGAATGGATGAATATCATATATAAAACACCATGACAGATAACATGATCTGATTTGCTAGGGTAGGCAATTTTCTAGGGACATTAGGTAAAATCTAATCCATCAGAATAAAGAAAATCAATCAACATGGTCTCAGACAAAAAAATTATTATTTAAGATGCAGAAGATACAGAAGAACTGTAAGATGAGTAAATAACTAGTTACCATGAGGGGAAGATTGCTGGTGATTACAGTTTTACAGGAGTCTAATGTAATGTTTGAATTAACAGGATAAAAAGAGGAGATGACAAAGTTATTTTCTAGTGCCAAAATGGAAGAATTGTCAACATAAATGAAAGTTGGGGAGTTTTTAATAGGAAGACCTTGCTGCTGGTAAGTTCCATCAGTGTTAAAAACCAGTGTTTCACAGCACTGTGCTTCTAGGCTCTGTACCAGAATTACAATTTCTGCTATTAAGTGGAGAATCGTATTTTTTAAACAAACAAAATGACAGTACAACAGTTGCAGAGTGTTGTCACTGTAAATAACTGAAAAGGTATTTCTGCAGTTGAGGGTCAGTGGCATGCAGCTGAGCAGTCTGGGTCCCTCCCACTAAAAGACTTAACACTATGCACCGCTCAGGGCACAGTGAAATTGAGACTGATGATTGTCTGCTAACTCCACTGACTCAGTGACAGCACACTTGAAATTTTTATTATCTGTTTCCTGGCACATTAACTGGGCTGACTTACACCCCAAACTGCCATAGCAGTCAGAGAAGTTCTTCTCATGGCCATTATAAACAGTTGCATTGAATTCTTGCTCATTATTCTTTGTGAAAGAAAACCACTGCGCCTGGATTATTGGAAATCTGTTTCCATTAAAACAGCTCTGTGTGAGTCATTGTCTGTGGCAGGGAATATGCTGTAGCTCTCTGAGCAACTCTATAAAAATCTCCATGGAAATAAGGCTCCTTAGTACTGGGAGAATGTGACCTGCAGAGAGCTCTGTCCCACATATTCTTCTTGCCACGTGGGCATGGGACAAGTAACCTCAGACAGCAGTGTGGAAGCTCTTTTCTCAGTAAGTGGTATTAAGCATAATCACCTTCGCAGTGAGGCCTTCAGGGAGCCAGTGTGTTGAGGACATGATGTGTTGTAATCTGCTGGGAATAAATAGAGACTGCAAACCTCAAGAGAAAAACAAATTGATTAGATGCAGAAAGCATGAAAGTGCAGTCAGTATCACAAGTGCCTCCAAGAGTTTCCTTAGGCAGGCTTAGTTTCTCTCAGTAGCTGCCGTCCATAGATCCAATATGACAGCCTTGTGTGTATGCTACTCTTCCACTGCACTGTGTTCTGACTCAGAGAGGTGACGTGATGTCAACATAAATTTTCTAGAAGTTGTGTTTTAGGCTTTGATCCCTGACATCCCAACAGGAAAAACTGGAAGCTTCACTTCTTCATTTGCTCTCTATTCAGTGTGGTTACCTTTTTACAATAATAGATCAAATCTAGAGGATACATATACTTAGTAATACTGAGTCTCATGCAGAAGTGATCAAAGAGCACTATGTGTCAACATTTCCTTTGATGAGGATGTTGCATAAGAAAGGATTCCCTGCTGTTTTAAAGTCAAAAGTTCCATGAAGTAGAAAAACTTTTTAATAACCATAATATAAACACACACCTTGTCTTTACTTTCCTTTTTCAATTTGATAAGAGAAACCCTATAATGATTTCAAAAATGTCATTTTCTTGGTAGAAACCTGAATCCTGAAAGGTACAATCATGACAGAGAGCCCAAAAAAATATGTATTCCTCTCAAAAGAATCAAATGTCTTTGAAATCTCCAGTGTTCTGATAAGACTGGCTGGTAGAAGCTGCCCTGCACCTTGCACTTTTACTATCTTACTGCTGTATTATGCATATATTGATACCTGAGACTTTTCTTACAGTTTCAATTTCCAGACGTCTCAAATCCCTAAGGCTTTCCAGAGGATAAAAGATAGAGTGCATTTTTTTACATTATTAATTTTCCTGAGTACTCTTGCTACTAAGAATATTAATTTGCTGTAGTAAATCAAGATTCACATTTTGGGGTTGGCAAATCAGCCAAAAATTTCAGAATCAACTCTTTCATTAGCATTTCTTAGAAGTATACGTCTTTTTATCCACAGATGTAACTCTGTTTCCCCATTTCCTGCATCCTATCACAGTCAAGCTGCTGCACAGACAGGCTGTAAGATGCCAGTTGACTGCTTCACAATGCTGTTAAAAAGGGCATTCACCCTCTGTCTATTGTCATCCCCCTGGAAAAGTTTTTTTGATACAAGTCAGCCCTCTCTTTTTGTTAGTAAGGAAGGAGGAAGAACCACATTTGCAGAGGGTTTCAGGTCACCATGGAGCACAAATATCTGTGTTTCCTTCTACTGCTTTCCATTTCATGATTCTTAATTAAACCCATCTGATGAGTCCAAATGGCTTAGGGTTCAAGGGCTACTTAAAGGAGGTTATTTGTAATCCTGCTTGGGAATAGTGCAATTAAGAGGTATCTATTTAGTTCAAATATAAATCATATCCCTGTTGGGTCATCTCTGAACTCTACAATATGGCATCTGCCATGATCCACAAAAACAGTAGCATAGCTGACAGTTGTGACAGATCCTGTGTATCAGGAGTGGATGCAAATTCAACAGCTCTACCATTCAATAGTTACATGTGGAATAACTGATGAGATGTCTAAGGATTCTTAGAGGGATTTGATCAGAGTAGAGGAGGCAAGACAGGACAATTCTCCATTTCTCAGTGGTGATCCCACAGAAGCCAGCTGGCTAATTAGCTAGTCAGATAACATGACATTCAGCTAACAACAAGACCATGAGGTAAGTAGCTACAATAGCTAATTAGATTCCTTCTGTCAGAATACCACTCACAACATCCCTCTATTGAGGGTGCTTAGAACTGTGTGTAGGTGGCAGAATATTCTCTGTCCAGAAATTTGCAAAATCAAGGTCCTGAAGGCCCTAAAAATTCTTTGAAAAGTTAAATTTTTTTTCATTGCCCTCTCACCTTCTAAGTGATTTCATCTAGCACCATATGCAGCTGTGACCAAATATTTGAAAGAACACCCATGTTTTCCATTCTACATCTACTATATACAGCAAAAACACTGCTTAATAATGTCACTAAACTCTGTAAAATTCTTACTTAGTTGAACAATTAGTTTAATTAGACAGAAGGTTAATACAAATACCCTTTACTGGGAAATAAGCTGTGCTGACTTATTTGGTGGTTTCTGATTCCGCAATTCCCATAAGACACCATTTCTTCCTGATCAACATCCTTTCCAACATAATTGGAGAGTGAAGAAATATGTGAAAATTATATTAATTGAAAAGCATTTTCAAAGGCAGTCAGTGCTAATGAGACCAACCAGAAAAGTATAGCCAGCTATAAAAGTAAAATAGCATGACGCTTAACCCTTTGCTAAGGATAGTAATTAGCAGGAAGGTTAGGTTTAGTATTAATGAGGTAGTATTTTTATTTCACTGAGATTAAATTTAACAAGGCAGTTGGTCTAGGCTAGGAAGGAACAGTTGTTAAATACCATCCAGAGCAACATGAAGAAGCAGATACAAAATACACCACTTAGAAAATATAAAGGAAAAGACTGTTACATGTGGAAACATATGTCATGGGATACCCCTGGGTGTTTTAAGGGTATATGAACAATCAAAGAGGCGAAATCCTGGTTCTTGTAATCTGAAGTCACTTTATAGAATCACGGAATCACAGAATCACATAATGGGAAAGTTTGGAACGGACCACTGTGGGTCACTTGGTCCAACTTCCCTATCAAAACTAGGTCTAGGGTCATCCTAGAGCACATGGGACAGGTTTACATCCTGTTCTTGAGTATCTCCAGTGAAGGAGACTCCATGAACTCTCTGGTCAATCTCCTCCAGTGCTCAGTCACTTGTGTAGTAAAGAAATTCTTTCTCATATTCAGGTGGAACTTCCTGTTCATCAGTTTCTGACCACTGCCTCTTGTCCTGTTGGGGAGAACCTTGGAAAAAAGACTGGATCCATTCTCTTGACATCCTCCCCTCTCAGTAGTCTCTTCTCGAGGCTGAAAAGGCCCAGGTCCCTCAGCCTTTCCTCATGGGAGAAATGCTCCAGTCCCTTACTCACCTTTGTAGCCCTCTGCTGTACCTGCTCCAACAGCTCTAAGTCTCTCTTGTACTGAGGAGCCCAGAACTGGACATGGCACTCCAGATCTGCCTCACCAGGGCTGAGTAGAGGGGCAGAATCACCTCCCTTGACCTGCTGGCAATGCTCTTCCTAATGACCCCCAGGATACCATGGGCCTTCTTGGTCACAAGGGCACTACTGGCTCATGGTCAGCTTGTTGTCCACCAGCACCCCCAGGTCGTTTTCCACAGAGCTGCTTCCCAGCAGGTCAGCCCCCAGCCTGTGCTGGTGCATAATGTTATTCTTCCCCAGGTGCAGGGCCCTGCATTTGCCTTTGTTGCATTTCAAATGGAACAGGCTGCCGAGGGATGTTGCGGAGCCTCCCTCCCTGGAGACATTCAAAACCTACCTGGATGAGTTCCTGTGTAACTGCTCTAGGTTACTGCCTTGGCAGGGGGGTTGGACTAGGTGATCTCCAGAGGTTCCTTCTAATCCTTATGATTCTGTGATTCTCTTTCCATCTCTCCAACTTGTCAAGGTCAGTCTGAAGGGCTGCAAAGAACTGTGAGAAGCTGACCCGCTCCTCCCAGCTTTGTGAAATAGCGAACTTGCTGAGGAGGCATCTGCCTCTTTGTCCAAGTCACTGATTAGTACGTTAACGATGGTGGTCCCAGTATTTGACAGTCTTCAAACTCCCAGCCTAAAATCTGTTTTCTCTCAGGAGTACATAAATGCACAACGTGGAGGTAAAATGTGGGGAGTCATTCTTTTCATCCAATGCAACCAGCAGACCCAAACCTTCCTTTCAAACAAATCACATTGCATAGTGCAGTCTGATGGAGAGCATCACACACTTCTGCCCTTGGCCTCATAGTGACTGTTCAGCATGCTCATATCTGCAATAATTTTATATTCATTAGAATGCTATTTTTCAAACTATCTGCATAATGTCTTGTCTCTTCAACAGAGTAAAAAAAAAAACCTCAGGAGACACAGGAAATATTAAAATGAATCCTACAGATCGTCTCCTTCTCTATTATTTTTGCTCCCTTCCTAACCTAGGAGGGGATGGATTTGAATTCTCCCCCTGGATTGAAGAGGAGCAGGTTACATACACCTTGCCCACCATTTCTGCCAAAGCAACTGTGTGACTTTAGCTGGCTTTGAGTCTTAATTTTGACACATTGTGCCATGCTCAGAGTCCCTGTTCTTACTGCATGATGAAGTGTCATGCTTGACTTTTTCCACTAAGCATATCTGTGACTGGGTGGCAGGATTAGGCAATAAAATGCACAAACTTCATTCTTCACTCCCCTTCTCCTATAAGAATTTCTATTCTTCCTTATGGGCATGAGGCCATATGCATATGGGTGACTGCAGAGCAGGATGTCTCTGGAATGAGGCTCTCCCCAAGTATGCAAGCGCACACCAGTGAAAGCAGTGTTTAAAGTAAAGTATGGGTTTGGGCTGGGGATTCTTCTTGCCACACCTTGTCTATTTCCTCAGCATTCAGCAGAGTTTTGACTTCGCTTTGCTTCGAGAATAGTATGTTCTCTATGCCATGAAGCATACATAAGGCACTCACAGACAATGTCCTCCCTGGCATCCTCTCTCAAATTAAGAGGATAATTATCAGGGAAAATGATGGAGAGTTTGTTTAGACATATCAACAATAGATTCTGGGGTACCAAGTAGCTTTTGGCCAATTTGTTCTTTGCCTCTCTCCTTTAGTACCTTGAGTCTCTTCATCAAGCGCCTTCATCTTCATACTTTGGCAGTTGCCCAGGAATTTGAGAAATTTTCAAATATTAAATATTATTATTAAACAGCAAGTCCCATCTATACTGATCGCATCATAGTTCTTAAGAAGACCTGAGTATTTGTAGACTTCAGGAATCAGACATCTAGGTTGGATCAACCTTTTCCATCAGCCCAACCATAAGAGATTTTTCTCCAACATTTTCAGGTAGTTTAAATACTCCAGAAAGCCTTGTGAGCAACAGACAATTCTGAATAATGTCATGTGTATGGACCTACTAAAGTACTGCCAGATACTTCTCACAATCAGGTCTCTGAAAATCCACCCCATTTTTTCAATCCAGAAAATTGTAATTATCATGATACAAAGGGATTACTGAAACCTATAAAGGTTGAGAAATTGGTTATCTCTGCCAATTCTCACACAAGACTCTATTAATGCAGGTTAATGTGGCAATAAACCATTTGTTAACAGCAGTAATTGACCAATTGTGAGGAAAATACGCTATATTTAATGAATAATGTCAGGAAGACAGAGTGCACAGAAACCTGCTGGCATTGCTATTCATATTTTTGCTGTCTGTGGTAGTGAATATGGGTAAATGGTTGTTTCTAGTGGCAATTTGCTGTCAGAGCCCATTACTCCATGAAACATCAGAACTGCAATCTGTGATAAACTACTCTAAAACAGAAGCTCAAAGTAAACTCGTAAGTTTTCTCTATAGCAACCTGTTGCTCCCCAGTGGCTAAAATTTCATATATGATCTCCCCTGCCAAGGAGATTCCCTAGTCTAACAGATGAACTAGCTTTTCCAAACAGTCCAGCAATTCCTCTGTATTAAGCAAGACTAGAAACAAGGCCTTCGGGGCTCTATCCTCTCTTTTGTTGAGTCTCTGAAAGTGATAAAACATAATGTGGAGAGGAAGGAGGAAGAGACAAGTATTTCTGTTAAAAACTCCCAAATAATTCTCTTATCTACAAAAGATAAAATTTCCTGCCAAGCTTGTCCCCAAAACACAACAAAATGTGCTTCAAAAGATTTTCATTACTTTTATTCTCCCTCCCCTTCTAACATTTTTCTTGTGATTGAATGCAACATACTAAATAGCATTCAGACTTCCTTTCATTGCTTTCTTATCACTTTTCTCTACTCCTATCTGACAGTACAGCTTTTTGGAGGTAGAAGTCTTGAAATACCATTGAGAAAGAAAAAAGTATAAACAAATGAAAACTCTCCAGTGTTTTGCTTCCACTAACAAAAACAAGGGACAATAGAGAGGAAGATAAAAAAATGTTATGCTACTAATTCAACATCTCTAGTTTTAAAAACTAAATGGAAGTTATAAGTTTGAGGGAAGTTTTGCAAATACACTAAAAATGTCTACTTTTAATATTACAAAGATAGTAGTGGCTCTAGAAACAGTCAAAACCAAGGTAGAGCTCTGAAAACCTGTAAGTTTTTTTAAGCTCTGAAAACCAAGGTAGAACTGAAACACTAGCCAATCTATTAAGGACTCTCAGCTTTTCAACTTTGCAATATTTATAAAAGAACAAATTCATCTTTTCAGGTGTTCTTAATGAAACAAGATTATTGCAACTCCCAACATTACAGCAAGAATTAAATTATTTATAGCAAAGAATGAACTATCATAATTCCATACTTTTACTGAAATTTGACAATAAAAAGCAGCTTCAGTTTCCATTTACCTCCTTTTCTGCAACAATTCTGCAAAAAAAAAAATCATCTCTCACAAGATTCACTGGATTCCAACAAAGAATTGAGCATTTCTTTTAAGGGATGCTTATCAACAAATGTGCACTGTTATACAGTGGAAATATGGCTCCAAATAAAGACAATTTAATTCCGAGTTAAAACTCCACTCAGCATAATTAGACCCTAAATTAAACAAACCAATGTTCCCCAGTTTAACTCTAATAAGTACCGGTTTTAAACTAATTAATTTTGAAGGCATTGCAAAGAAATCTTAGTATTTCCCAAGGAATAATGAATGGCTTGTAATTTGATTTTTATTGAGCTATTACCAAGTCCTATGTGAATTAAATCAAGGCATCAATAGCAATTCCTCCAAAGTATGATCTGAAAATATAAATAATATATTAAAATAAGTAAATAAATACCATTGTGTTGCCCTGAAACAAGACAAGGCAAGAACACAGAGCAAGAACTAAGGAGATGAGAACTAGAGGGTATTTCTGTAGGCCTGTTTGTCTCATGTAGATTTGATCAGTATTTTATAATGCCTGCTGCATTTTGCATGTATTTCACACCAACAAATATCCTCTTCATGTAAGTGTTAAGGGTTGACAGCTAAGGTGCCTTCTTTGACCAAAGGGCTTGTGAAACTTTTTCCCTGGGAATGAGATGAAATAAAAGATACAGAGAGATGAGAGATGAGAGATGAGAGGTGAGAGATGAGAGAGGATCACCAGACAGAAGAGCTGCCTCCAAGGGCTCCTCTCCCCATGCTGGCAGACCTTGTTCCTGCTGCACCAGGAGTCAGAGACAAAACTCCAACTGACTGCACTGGGAAAGTGACAGACTCAGACAGAGCAGGACTGTAGATGTGGGCATGTCAAAGTTTAATGAATGGACCACATCAAAAACAAATATGGAGGAAAAGGCTTGTGAATCTTCCTCTGCTTTCTCTGGAAGATATTAATGTCTTGTTACCTGCATTAGAACAATCTCTAGGGGTCACAATCAAGCTGGAGATCCACTCTACTAATTACTTATATGGAAAGAGATAATTCTGGAATATCTTACCATTTAAGAATACAAGGTTGGAAAAAGCAAGAAAAAAGTGTTTTGTGTCACATTTTGGAGATCAGTTAATGCCAGAAGATTCTCAGCAGCAGCACTGGTATTTGCTCATCCACCTCCCAGCAGACAAACCAGACAAGCTAATTTTATAAATGGAATGTGAAGGGCAAAAAGTCTGAAAAAATCATCCAAGCTCATATGAGAAGTTGCAGAGATAGTAGGTAAATCCCACTGTAATAACACTAGTTATTTAAGTGTTTCAGAAATACCTCTCTCTCAGGAACAGTTCAAATTCCATGCTTATTACAGTGTGCCAGTGATTCCAAAATAGTGAATCTGAGTATCTGTTCAGATATACTAAGATTAGGTGTCCCAATTAAGGACGATGCTGTGTATTCAAGTAACAGGAGATGCTAAAACATTCAGTCCTGAAATGAGGCAACAAACACAATAAAATAATAAACAAAAAAGAACACACACTAAGACTATTTGTAGGAATATTTTTCTCTGACTACCAGTCATTCTTGGTACATAAAAAGCCAAAAATAATGGTGTCAGTGCATGAACATGTGAATGTGAAAGCTAACTGCAGCAAATGAAACAGGAGAGTCCCTGCTCAGTGTTCAATGTGTCACTGCTCTGTAAATACAGTATGTCCCACATTCATGTTTAATGTTAGGGTAGAGGTGGAGTGCCCTTCTTCAGAAATATCTGGTGGGTTGAGCCTGCATTTTACCTTTTAGATATATATTTTATTGGCTTTGGATTTTTGGAAGTAAGTTCCAAGAGCCTCAGCAATCTTCTGTTTGAATTGTATTTTGCTTTGGTCTGAATGCCAGCACATTTCTTGGCATTAATTCTGCCTGTTTATTCTATTCACATTTGTTCATTCAGTTGGCTTGGTATGTTACAAGGTTGCTGGCAGTTGGGCCTTTTTTATTTAGTATTATTAGGTTTTATTATTTCTACAAGTCCCACTTAGCAAGAATTTCACCATTATATTAAAATGCAAAGGGCAATATCCACCAATTAATACTGGCTCCAGCAGTGACCATGCCAACACCATGAAATCAGTCTAATGAAGGAAATTAATTCTTCCAGTGCTGAGCTTTCTATCACATTTTGTCTTCTGAAAGAAGGAAAATGTTTCTGGCCCTTTCCAATGTCATGTCCTCTGGTAAAGTACAGGATAGATAAACACACGCATGCAGCACATTCGCACATGTGCACAACCTAACTGAAAATCAGTCAGCTTTAAAAAAGAAGAAATCACCTTGTGTCCAAACACCAGGTACTCACTCAAGAAATAAGAACCAACCCAAGATGCCAGTAAAATCAAAAAGTAGGCATCAGAGCAACAGCTGTTCACAAAAGGCAGTCCCATGACACACCTTTCCAGTCTCCACAACTCTGCAGGCACGTAAGACACCTCCCTCAGCAGTTGAGGTTAAGGATACAAAGTCACCACAAAAAAACCCATCCCGAAAGTGCTGGTTAGTGCAGCTCTGTAGATGTTTACATTACATTTACTTTTCTCCTGGCTTTTCTCCTGGTTCCTTCATACCCTGGGTGTTGCACCTGAAATAAATCATTGGTCTTTGCTGTAGTGGAGAGCCCAAAGCTCTGCAGAGGAGAAGAGAGCACACTTTCCCAAGGGACAGTGTGGCAGGACGTCCTACCCCTCTCCCTCCATCACATGGCTGGTGAATAGGTAACTCAGGCTGGGCCAAAAGCCCAGCAAGGGTTTATCTTTTGGTTGGTGCCCGAGAGTTTGGAGCCTCCAACCCAGAATCCACATCTTTGTGGGGAGAGCAGACATGAAAAGAGGTGAAAAGAATAAGTATGGGACCAAAAGACACACTTTTACACTCTAAAAGACGTATGAATCATCACAGAGGCAGAAGTCTCCTACACACACTCTGGAAATGTGCAAAGGTTTCTCCCCAGAGTCTGGATCCAGGCTCTGCTGGTTACTTTCCTAGGAACTGAGTGAAAGGATTCCAAGGTATACTTCACCACCAAATTGGCATCGGTAAGATACATTGGTTCCTAAGTTATATTATTTCTTGCTAGCTATACTAACAGGTACTTTTATGCACACTGAATTCTCTCTATTAGTAGTTTATTTTATTTTATTCCTGTGTAGTATGTAGTTTTGCCCCAAATCTTATGTCTGTTATTTTCTGTGTCTAATAAATGATAATTTATGTCTTATTAGACCTAATTGGCCATTATTAAAGAACTTGTGAAACAGACTGGGTCTTGGGGTGCTGGCCGTCCCAGTAAGAGCTACTGCCTGCTGCCAAAGACCTAGGCAAACGGACAGAAATTTTTCTAAGCTCCTGTCTCCATTAGTAACAGGCACTAAGGAGAAAATATTCACCCATAGCTGCTGGCGTGCAGCACCACAGTACTCTTCCTTTCCCATGACCTTGTACAGGTGGTCAGTGTAGCCAGGCAGCAGAGCACAGAAACAACCATTGGTTTACACAGTGTCAAAGATGAGGAGGAAGAGGGGCCATGGGAACTATGCAGCAAATGTAAAGCTCACACCAAGTGTATGAGACTGGCTAAGCTAGACCTAAGACGTGTGAGAAAAGGGCAGCTGAAAGGTATTCTAACCCCTAAAGACACAGGAAAGGTGTAGGGAACATGTCGCAGACAACTCATCCCAATAGCATTGTTGTGAGAGCAAAAGGAACTCATTAAAAACATTTTAAAACATTTTAAAGAGTACTTAGGAAGAAATTTGAACATTTTTAATAGTTATTGTAAAAAGGGAACAAAAATCAAGTGGTCAACCTTCTTTTAAATTATGAGGAAGGAACGGTAACCATGGGTGATATTGTTCATGTTTCTCTGACACTGCAGAACACTCAGGTATGGGAAGCACAAAAGGGTTACAGCTTTTGATCCCCTCTGGATGTAGAGTTTATGTTGACTGCTGTGAAGTGTGTGGGCTTGAGGCAGATTTGCTCCCTAGACTTTTGTAGACTAAATTTCTCTTACAGAGTTGTGTGAGAACTGGATGAACTTACTAACCCTGGTGATACATTCCTATTCTATGAATCTGTTTCTTCCTGCAGGGTTGATGAAGAAGAAATTCAACATTTACAATGATTGCATAGAGGATGATTGTATAAAAGGTAAAACAAGATTTATCATGTCTGGCCTCACATTAAACATGTTTCTGCTAATTTACCTATACACCATGATCACAATTTCTTTTGTATTTCTAGTTATTCTGAATTTCATAATAAGGGTCAAGGTTAATACAAAGCAGACATGCAATACATCCTGAGGTTCATTTGGGTGTTCTTTTTAATGTCAGGATGCTCTATTTTTCATACTCTGGTATCTCATAAATAATTGTATATACTGCACTGTAAACCCTAAGGGGAAATTCAGCTATTATAAAGAAACGACAAAAAAACCTCATGTTCAGAAAACCAACCCATCCATATACACTTCTTTCCTCATAAAAATCTCCCAGTCACTTTCTAATTTGTTTTCATTACAAACTTCTATTCAAGAAACAAATGGTTGGTACATTGCACAATATAAAGAAAAGTAGCCACACACAGAAATCTCTTTTCCCTCTAGACTGACAGTTTTTCAAATGCTTGCCAGCAGGTTAAAAAATGCTTCCTATAAAATCAATTACAAGTAGTGCCACAAATAGTCATTTCAGTCCAGTCTCCTACACCAGAAACATTTTTTGCCAGGACAATCATCTTAAAATAAATGTTCCTGTGTACTCCCTCTATTTTGCACTCTCACTCCTGGGAAATTCCAGTTGCAGTAGTCTCAATGTATTCTACAAACAAACACAAAACAAAACCAAAAACAAAAACCCAAACAAAACAAAAGAAAAAGGGGGGTGGGGAGAAGGCATTTCCATGGAGGACCTATCTGTCAGATTATGCTTCCTGCTTCTCTTCGAGAATTCCTACCGTCACCATCAATGAGATAGAGCTTCACACCCAGGCACCACCTGCTAAACTCAGCCATTGGGGTCAGATCCTTCTGCTTTTTCCTTTTCACAAAGTAAATTCAAGTTCCAAACACATGGACAACAAAGCAAACCACTGTAAAGCAAGCTAAGGATGGTGACCCATTAACATGACCACCACTTTCTATCTGGCATGCCCTTCATGATTTCTCTGCTGCAGAACAGCACAAATTCTACTCACAAGCTACACTTAACCTTTATGTACTACTTTTATGAGCCAAGCCTATACCATCGTGTCATCTTGCTAAACAAAGGAAGAGCAATTTTGTAGCTGGAGAAACTGAAGCACTGAAAAGCAATGCAATCTATCACAAAGCAAGATCCTGTTGGAAAGACTGGATTCTTCCTTGTTTTTTCACTCTTCCCCTCCTGCTCTGCTATATGTAACACAGAACAAGAAAACTACCATGAGTATAAGAAGAGGGAAAATTTAATCTTACTTCAGCCATGTCTCTAAAACATGGAAAGTGGGAAAGTTGTATATTAGGCAGAGTGAAACCTGCATCTGAGAAAATTAATTTCATGGATCAGGCATCACAAATCAAAATGCTCCCATACACAGAATTTTTCAATTTTTTTCAAACTCACTGATTTATTGTTACAAAGCTAGATATAATTAATACAATTAATTCACCTTTTAGTTGTGCTGACAAGTCCAGAAGGACTAAACTTGGATTCAGATATCAAAATTATTTAGCCCTTTGCCACACTGTAAGGTCATGGGGACCCTTCTCCTTTGACAAACTTATTCAGTAAGTACTCCTGCTCCTAAAGTTGCTCCTCTAACCTCCGGCTTAAAGAATTAAAAATCTATATGAACAGCACAGATCTAAAAGCATTTTCTTTGTTACTGGTTAAACATTCATGCTTCACATGACTCAAGAATTTATTCCTTTGTTTATGTGCAAATGCTTTGTCATGTAGAGACAGCTAAGTCTGTCTTATCAGCTGACACTGTAAAGGTGACACTCTATCAAGGGTACTTGCAGTATTTAACAATACTATCCTGCTGAAAGCCTTTGGGGCTCTGGTTCGTGGAGCAGAGGAGCAAATTGAATTATATGGAGAGATCCACAAATGTGTCAGACAAGGAGTGGTAGCGCAGTAAACCCCTCCTTCATGGCATGGTACAGCTGCATCTGACAAACCTTGCATGAAGTCAAATCAGAGCTGTACATACCTCAGAGGGCTACAGCCTAAATTATCAGAGGGACCCTGGACAGCATTACAGTCCATGGAAAGGACAACTTAGTGCAGACTGCTACATCTGACAGGCATCACTGCCACTAGCACCAGAATTTTTCCCCAGAGACAGAGGAGTTACTGTTTTTAAAACCAACAGAATACGTCTGAATTTGCCAAGCCACACACTAGATTTTTAGTGGTAAGAGCAGATTTTTAGACATGACATATGAAAAAGGCATTTATGATCACTCATTAAAGAAAAAATGTAGCACCTCAGGAATACATGTGAATATATTCTCCAGCTCACCCACAACCAACAGTTCCCATTCTATTGAAGAATAAAGACCTTCTAAGGCTGTTAGTAAACAACTAATTTCTTTGATCTGTTATTTTGATTCTGGAACAAAGAGTTTCTGTGCAGCATAACAAATTAGTTCACCCATAATACAGCATGTCATACATACCGTTGTCTTGAACATGTTTCATCTCCCAGCTCTATAAAAGATATGCAGCACCATCTACTTTTTTTCTGAGCAATCACATCTGGACCCTCATCTCTCTGCACAGTACAGAATAGGCAGTGAGAAACTGTAAGTTCCAAGGAATTAATGCAATAAGCCTCATATTCTACATTTATTTTATTTTTAGTCCTAGCTAAGTCTATTATATGTCCTTAAATTGAAACCAATATATTTTACTTAGTTTTAATATTTATTTGAACTCAGTCCAAACCTATCTTCTCCAAAACAGTTCTGTGTTAGTAGGCATGATACCTCATCCATACATCAGAAACCAACAGGCAGTGCACTATATATTGAACCCACAAAGCACGCAGCTGACAAGTACTGACATTAAGTATCAGCAGAATTGCAGGAGACATGAGTGCCTGGACTCTAGTGGCAATAATTTCTAATAGCAGAAACCTTCTTAGCATCGTGCCTCATTACTTTAATATTTTGTGGAAAGTATTATATCCATTATAGATAGAGGATGACATCTTTCATTAACAGCTCTAAGACAAAAAGCACTTAACTTCTCATTACTCTGAACAGAGTCGTATTCCAGCACTAAACTTAAGAGCCACTTACAAAGCATTGAGCACCGCCTGCTTTCTTGTAGACACTTTCATTAAATTTAGTCCTCATTTCTGCTTACAGCAAGGGTGATGCATTAGATGCTTTTACTACTGTAAACTGTCACGGCAGAAGAGTCATTAATTTAATGAGGGATAAGAACATTTTGCCTCCCCTCCTTACTACCCATTACTTTGTCCCATTCTTGTTTCTTGAGCTGACTTAGGGAATCTGTAAAGTCTTTAATTGAAGCCCTTGGGGTTTTTTGCATGAAAGATGTCCTTCTATTCCAGGTGGAAAAAATTCAAGAAAATACATGAATACGTCTTAAGAAAATGAAAAATCAAACTTTTGGAGAGTTGTGCTTACTTTACGCCAAGCTACATGCTAAAGTAGATGATCAAACACAAATTCACATTTTCTTGTATCACAGGATAGCTATTCTAAAACTGAAGATAGTTTGGAAAAAGGTTAGCACTGAAACAAAAATGTAAAAAAAAAAAATGGAATAAACTTGTTCTTTAATATATTTTAATGCACTTATTGGCAAGAAGAAAAGAATTGGCAGATAAGAAGAATGAAAATGCCTTTTCTCCCCTACAGAACATTGTGCTTTAAAATACAAGTACACCAGTTGTTTCATTTTCTAATCTTGTTCTATTTTCTGGCAACATCCTGAAGATTTGATTCCTGTACCCTTTACTTGTATTGTGAAGCATTTTACTTTGTGATTACGTCCAATCAAATTCAGCGTAACTATTTTAAAAGTGATTGCTAGCCTGATTATGGGTGACAAAACTTAGTCTGTATCTTGCCAAGGTCATTAGAGAGGAAAAAAAGTGATCTGACAAATCTGTCTTTTTTTTTTTCTTTTTAACCTCTGAGAAGCATAGAATCAAAAAGAGAAAGAATGCAGAACATCTAGTTCCCAGTACAAACTATAACAATCTAAATGACAGACCTGCATTCTGACTGCAGCTGTCCTCAGGCAGTTTTACATGCCCAGAATATTCAGAGTATCTCCCCGGCTCTCCCACTCCGTTACATGGCTGTGGGTTGGGTAAAGGGTTTGGATCACACCTTCCACACACAAAGACACACCCAGACTCTTACTGAGACTGCACAGTTGTGATTCTAATCTGTTGAACTCAACACAGTACAGCCATTCCTTTTACTGACTTTGTGTTCGTCACACCAAATGCTCCCCTTCTACCCTTGTATCACCATCCAAACTACCTTAACACCTAAGGCAACTTGAGGCCATTTCCACATGCTCTTCAGCTTTTGTTCACATAATATGACAAATCCTCAATAAAACAGAAAACTGAAATTTACAGTCCTAATAAAAGTTTATTTCCTTATCACTAGCAATAGCTACTATATTTTCATCTGTCTGGTGAATTACAGACTTCCTGACTCATTAACTCAAGAACTAGACCAACTCCTTCAAGCTCAGGCATAGTAAATCATAAACTATAGAGCTTCTCATCACTGCTATGCTTTGGAACCCGAATTCTCTCTTCAGTCAAAGCAGCTTCCTCATTACCTGTGTCTGACATTTTTTCATCTCACTTCTTATCTTCTTTGTTCCTTTCTCATAAATTCCAGCCAGCATTCTGTTTTCTAAACTATCTCCTACTTTTCTGGAGATCATATTCACTTGCAGGTATGCTCTGATGCCAGAGGCTGAAAATGTGATGTATACTGGTATCATAAAAATACCTTGCATTTTTTGAAGTTTCCTTTTCTAGCCAAACGTGACCTGAAATGGGAAATACGGAATTCTAGTATTTCAGTCCTCCAAACAGACACAAAAGCCTTGAAAGACTGTAAAGAAGTGCGGGTAGGGGAAGGAAAAATAAGACCATTAACTTGGGGTTGAGGGGGAGAACAATTCAATTTGATTTACTCTATTGGATGTACTGTTCTTCCAGAAACTATACATGAATGACTGAAAAATGTCAGAAGGAATATAACACCACAGGTCAAAAACAGCAAAGCTTGATTAATTCAGAAAGAAATTTATTATTACTATTATTGTGTCTATTTAAATTCCTGTATAAACATCACAGAAAATGGAGGCAGCAATCAGGCATCACGTAAAATAGGAATTGGCTAACAAGCAACAGGAAAGAGCCCTTGAGCGTAACATTCACTTCCCCTCACCAGCATGCTGAAGGGATACGAAAGCTCCCCAACTATTTTACTTCATTGCTGTCTGTCTACTTTTATCACCCTGCCAAAGTCAAAGAATCACTCCATTTTTTAAGAAATTACAGCTATTGATTTCTCTCTTTTTCATGTCGTTGTAGGAGGAATATGACTTATGAAGGGTTTCCCTGATTGGTTTGGGCTTTGTTATTTCTGAAAGAAAACTGTTCATTCTTCCCTTCCATTTGTTCCTCTCTGTATTCCAAAGAGACCAGAACCAAAACCAAGGAAAAAAAGACACTGACAGCCCTGGTCTTTCTAAGGTCAACCACCACAGTAAAGAACATCTTTGGTGGTTTCCTTACTCTACTTGAAAAAGGGCACAGACAAATCTCACATGCTCTTTGCAGAGACAATGCACATAACTGAATCCCCACAGGCACATCAGACAAAATTTATTTGTACAGCAGGAATCACATCATCAGCCTAAGGAAATAGGGATCATTTGGGAATTAAATAAACCTAAAACCTCTGGATCACAACAAAGCAATGAGATTACCCTATAGTTCCAATCTCACCATCCAAATATAGCTCTTACATACTCTTTAATTACTAATGAGATCTGCTGGTCCCATGGAAGAAGCTGTTCAACCTGCTCAGAGCTCATATAAGGGACACAGCACTTACAAATATTGATTCACTCTCTCTGCTTACTGGAAACATTCCCAGACAAAAAAAGGCTGGCTGCTGCGCATAATCAGAATTAATTTTGGTAGGACTTTTCTTTTCTACTATCCTAGTTTGATTAACGTATCCTGATTTCAAACTATTTTTAATAAGTAATTTTTCTTCAATCAAAGGGCAAATGCTTTTTCAAGAATGTCACTCATCTAAATTATCCATCATTTTATAGTTTCCTGACAAGCCTCAAGAGACTCTATCATAGAAATAAAACCTACAGTTGAATTCACTTAGACTGCTTTATTGAGGCCTGCTATAACAGCAGTGAATCAAGTCTTGAAGATCCTTGAAGGCTGTGGTCCTTAGCACTAATAATTATATTATTATTAT
>VZRM01006632.1:0-42011 GCA_013397955.1 Grantiella picta
GCGATTGCTGGGGCTTAAAAGCGCTCCGTGGCCCCGCCCCGCGCAGGCGCGCTGGGGCTCCTCACACCTCACACCTGTGCGCGCGCTGCCTGCCNCCGCCCTGTGCACGCGCCCCTTGGCCCCGCCCCGCCCGAGGCCATCGCGCGCCCCGGGGCAGAGCATCGCCCGCCTCTCCCTCCCTTCCCCGGGACCGCAGCCCCGCAGCGCTCCCGCCGCCGCCCCCCAGGGGAATGAGTGGGACCGAGGGATCCACATAGGAAGGGACACACCGGTCACACCGGGTTAAGTTTTTATTTCAGTTTTACTCTCTTCCAGAGGAGCCCCGCTGCTCCCCCGGCTCGCTCGGAGTCCCCCTCCATGCCAGCCTGGGGTATGATTTCCACACATTGTCCAGGCCTGGGGGCGGGGCCGCCCGGAGCCGAGGCGGCACCGGCACCGAGAGAGGTCGGGGGCGCGAAGTGGTGAGGCTGCTGAGTCAGGAGCAGAGGGAAGTGACATCTGCCCCTCCTCACCAGACTATAAAAATACCCTCGGGGCTTTTCAGTTTTGGGTTATCTTTATTTTACAGTTTATAAAAAGCTTTTCCCAATGTGTGTGCTCTGTTAAACTTCCGTGCCGTCGTGCAAATTGCTGTGGACTTTGACTTCCAAGTTCACCTGCTTCACTTTCCTGCCCTTGCCCTGGCAGGCGCCGCCGTTTTCCCTCGGTGGATGAACGTTCCTGACGGTGCAACACCGGCTGCCCACGGCGTTCGGGGCGCCCCGGGGCAGCTCCACCTTGGTGTTCAAGGGATGCTCCTCGGGGGCGCCCCTGGCAGCCTCCCGCTTCCTCCGCAGCTTCCGGCACTTCCTGGCCAGGAGGCAAACTCCGCACAGCACGAGCAGCAGCAGGGTGAGGGCAGCAAAGGCACTGCCCAGGGAAGCGCCCGTTTGGGACAAGGAGGCTGCCACGGCAGCTTCCTCCCTCTCCAAGAGCAGCGACTTCATGTTGGTGCCGTTCTTCAGCTGGTCGCCCTCGTTGTCGTAGATCAGGGAATCATCCAGCGCCGCCCTCCCTGCCCCCTCGGTCAGGTCCCTGCGGCCGCGCTGCCAGCGGCGAGCCAGGGAGCGCTGGACACGGGGCCCGGCCGTGCCCTCGGGGCCGATCACGTAGATCACTTGGAGGTACCACTGGTGTCCAGCTTCCACCTTTCCCAAAGGGAAGGCAGGGACAGAGGGAATGTTAATGATGGCTTTTACATCAGGTGATTCTCTTGAGAGCTGGTGTGTTTTGTATCCTGTTTTCTGACAAACTCTGCTCAGTGGGTTTTTCTAAGCACCTGAAGTAACACTGACTACCAAGTGAGGTGTTCAGCCTCGGCCAACTGCAATATTTTATTCAGGAACATGAATAATGTGTTTTTAAAGAGCTTTTTCATGAGTGCTTTAGGAGAAAAAAAAACCTTAAAATGACCAGAATAAACCAACCCATAATCTCCATTTCCTGTGTCAGAGTTGGCTTCTGAAGGCCCAGGACCTACAGTTCACCAAGCGTTTGGGAGGTCCTGGGTCAGTTTTGGGTGACCAAAAGCACTGGGTACTTACCTTGTAGAGGGCATCCACCTTGAGAGTAAATCCATCAACTCCAGGCATGCTGCTCACCGAGTGCAACTCGGACAGCTCGGAAGCAAAGTGGGCATCAAAAGGCACATCGTGGAAATACTTATCGGTCACTTCTGGCTGGTTTCGGTCCTGGAAGTCAGAGAGGTGTCATGACGGCTGCTGTCTGCTTTCCACAGGGAGGCTGGAAGCTAGGGCACTACACAACACCTGGGTAAGGGATCTAATCCGAATGCCCCATCTGCACACCTACACACAGGCATGCATTGAGAAATGCTCATGGACAAAGAGTGGGGAAAAACTCATCTTGTGCTCACGCTTTGCACCAGCACTGCAAAACAACCACCGCGTTTCTTTCCTCATCCCTCTGCAGTCACTATCTGCTCGTTGCCAGAGAAAATCCCAAAGGGGAAGCAGGAGCAGAGGACTCACCAGGAGGAGGAATCGGTGTTTCAGGTACTTGTTGGGTTGGATGCAGCCATACTGGGGGCCCTCGTTGTAGACAGTGCCCGTGGGGTCGAAGAAGGGCACATAGCCATCCCTGCCTGTGCACAGGTAGACCTTTTCCAGCTGCAGCTTGTAAGCGACGTTGAGGTTTTGTTCCGGGTGCCAGAGCACGCGCCCGTACAGGATTTGCCCTGGGGAGGTCGGGAGAAAGGGGCAGGTGAAATTCCCCAGCAGGGAAACGCTGCTAAAACCAAATGTACTGGACCACACGTGGCCTGGGTTTAGAAGGGTTGGGATCGTTTGAGAAGGGTATGGTGTGTGGGGGTGAAAAAACACGGTGCCAGAGGACGTTGTTGTTTTACAGGGCTCTAAGATGCTCAAAATGTCATTTGTTGCTGTGGAAGGGGCAAAGCCAAGTCTGGGTTTTGCCCTTTCCTCTTCAGGAAAGGGAAGCTGTGACAGTGAGAAACACTGGGCACAAGCAGAACAGGAAGGGTAAATCCTACCCTTGGAAAAAGCCCCTTTGTAATCCATTTCTG
This sequence comes from Grantiella picta, assembly GCA_013397955.1. Classification (NCBI taxonomy): domain Eukaryota; kingdom Metazoa; phylum Chordata; class Aves; order Passeriformes; family Meliphagidae; genus Grantiella; species Grantiella picta. Next base: position 2,585 of record VZRM01006632.1, read on the forward strand.
CCAGAGACATTTCAGATTTGGTGGGGTCCATCAGAAACACCTTCTCGTTGTTACAGAGCTGAAACTCCGTGTTGAGGGAGTAAACGACCGGAACTGGGCGGTTTGTCTGCTGGAAGGCGATCGGGATCAAAAACCTGGAATTGGGACAAGGAAGGAAACAGGGGAGATGAGGTTTGGACACATGTGCACCCCAAAGGGGCTGACCCTGCCCCGCTGCCGTGGGGATGGAGCCTCCTTACCGCTCGGGAGCGTGAGCTGTGCAGGGCAGGGGCTTGTCTCCAGGCTCTGCCCACGGCTGCGTGGGCTGCACCGTGCAGGGGATCAGGAAGATGGTGTATTCTCCAGAGTAATCCTTCCTGGGAACAGACAGGAGACTCTGCAGTCACCAAGCAGAGCCCTGAGCTCTTCACCCAGGGCAGCACCTCTCTCTTGACCCAGCAATGTCCATCCAGCATTGTCTGAGGGACAAATTGGACCTGGGGTGTTTAATGTGATCCTCTGAAATGTACTGTCGCCTCTGGGATTGATCTTTCCATGGGCTTCATTGCTGGAAAAATGCCTTTACAAGGAACTGAGCTGATTTTTCCCTCAGCAGAGCAGTGTTTCCAGCCCTGACAGCAACTCCCCACATGCCCCAGCTCCGACCAAGCTCCTGAGCATTCCACACTATTGCTGGGGCTGCTGGAAGGGCACCAGGGAGAACACAGTGCTGTGGGAAGCTGCTGAAGGGAACTGGACCCCCAGCCCTCACCTGTTGTAGGAGCTGGTTGCTCTCCAGAGCTGGTAGGGAGAGTCGAAAGTCTGAGCACTCCACAGCAGCTGCAGGTCAAATTCGATCCCTCCCAGGTGCTCTGGAGTCATTAAAGAAGACCTGGCATCTGGCAGGCTGTGGTGCTCCATGACAAACAGCCCTGGGAGAGGACAAGGAGGTGACAGGAGACAGAGTACGGAGAGGCCTCACCTCAGCACTGAGGGGCTCCTGGTGGGAAGAGGAGTTCTGTTCTGCTGCCTGCGCTGTCAGAGCGGAGCTGTGTGAGACACTGGTGTGTGTCCCTGTCAGGATCACTGCCCTCACCTCTGAACTTGGCCTGTGTCTTGAACTCGATGACCAGCCGGCCATCCTCACGGATGTAGATGCGGATTATCTGCAGCCGGGCCGAGAGCACGCTGTCCGTCTGGATCCCTGCAAGGACAGCGGCACTGGGAGCTCACACAGCGCCCTCGCTCCTCGGCTGGGCTCTGCCAGCCCCACAAGCATTGGGGAGATCTCCAAAAGGCAGGCTTTAATTGGGATCATCCTCCAGTGAGCCAGCTACACGTCTCCTCTTTCATCCATGGGCTGCCTAAGCCTCCCGCAAGCACAGAGGAAGGAAATATCCCGAGTTCCCCCCTCCCTCAGGACTCTGGTGGTGGTGTGGGAACTAAGGGAAAAACATGAAGGAGCCAATTCTTCGGTAGCCCTTGGAGCGCCTCAGGCTCACCTGTCCTCCAGAGAACGGTGTCGTAGAAGAAGGAGAACTCCATCTCCGTGTGGTGCTCCAGGGAAGCCCAGCCCCTCGGCGCTGTCACGTAGATGTAGGACACGTAGAGAGGGACATGGACTGTCAGGAAAGACTGGGCAGAGTCCCTTACCTGGCAATAAAGCCCCGAGAAGGGGGTTATGCACCTTCCAAATGAAGCCAGAGGTGACTCTCAACGTTCTTTACATGTTAGTACCTCAGACACACTTGTGTTTTATTTCAGGGGCAGTGCTAAGGCTCGCTGGGGCCATGGGACAAAGGAGCTCTGGGCACCATTTCACCTCAAAACCCCCCAGCTTTCAAGGCTGTGAATTTAAAATCAGCATTTCTTCTTGCTCAGGCCTCCCACAGCTCTGCATCTATTATCTGCAGAGTGCAGCTGTACTTTGCAAACCCTGGAGAGTTCGGGGAGACATTCCAGCCTGGCTGGTGCCAGGCTCCACATGCTCCACTGGGCACTTGTTCAGGCCAAGTAGCTCCTCTGGATTTGTGCAAACAATTGGAGCTATAAAAGGAAAGTTAATGAAGTATTCCAGGCTGGCAGGAATTAAAAGAGATGATGCTGGCCATAGCAATGTGACTGGGAATTTAATGCAAGAACCTAAGGGAGATGGAGTGGGATGCACTTGGATAATACAGCCATAAGAGGGCAGTAAGACACCGCAAATAGTGAAAGCCACTAATTTATAGAAGAACATTTTTGGCTTTTGGTCTGCCAGTCTGTTAATTAAGAAATGAGTTAAAATATCCCATGATCTCACTCTGTTGTGGAGCACAGGCTGATCTGCCTCTGGTCTGTCCTTTGCTCATTTCTATTGGCTAAGAACATGGTCCAAATTATAAAAGAAGAGAGCCCAGCTTGAGAATGTTTTGTATTTCAAGTATGGCCTTACATTAAAAAAGAAAAAAAATGTCTGGCTCTCTGAAGATTAAGAAAGTAAAACCTATGTTACCCTCCAGGAAAATAAATAAAATAAGTGCACACAGTACTGTTCACTTCCAGGTGAAAGGAGGGAAAAGCCACACTCCACCTGTACAGAGCAGAGCAGCAGCTACATCTGAGTGCAATGCAGAGCTGTGCCTAAGAATAGAGAGATCTGGGATACGTGGGAGAGCTCTGGATGTGCCTCTCACCTGGAAGTCAGCAGTGACAGAGCCTCCACAGACATCAATTAACTCAGTCATGTCGTAATAGGCGTCAAAGGTCCAGATGCAGCTCTTGAGGTTGAGGTGCTGGTACAGCTGGATGCTCTTGGGCTCCCTCACCGTGGGGTCCAGCTGGTAGGGGCGGTCATAGCCTGGGCCCAGCACGAAGCTGTCGTGGGTCACTTCGTCCAGGAACCCTGCCTCTGGAGTGAGAGACATCAGGACACTGACCCTTCTGATTTTAAACAGCCCAAGGCCAAGTATGGAGGTCTTTTTCCACTCTGGAATCATGGGAGCTCATCTCCCTTCATTATCCTAGAGGTCAAACTGGACATACTCAGGTCTTCACAGGGGAAAATGTTGCAGGAATGGGGTAAGAATCCTCAAAATCGAACTTACGGACCTATTCATTCAAGGCTGAAGTTAAGCTTTAAGAAACAAGGAACAGGTTGAGTATGGAATTACCAGAATGAAGTCCAACCCACTGCCCACCATGGATCTACTGTGGATCTAATTCCCTGGGGTGTCAGAGACACAGTCTGCCTGTCTTTCTCAGCTCTAACATTTCCTTCAGCAGTGAATTGATTTTGTTGCTTTGTGGAAGACCTCAGTGACCCAGACAGGGCAATCCAACTCTGTGGATCCTTCTCTAACAGTGTGGATATCGCAAGAGAGATTTGAAAAGCAGAAAATCACCAGTGAAGCTACAACCTCCTCAAACAGAGCAATGTTCAAACATTCCCATGCATGGAATCTCATCTCCAATGGGGCAACTCTGGTCTCTCCTGTTAGTACAGGAAGATTCATTGTTATTTACACGATGTCAAGAGAGCCCAGAGGAAGACAAAGCTGCCCTCTCCACATTTCTTTCCAGGCTTCCACGTTCAGGAAGCGAAGGCTGGCATTGAAGGTTACCTGAGATGCCTCTGAGGTCTCTGACAGTGACCAGGTTGGAGCAGACGTGCTGCTGCCTGTAGATGGACTCGGAAAGAAGAAAATGCAGGTTGTGCAGTGGCAGCGTGGAGATGAGGGGCAGCATCCCATCCTGGTGGGGGATCTGCACCGAGATGTGGATCCTGAAACAAAAACCACATTGAGACAGCAGAAGAGAGCAACCCCGGCAGGCACAGGATCCCCACAGCAGCACAGCCCAGACAGGTGAGCCTGATGTTTAGTTTCAGCTGGATTTCCCCAGCTACACATCTACTCCTTAAGCTGTCCCACCAACTCCCAATTCCCGAGAGAAAGGGCACCACCTCAGCGGAGGAGGATGTGAGAAGAGTGTGGGAGCACAAACCTGAGCACCCCATGCTGCAGGAGGGATGTGTTTTCACACACAGGTTCTCCTTGTGAGCCCAGGCACCTCTCTAACCCCAGGGGGGCTGCTGAAGGGCTGCATTCCCCCTTCTCCAGCCTGATACCTGTTGGGATGCTCCTTGTGCTTCACATCCAGGTACTTAAGCGTGGCAATGAATGACTGTGCCTGGAACCCTCGGGCAGTCCCTGCGACCACGGGTGTGTGACAGATGGCACTGTCTGTGCCTATGGTCACCACGTTGCTCCTCAGGGGGGTCCCCACATGGCCAGCCTTGTCCACAGCTTTGGCCACGCAGCGCACGTGGAACCGCCGGCTGAAGTAGATGCTGTCCAGCACCTGAGGGAACGAGGAGGGGGAAACCAGCGGTGCTTCCAGCCCAGCTCAGGGAAGAACAGCGCTAAATTTTCTAAACCCCAACAACTGTGTCTCCCACCAAGTCCCAAATCCAAGGAGATTTTAGGCCAGAATCTCTGTGCCCCTGCAGCCCCGCTGTGCCTCCCTGCATACCCTGTGGTTGACGCTGGTGAAGGGCGTGCTGTCCGTGATGGTCTCGAAAGGCGACCGCGCTCCGTTGCCATCCGTGGGCGCTGCCACTTCCCAGCTGAACTGGATGGAAGACTGGTTGATCCCTGCATCGCTGCAGCGCTCCTTCATGAGGGAGTACTTGGGGAAGTGAGGGTCACAGGGGGTAACACAGATGAGGGGGTACCCTGGGGAAGGGGATTTCTTAGCACCGTCCTTGGTCACTTCCTCCACGCGGTCGTAGTCAGCCAGGGTGACGACCTGTGTGGATGCAAGAGGGCAGCGCTCAGCTGGGGCTGAGGGAAAGAGTGGAGAAAGCCATCCTTCCCTCTCACGTTGTCACTGCAGCTCTACATTTTATTTCAGAAATCCCGCTGCAGTTTCCAGTCCGTACTTGAAGGGCACTAAATCACATCCACTCACCACGGGAGGTGCTGGGAGAATCAGGCTCCCTGATGCCTCCTGATCCAAAATAGTCACTGTGGCAGTGCTGGTGTCTCCAAGAACTGCTTCCACTGGATCATCTGGGCCCAGCACCAGAGAAAAGGACTCATGCCATTCCCGGTCTTCATTGGACATGATCTCCACCTTAAACATGATGAGGGCCACACCTGTGGGAGTCAATGCAAGAAAAACAGAGAGAAGTTGATTCATCATCAGAGACTGCTCTGCAGTTTTTGTACAAACCCTGTGCAGCTGCTCTAGGCTGTGACCACAGAGACATTATGATAAAGTACACATTATAAATTTTATTTCCACTCATTGCTGCTAATAATTTACCCATAGGAGTCTACTCTAAACATAAAACTCCAGTTATGACAACTGATCCAATCGATCCAGTGATAGATTTACTAGCAGATACCGTGTGAGGATTAATAATGACTGTCTTGTATTAGCTGTCAGGAGGAAAAATCTGGGATGCAAAGCACATTCCCATCCCTGCTCTCCCTCAGACCAGTGTGCAGAGCTTTTTGGTGAGGCCTTCTTGGTCCAGCAACACAGTCTGAGATGTTAAGAGTCCGACCTCTCCTGAGGAGGACGTTACTCTGCCAGGTGCCAGTGGTTCTTCCTCTGGTCTGATCACCCTTCTTTTAACAGGTCAGCTTTTTTAAATTATAAAATTACAGCAAACCTCACGTAAAAAGAGGCTTTTCCCAAATCTCCTGGATGTTCTAACACACACAAAATGTCCCTGGTCACGCCCCCACCTGTAACCCTCCCTGCTAGGCCCCTTCACCTGGGCTGAACTTGAGCATCCGGCTCTTGGGGTAGTAATCCACGCCGGCCTGCGCCGAGCCGTCGCGGGTGCTGCAGCGCACCTTGGAGGTTCTGTTCTGGTCGCCCCTCCGGACCACCGGGATGTTCAGCACAGCCACTCCCTCCGGGCCCGGCGGCTCCCGCACCTGGTACGCGGCCGCTTCGAACTCGATGGTGGGGGCTGCGGGGAGAGCAGTGAGGGAAAAGCCCCAGGTTTGCACCCCTGGCTGGTTCAGCTCAGCTACTTTCAGACTCATTTACACACCTTCAGAGCAAGGGGCTTCTCAAAGCAGGGACCAAACAGGTTTGGGTGTGAATTAGGGCAAAACCTAGCAAGTGTGTTGAGCTACAGCTGGCAAATGATTCTCCCATCCCTGCCTTCCACAAACCCGCAAATCCTTGCCATGTGCTGGTGCTCCAGCCCCCGCTGGCTGTCACACCAGAGGGACCTGGCATCCCCCTCCTCCCCCACAGATCTCTCCAGCCCGTGATGCTGTGGAGGGAAGGGAACATCTCCCAGGGAAAGCACAGCAACTCCCCGTGGAACTGCAGGGGAATGGGACACAAGAGAGGTGGTGGGTCCAAGTACTGTTATTCTACCCCTCCCTTCAGCCCAGCTGCACACAGGGCTGACTGTGGCACTGAAGGCATCCATGTGTACTGCACTGATGGGACTGTGCTGATTCCCTTGGAACCACCACGACATCCTTGCTGAGCAGCCTCACTCACCATCTTCGTCATTGGTGACAGTTACGGTGGCCACATCCATCTTCCCAATCATAGCTCCACTCCAATGGTTTCCAAGCGGGCTACCCAGATAGGCCTGGAACTGCTCTTCTGGTTCAAAGGCAGAGTCATCACTGATGTGAACACTGCAGTTCTTCACCTAAAGCCAAGTGAAGAGGAGAAAGCAGCAAATACTGATAAACCCACGTAATCCAATAAAGCCACATAAAGGCCAAGCTGTACTTCCCCATCCAGGGTTTCACATACAAGTGTTGTCCATCCTGGAAGAAACCCTTCTGTTTTTAGGGCTGCTACTTCAGTGTGGACAAACCACACTGTTCCATGATGAGACCCAGCAGCAAAAGCATCTCCTTCCACAAACCCACAGCTCTTTCCTAGAACAATCCCAAGTCCTCCTGACACAGCAGATCTGCATTTCACAATTTAACCAGTTTAATCATGAAACACACAACCCCTTCAGAGTCAGGTCATATTGCCAGGAAAAGAATTTGTGTCATCTGAAACCAATCTGGACAACCTCTGTCAGCTCCCTCTGATGACATAGAGCCGAGGTGGAGATGTAAACCTCTGCCAGCAATGGTTCTTGTCTCCTCCACAAGGCAGGTCCAGCTCACCTTCTCGCCTTTCAGGAAAGTGATGCGAGACTCCTCTGCGTCCCTCCTCTCCGTGAAGTCCTCCATGACCTGTGCTGTGTGGCTCCGGGTGTAGCACCTGACAGAGGACTCATAGCTCAGGTCCCCTGTGCGGAAGATGGGGATGTGCAGGGTCCCCTCCCTCTCCTTGGCCGTGTAAGTGTCCTTGGTGAACTGCATGCTGGGCACTGCAGGGGGGCAGAAGCAGAGCCAAGCGGTGCTGAGGATCCACAGGGAGCCCAGAGGCTGGGATGGACAGGATACATCTGCCAGGGATGACTTACCATCTTGGAAGATGTCATTAATGGCCACGATGGCTTGGAAGGGCTTTGCCAGCTCGGCTCCGTGCGGGGAGCTGAGATAAACAACAAAAGTCTCCAGCCCTTCTATCACTGGGTACTGTGCATCGTCCAGGATTGTCAGGGGGCAGAACTGGGAGGAAAGTGGAATTCCTGCTGTTAGAGGTACAAAGATTTCATCCTTCCCAGCACTCACATTTGGGAATCTAATGTAAAGTCAGGCCTTTTCTGAATCCATTGATCAATGGAAAGAATGTTCTAGATAAATCCAGCACATAATTTCAGAGAACACGCAGCCATCTTTATTCTGGAGGAGGTGCCATGACCAAATCTCCCCTGGCTGGAGTGCTGATGGGATGGGAGTCTGTGCCTAGCAGACTCATGAACAGTTCTCAAGTGGCCCTGAGGGGATTTTAAAAACAAATGGCAGATATGTACAGAAACACAAGCGAAGTGTCACCAGACAGAGCAGACGCAGCAGGAGTCCAAGTGGCTCCTCACCTCCTCTGTCTTGCCTGGCCTGAACTCTATTTTCCTGGAGCTGGGGACATAGTCGACTCCCGGGCTGGCAGAGGGCGGGTCTGATGTCCGAGTGGCACACCACACTGATGTGGGCGTGGAGAGGTCAGGTCCCTGCCGGAGCACTGGAATCTCAATGTGTCCTGCAGTTGCACATGAGAGAGAACAAAGTGAGAGAGCAGCCATGTACCACAAACCCACTCCTTTCCCTTCGGCACAGCCTTCTCCCTTCAGCACTGCTCCAGCTCCCAGCCTCCCCCTTGGCACAGAGGGAACCGCAGAGCCCCTCTGCACATCTTTCATGGTTCTGCTGTGCCCCGAGTTGCTCCTTCTGACACCTCTTCCTGCTGAAAGCTTCCACAGTGAGCAGCCCAACACAACGCCCTGCTCCTCACCTGCAGCCTCGCTGACGGTGAAGGTGGTGTTCCCCAGGAACACCGTGGAGGCATCATTGGGACCGGCGATGACCACGTTGGCTGAAGCCCGGCTGCCGATGCGGGCGTTGTCCGAGGCGTCGGCCAGCACCACCTCGAACTCCTCTTCCTCCTCATACTCGCTGTCATCAATCAGAGTGACATCACAGGTCACCACAGTGACACCCGGCCCCAAAATGAGGCGGTTCTCATCTGCCAGCCCCCGGGACTTGAAGTCGGAGCCGGATTCCAGCATGTAAAGGCTGCTGCCCTTGGCTGATTTGGGGATGGTGTAGCAGATGGCAGACACGGTGCTGCTGGCATCCCCTAGGAAGTAACAGGAAAATCCTATAACTCTGTGGAAATACTTTTAATCTGCTTGGTGGAGACACTGTTCACTTAAATAATAAAGCAGCATTCGCAAAAGGGGGGAGGAGTGAAAAAGAACACTATCCCTGCTCCTAAACTTGCATAGCAGCTGTCTGCATAGCAGCTGTCTTAGACATGACTTCCAGGCATGTTCCTAATCCACACTCAGGAAACTGGTGGCACTTGCATATTAAAGGACACACAGCCCAGTGACAGGGTCTACATAAAACATTGTCGAGATCACAGAGTAGCAGCAAATAAATACAAGGGTTTGTTCCTGCTCATGCTGGGTGTTGTAACAAATCCAAAACCAAAAAGCTTTAACAGCAGAGATAGGCAAGAGAAAAAAATAAAACCCTGCAATGGCAAGCCCTGTGTGTTGTTTGCCATTGCAGCTGTGCCACAGAACCTTTTCTAAAACATCAGAGAACACCCCAAAACCATAAGCAGGCAAACCCCAAGGTCTCCCTCTCTGCCATCAGGGTTTCCCCTCTGCATGTGTCCCCCTGGGGAAGGTCAGCACGTCATCCTGCCCAGCCCGACCCACCTTTCCTTTCCACAGGAGCTGAGAGAAAGCCGGCACTCTCGCTGACATGGAACGTGCTCCTGTCAAACTGCAGCGTGGGCTCGTCCTCGGGGTCCGTGATGGTGACGGTGGCCTGACTGATGTTCCCCAGCAGGGCATAGGCCGGCATGCTGAGCTCCACGGAAAAGCTCTCCGTGCCCTCGAACACGTCGTCGTCATTGATGGCGATGGTGCAGGCCTTGGTGTCCTCCCGCTCCTCGAACTGCACCTGGAAGGCAGCAATCCAGCTGCTGTCCTTGACTGCCTTCTGGAGCTTCCTCTCCTTCCTGTCTCACCCTGGCCCAAATCATTCCTCTTCTGACGGCAAACGACCCACATGATTTTACAAATGAAATACACCCTCTTTGGTGTTTTTATCACTTTTCATCTGTTCTTTCCTCCAGGCTTGGTGGCAGGTATGGTCAGGCTGTCCCTTTCCTGTGTCCCCACCTACCTGCCCTGCATACTCCACGTAGTCCTGCTCTCCAGGCTGTGATCCAGATCCAGCAGTGGCTGTTCCCTGCTCGGTGTGGCACAGGACAATGCTGTACTGGTTGAGGTTCCCAACCCGCCTCACAGTGATGCTCATGGAGCTGGCGCTCTCCCTGACCTTGTAGCTGGGAAGGGATCAAGCACACAGAAATAACAGGCTGGGGAGCAAACCCTGTGTGTTTGTGTGACCCTGAGCACCCCAGACTCAGGGCAAGTGTGGCCTCTGCAGAAAATCCAAGGCTCAATAATAACCAGGGACTTGGGCATAGGGCAGCTGCTCCATGGTTTAGCCCCGCAGGTCCGTCTTCTCACTGGCAGAATTCCAATTCCCATGCTGTAGGGAGCTCAGGTAAGAGCCCAGCTCCCAGCCAAGTGCTGTGACCTCTGTGCCACATACCTGGTGTGTGTAAAGCTGAGGAGGGACCACTGGATGTGGAAGATGTTGCCGCTGACCACGCTGGGTTTGCTGTCCTTGACTAGGAACTGGAAGCTGTCCATGGTCTCCTGAACCTTCTCCTCGTGCATCACATACCGAATGAGGCCCTGGTTCACATCCTCTGCCAGGAGGGGACATCCAGTGAGCCAAGAGAGAAATCCAGTGGCAGTCTCACAGACGAGAAGTGTGGAGACACAGATCCACATGGCCACAGGGATCGGGGATCACAGTGCACAGAAAGCAGTTACCCCCTCACCTGCCCTTCCCTCAGCCCTGCAAGAGTGAGCTTTCCCCACACTGCTGATTCTGCACTGCTGGCTGCACACCTACCAGACCTTGTGATGATCAGATGCACCTGCAACATCTACAACTCCTCTTTACTGCCCCAAGGCACATCTCCAACTCTAAGGACTCTGGAGAACCTGCGTGTGGCTACAGGACTTAAGTTAGCACCTCTAAGAAATTATAGGATTTCTGCAACTGACAGCAAAGTTCAATGCTTATTCTCGACACACTTTGGAGATCTGCCCCTTGTCTTCTCCCCTCCCACCTTTTTTTCCCTTATCTTAACAAACTGAAGCAGCTGAAGGAAAAAGGCAGCAGGACACAGCCCAGCTCCATACCCTGTGTAAAGGTGGTCACAGCTGTCTCTGGTTTCAGCTTGTTCTCCACATGACCATTTCTGGGACCAGTTGTTATCTCATAAATCAGCTGTTTGTCATCTGTGTCAGGATCTGTCGTCAGTAATTCCTTCTTAGTGATGAGATTGGTGGCCTGGATTAAAGCCAAACCAAGGGAGTAAAACTGAAGCTCCAGCAATCCAAGTCTGATTGACTGTTCACACAACAAGCCCAACCATCCCTCTGTCAAAACAGTTGTCCATGAGGGAAAATCTAGGGATGTGAAAGCACAGAGCAGCCTTGAACAGATGCACCCCTCAAGGTGTTTGACAACACAAGAAGGATTTATATTTTGACTCACACCTGGTTTGTTTAATTAAAAAAAACAAATGTGGCTCAAAGGAAAAAAAATTCTGAAGCAGCTGCCCAGCCCTATCTAGCTGGGGCTAAAAGCTAGGACAAATCTTTTGGTTTCACCTGGAAACCTCTATTCCATGAGCTGTGCTGACATGGATCTGACTCAGTTCCACCACATTTTGCTTTCTCTTCAAAAACAAAATGTTTTTAACAGCAGGAGGAAGAGAGAAAATTGAGCTGCACAAGGCTGCAGGAGTGCTTTTCCTGAAGTGAGAAATTTGAGCTGAGATAGCCATTTGTTAATACAATTTCTTACTACAGTGTCTTCCACTCATTTTTTCTGGGAAGAACCAAAGTGTTGCTTTGCAGTTAATGCTGGCGCCTCAAAAACAAGCTGAGAGTTTCCTGGGGTTTTGTTTGGGCTTCAGCAAAACAAAGGCATGTTATAGCAAGAAATTCTTGCAGTATATCTTTGGAAAGCCATATATCTCTGCCATGGCTGCTGCAGCACATCATCAAGACATCTCCACCGTCAGCAAAGCTAAAAAGAAACCCTGGGGTGGGTATTCTCCACCACAAAAATAAAAACGCTGAAGGGTCAGGATGTTTTCCTGCGAAACCCCTTCTCCTGGAACAGCTTGAGAACCAACCCAAGCTGAGCCCAGGCAGGTGTTACCTTGCCATCCGTGTACTCCAGCCACTGCAAGCCCAGGTTGGTGACCACCCTGGGTGTTCCGTCATCCACAGGGAGGATGTCCACCTGGAAGCGCTGCGGTGCTGCCGTCACAACCTGACAGAAGTTCAGAGAGATGGGTGTTACTTCGGGAGTCAGAGCCTCACCCACCGTGTCACCAGCCTGGCTCCATTCATCTCTGCCGGGATCAAGGCCCCCTTCCCACTCCTCCTCCTCGCTGACCTTCTTCCCGCCGTCCTGCAGCACGAAGAAGGGGTTGGTGCCGTCGGACACGGTGAAGGTGAAGCGGTCCCTGAGCGCGCCGCTGCCGTCGTGGCTGTAGCTGACGCGGTTCTGGTAGATGTCCTCCATGGTGAAGCTGCTGGCCTGCAGCCGACGCTGCCCGCGGCCACTGCGCTCGATCAGCCCGTGCCGGGGCGGCTGCACCACCCTGAACGTGATGGACTCCACCTGCACACGGAGGGACAAATCCAGGGACCTCACCTCAGGACCGTGACAGGCCTGTCCAACCAGCTCATGAGGCCTGGACAGAGACTTTCTGCCCAGGCAGCTTCCCTGTGTTGGTGTTTCCAACCATGGCTAACAGGATGCATTCCTGATTCCCCCTAAGCCCTGCTCTGTCCTTATCCCTGTCCCAACGTGACTCCCTACAAAACAAGGCACATCCCACATAACTGCTGGTTCAGCTGGTCTGAGACAGCTCCCACTCCTGTGACAGCTCCATGAACACAAGAGGAGCCCCCAGTCCTGCAGCCATTCCAGACAATGTGTCCCTTGCCACTTCTGCTGGAGTGGAAGCAGCAAAAACATGTGGGGGAGGATTTTGGCTCAGGACAATAACAGGCAGCCAGGAGAGCTCTTGCTGCAGGGGAAGTAGCAGTGAGGTAGAGCCAACATTAGACAGCTCAGCCTCTGGCCAGACCCAGGAACACGAGGAAATGCCATTTTCACCCGTGCTAGGCATAAATTTAGTCTCAAGGGCATAAGTTTTTGAACACAAGCCCATTTTTCCCAACAGCAGAGGAGGGGAGGGAGGAGGCCGGGGGGTCCTGCCTTACCTCTGTGTCAGCATCTGTTGCTTTAAGTTCAAACTCGGTGATGGTTTTTCTCACCCCTTCCTGAACTGTCATCCCGAAGCTTTGCACTACAGGTAAGGAGTCATCCACAGGGTTTATGGTGATGTCAAATGTCTGGCTCACCTGGGACAGGAGGAAAAGCCTCTCTTGATGAATTCAGCCTTCAAGAGTGCAACTTCATTGCAAGAGCACAGCAACCCCCAGTTTGGTTCACTTTGTTTCAGCCTAGTCTACTGAGTAAATCTGAGCTTCTAAGCCCCAATCATGTGAACATGACCTTTTCTATCCCTCCCCACTAATTAATTCTCCCTCTTTCCGTGATATTTATGGACATCCACTTTCCCTCCCTCTCTCATTCTGTTTTGCCCCTCTCCCTTTCTGTGCAGCTATGCTTTTTCTCTTTCAGAAAGCAGGAAAAAAGCATTTCTCCAGGGTCTGACTGTCGTCACTACGCCATCAGTGCACTGGATCAAAGCTGAGCTCCACGAGCAGTTGGCAAGCAGCTGAAAAGCAGGCACTCAGATCTTGGTGAGCCAGTCCCATGAGGCCACGTGGCAGGTGGCTCCCTGTTCCCTGCACAGGGCTCACTCCCTGCCCTGAGGGATGTAGGAACTCTCACAGCAGGAGAAGGAACAGCAGCCACCTCTGCCCAGGGCACCTTCAGACTCAGACAAAAGCCATGCTGGGACTGACCTCGTTTGTCCCATCAGACACAGAAAAGGTGAAGGCATCCGTGTGCTTTTCCGTGTCACTGGTGTGGACGTACTGGATGCTGCGAGAGACCAGGTCTGCCTGCCTGAAGGAACTAATTCTTGTCCCTGGAAAATGAACAGTAGGGGGAAAATGCGCAACAGAAAGAGTGAAGCAGGGAAAAACTACAGGAAGCGGGACATATCTAGCCATAGGGACTCAGTTTTGGCTTGTTCTGCTCCAAGTCTCTCCCATGAACCTCAGCTGAGCCAGGGATTTAGCTGGCAGAGAGCCTCCTAAAAACTACTTCTACAAAAAGAAGTCCAGGTTTTTCTGACCTCACTGTCAGAAAAACCTGTTGGGAGCGGACCTCCCAGGGCAGAGGGGGAGAGAAGTAGGGAGAAAGATGGTCCATGTAACACTTGGATTGCCACTGCTGGGCAGGACTAACCCAAACCATGGTCCAACTAACCCATCCTCATCACTGAGGATGAGCTAAAGGTCTCCTGGCCTCACAGCAGTTTCCCAAAATGCTTTCCAAGCGTCTGCTCTCTCTACCCCTCCTTGTACCCCTGCATTTAGTACAGACCAAGTCCCTTTTTCAGCACTGATTTATTGTGACATCTTTACAGGCCATTAGGTGTGACACAGCCACAGAAAGGTACCTGACAAGCATTTTAAAAAGCACTTGAGCTTTTTAAATCTCGTTGCTGTGTTCAACAGTTTTACTGCTGTTATCAACAAACACCCTGACAAGAAGTTTGCCACCAATATATCATGGCAAATGGCTGCTGACAAGTATTGGCCACACTACAAAAGACACCAGGATGTGATTTAAATAAATGAGCCAAAATGGAAGAATCAGCTAAGATTTCCTCAGAGCTCATTAGCTGTAAAAGTTTGCGTTCTCTTTTGAATACTTCAGTACTCTCTCCTTAGGTTTAGGTCATTTAAATTACAATTGCAGCTCCTTCCCAGTCTGTGACTCTGTATCCTTCTTAGTCCCTCACAGACATAAAAAAGCAGAAATCAGAACCATCATCACATTTTAAATAACAGGAGGAATAAAATCCTTAAGTCAAGTCTCCTAAGTACAAGATGCACTGTTTAGTTTGCAATTTAGACAAAAATATTGCAAGTTTTTAATTTACTCTCAGCAGGGGGTTTGCTTATTATAACTCATTCATTATTCCTGCCCTTTCAACACGTTTTTGGTGAGAAGATGAGGCAAACCACACACTAAAACTGAGCAGTACAGGGACTGTCTGCATCTTGAAAACACATAGCAGATATTTCCACTTTAATCTCATGTTAATGAGAAATCTAATGCTAAGAAGAAATATAATCTCAGATGAGGATAATAAAATCACAAGAGCATACTATATGACAGCATAGATTTAGATTAATTAATCAGAGAGGGGCAGCACACTCACACTGTCAGCAGGCATGAAAGGCAGCTCTAAAATTCAGATCACATGTGCAGGTAATTATTTGCTGAGTTCCACAGGACTGACCAACACCTCTCCCTGAACAACCAGAAATCATTATCCAGCACAAACATCACACCCCAAACGTAGCTTCCTTTTAAACTCGGTGGACAGTTCCCTTCCTCCCTCCAAAACACAGCTAGGGAAAGAGGCTGGGTTTTAGGATCAAGGGACATAGTGCCCAAGAAGGGGAGAGAAAGCAGGCTCACCAAAATGGGCTGTTTCCAAGGACATTAAGGGATGGATTCTCTGAGGCACTGTGCTGTTCACAGCAAAGGCCAAAGGTTTTCCTTTGACGCAAAAGCAGCAATAGGGCCATAAACTGTCCCAGAGGCTGAATAAATCCTCAGCTGTGATTATTGGGCTGCTCTGCCTCCACTCACCTATTCTCCAGCTCTCTGGGCTAATGTCCATTTGATTTCCAATGAGAAACAGAATTCTGCGCTGCTGCCTCTGGACAAATATTTCCTGCAGTAAATGTTTAGGGCTCAAAAGCCTCCAGTGTTTTGCTGCTCTGAGGGCCCAACACCTCTCTGCTCACCTGGGGAGGCCACATGCTCCAGGTGGCCCAGCTGTGGCTGCCGGGTGACCTTGTACTGGAGCTGGGAGGCCTCGCTGTCCTGGTCAGTGGCTGAGAGCTGGAGCGTTGTGATTGTCTTCGCCGAGTTCTCATCCAATACCAGCCCTTTGTTAGTGATGATGGAGGGGGGAAGTCTGTCATCTGGAAGGGTTAAATACAAAGCTGAGTTAGGAGACAGTCACACTCCTCCCCTCGAGTACTGGTGCTCAAGCAAAAGACAACACACACGCAAACATTTTCGTAATTCCAAACCAGGAGCTTTGGGCTTTGCCATTCATCAGGGATGGTAGCATTATGATCTAAAGATCATAATCTAACATCTAAAAATCTAAAGAGCATGTAGATATTTAGGGGAATTTTTCTACCTTTTCAGTGAGTTTGTCAGAAGCCGAGGAACTAACCCTTACATCTGCAAAATCTCCCATGCCCCTCACTTCAAAGGCATTTGAACTGACAGCGCATCAGAACTGCATCTCGAGAATTGCGTTTTGCCTTGCAATACATGTGGGCTGGCAATCTGTGAGCAGGCCTGAGCTCTGCAGCAAAGAAAACAAAACTTCAGCACTACTTTTTACCTATTACATGGATATAAAAATCCTGGTCCGTCAGTTTGTTGCCATCTGCATCAATCACATCAAAGGTGAAGGGGAAATTTCCACCAGGATCCCCTTTCCTGTGGATGTACACCACGTGCCCTGGAGAGAGGGACAGGAGAAAAGAGATGCTTTATTACAGGCTGGGGCATTTAATTCTTACTTTGGAAGCAGGCTGGCACCATCAGCCTAGGGACTTGGGCTTGACAGAGCTTCTGGATTTGGATTTCATTCCTTTCTCTCTATTCTTTTTCTTCTGCTGAGAGAGGCTTTTTAACGTATGTTTAATGATCCATGGTTCTGCTCTAACATAACAACCTGCTCTTACTTCTTTCCCTCTCCTTTTCCTACATCAAGTCATCCTCTCCCTCTCGTGAAGATCACAGAATCAGAGAGTATCTCAAATTGGAAGGAACTCATAAGGATCACCAGGTCCAACTCCCTGCTCCTCACAGGACTACCTAAACCAGCCTTGGTTTATATACTTGCTGAGACTACCTAAAATCCAGCACTCTCACCTTTGTTTATATCAGCCTGGGTGAAACTTTTGAGGGGTCCTTTGGCAGAGATCTGGACTGGACTATCGGTTGTGGTCAGCTGCAGATGGCCCCTGCTGGGGTCCCTCTTCAGGACAAATCTGACGGTCGTGTCCCCCGAATGACCAGCTGCTGCTTTCAGGTGCTGAGCCGTGAGCGGAGCTGCAGAGCCTGCACCAGAGAGAGCAAATCCACAATCAGCTTTCAGCCAGCCCAGTGAAGTGACTTGTTTAGACTGGACCACCCAGCAGCACCAAGCAATGCGACTCCCGTCCCTGTCCCCGTACCAGCTGGGAGCTGCAGGTCCCTGTTGACAGCTACCACGGGTGGCTGCTTCCTCGGCAGCTCCAGGGAGAATTCCAGCCTCCCCGCCTGCGTGTGGAGCCCATCCGTGAGGGAGAAGCCAAACTCGTCCGTCTGTGCTGCCGCGCCACTCCGAGTGTAAACGATCAGCTCGTCCAAAACGTCCTGGTAGGTGAAGGATGAGCCCCTGGACAGCACTTGTCCCTGCTCCGGGGGCTCCGCCACGCTCTGCCTTCTGCGGAGCTGACCTGGCAAACAACGGATGGATGAACACGGGGGGGAGGAAACAGCCTGCTGCAGACAGATCCTTCACCTGACACCCTGCCTGGCTTCGGCACTGCAGAGAGATGCCACCTGCCAATAGGGAGTGGGGGAACACAGCAGGGCATGTCCCAGGGAAATGCATGCACTGCCTTTTTCTCTGCTCCCTCAAAGAGCGAGAGACAACTCTCCAGTAATAGGGCTGTCCTCAGGCACAATCCTGTGGCTGCTGGGCCAAATGTGCTTTATCCCACATGCCAGGCTGCCCTCTCACATCAGGCACTGTTGCGCACACACAGTGAAGACAGACAGACAGACACCAGTGCAGAAAGACCCCCTGTCCCTCACACCCCCAGCCTTTCAGAACATACCATGCTCAGGACTTTGGCTCACCACGATGACCAGCTCACTGTTCTGGGTGTCCAAGTCCTGCAGGCGGAGGGAGGCGTTGGTAACTACCACAGCTGAGCCCTGCTGCACCTGGACAGGCTCCAGCACCATCTTTGGGGGCTCGTCGTTCTGCCGCTGCACGAAGACACACAGCCAGAAAAAGGAACATGAGCACAAGGAAAAGACCCACCTGAAGGAAATGCAAGATTCCAAATGACAGTACTGGTGCTGACACCACCAGTGCCTCCAAATCTATCCAGCATCATGGCTGCTTCCAAGAGAGAGGAGACGCCAGGCTAGTAAGGCCAGGGGAAGAGGCTGCAATACACAACTGTCCTCAGGTGTCACAGGCAAATTATGTGCCTGGCCAGGGGAAGGAAATCTCCCTTTAACTCCCTTCCCACATACTAAAAAGGAAGGAACAAAGCTTGCACTTGGAAGGTGTTCATGTGAAAGGAGAGGGCTCTGGCAGCCAGCGTACCTGGATTGTGATGTTGATGCTCTGCACCTCTGACTGGCTGAAGCCATCGCTCACATAGAAGCTGAAAACATCACTTGTGGGCTCAATGCTTTCATGAACACTCTGGAAGTAGTAAATGCTGTTCTCCAGAACATCTTGAAGGGAAAAGGATGCATCCATGGTCCCAGCAGACTCACTCTGCGGGCCAAAGCTCTCTCCTGCAAACCAGAATATCACCGGTGAAAGGATGCTCAAGTGGCTGATAAACTCAACAGAAACCCAGCAGGATGAGGGGAAGAACAGCACATTGTGAAGGCTCCAGAGGGAGGGATGTTCCTTCCTACAACATGGCTTTCCACATGCTGTGACCTTTGAGAGAAGCAATGTCTGCTGTGTTAGAGTGGGCACTGGGGAAGCTGCAGTTTTAGATGCAGCACAAATGATCCCCTCCATGGGACATGACAGATGTGATCCTGTCAGGAGCACAAACCAGCCAGGAGGAAGAAGAGAGAGCCAAGCAGTTTACCTGTCCTGGTGTTTTCGATGTAGCCATACATGGGCAGAGTGACAACAGTGACCCTCAGGTCCCCCTTGGCAGCAGTATCATAATCAGCAGTGAAGTGATGATGGGCCAGCAGCGGGACCCTGCCCCCCTCATCCACCTGGAAAGCAACAGCAGACAACACAAATCCTTACTGAACGAGGCTGCCTCCATGGGAGAGGCTTGCCTGGGCTCTGGAGTGCTGTCCCATCCTCCCCTAGGTCTGTTAAGCAGGAATTCAGCAGGGAGGTGAGGTGGGATGGGAAGAACAGAGCCTGCCTGGCCTCCAAGAGGAGCCTGTGAATTCTTTATCAGGGCAGGAAGGGAACTGGCAGAGTCATGCTGACCTTTAGGAAGGCAAGACCTGCATTTCTTGTTGAGGAGAGTCTTTTGAAGGCAAGGGAGGGGGAATGCAAAGCAGGAAAGGAGGGAGATGACTTCCAAAGGTTTTGATAAGGAGTGTGAGATGCTGTAGTTAATGCAAAGCACCAGGTGTCTTCAGACTTGTCTCTGCTCATCTGTTACACACAAGCTGGTGAAATTAGGCATGAGATATTTAATAGGGGTAAATCTGACTTGCTCCACTGATATCAAGACACCCTAGGGACAACCAGCTCCTGACTGGAACGGATATAAAAAGATGAGATTCAGGGATGCAGATGGGCTGTCAGCCTCCTCGGGCCTCCAAGTGATTTGTTCACCCTTTGCATGGTACAAGCAACACTATGTTTCATTCAGTGATTTCCCCTCTGTCCAGGAAAACTGTTCAGTTGCTCCCGTCTCAGCCATTCCTGTCCCTGTTCCCAGTGTCCTGGGCAGCCACTTACAGTGATATGGTCAGCAAAGGCGATGAGTGAGGGCAGTGCCTGGGCAGATGTGATGGTGATGGTGAACATCTGCCTGTCCAGCCGGTTGTTGTCAGCATCCAGAACAGAGAAGTGGAAGATGTCTGTAATGGGCTGATTGCTGGTCTCAAACGTGGTAGAGTAGCTGTGGAATCAGGACACAGAGAGTCAGAATGTCTTACTCACCCCCCAGGCAAACACATCCCACCCCTGCAGTTAGAGGTGAGGTAATCCTCTTGGAAGAGAGGTGGTGTCTCAGTTCCCAACCCTCCTTCACACTGATTCCCTGAATTCTTCTAAATCACTGGTTTAGGTGTTGCCTACCTAAAGTGTCACCATGGCATCACAGACACAGAAAAAATCCCCATAATTTGAAGCTACACCAACTTCTGCCATTTCAGATGTGCGAAAACACAGCAAATGCTCTTATCCATAATCCCAGAGGATACAAGAGCCAAGAAAGGAAAAGATATCTTGGAAGCATTGCACTAACATAACATAACATAACATAACATAACATAACATAACATAACATAACATAACATCATAACGTAACCCAAAGATCCCTGGGGAAAAGCCCACTGAGCTTTTGACTGGTATGGCTTGAAGGAAAATAGTGCTCTTTGCTACCTGATCCTCTGACTGTTGATGTCTTCCATAGTGAAATTGTAAACCTTGGAAAGCTCTTCATCATGGGAGCCTGACATCCTTAAGAGTGTTCCATATGCAGGCAGGGATATCAACTGGATTCTTATCTCTGAGTCAGGAGAATTGTTGTCCTAAGCATGAAGAAACAAACCAAATCAAAACAGGACAAAATTAAGCATTGCTTTGCTCCACTAAAAATGGAAGGAGAAATAAATGTTTTATAGGGATTTATATCTGCCTAGCTGGGTCAGACCCACAGATGAGTATTAAATGAAGCTCTACTGGTGAGAAGAGACACAAGTGGGTTGACATTTTCAAAATCTACCACAAAATGTATTTCCATTTTCTCTCAGCTCAGAGAGGTTTTCTCTGTATCCTTGTATCACATTAACACAGTCTCCCAGACATAAACCTGGTATTTTCATTTTCAAAGTACTTCACACTAAACTGAAAGCTGATTTTGTCTCTTTTCAACCACATTAAGTGCAACCACCTCTATGATATCACAGCTCAGCTGTCATCTTTGTTATTAGAGTTTTTGGTGGTTGGTTGAAAAATAAGACCCAAAGCACAAATCAACATATCCTCAGCACATGGGTCAGGAGTGAAATCCTCTTTTCCCTATCTGTTCTCTTCCTCAGATTAAACCTGAGCAGCTCCCTTGTCAGCCTTCCTCTGTAAGAGGAGGACAGGAGAGATTCCAGACTTGTATCCAGACTGATTCCTTGGAAAAAAAGATTCCCAGTCATCTGTCTGACAACCAGCCTCTCTCAGCTCAGGTCTCTCTCCAGCCTCATACCTGAACTGCAATCTCTCCTCCCTCAGGAGGTTGCTAAATCATCTGCAAGGAGTAAAGCAGCTTTCTTGGGAATGTTACCAGCAGGATAATTCTTGTACAGCACACAACCCCTGGAACAAACTCAAGCTACCTCAAGCACTGCATCATCTTGGGGTTGCTTAATCCTTCCCCCTTCAGATCTGTCCAGAAAAAGAACCGGGCGATTTTGGAAGGTGGGGTGAGTGGGCTGAAATTTTCAAGGGATTAACACTTAGCAAATTCATGTGCTTTATTAGCTAGTCTGTTTGATAGAAAAATCTGGGATTAAGTAGGTTCTCGTGTTCAGCATGGCAGCTCACCTCTGTTACAGTCAAATGGGGATAACCTTAAATCCCTGTGGGATGAAAGAGTCTGTTATCCCCTTTTTGGCAGCAGCCAAAACTTGAGCTCTCTACACAGAATCCCCGCTGACAGCAGAGAGGTGTGTGGGGGATAAGGAAAGGGGGGCTGGCAGCATTCCCTGGGCTTAGAAACAGATGAAAACCCACCGTGTAAGCGAGGTGCAGTCGGGAGAGAGTCACAGAGCTTTTACTGGCCACGGTGACAGCCAGCAAGCAGCCCGGGGCCAGCTGTGGGCCGTGGGTGTCCAGCTGGGACACTTCCACCCTCAGCACCGTGGTGACTGTGGTGGCACCGTCGGTGACAGAGATTTCCATGCTGTCCTCTGCTGCTGCTGACCCATCGTGCACGTACTGCAGAGCATTCCGAGTGACGTCCTCGTAGGTGAAGGTGTCACCTTCCCAGGGAGGAAACGCACAAGTCAGAAGGACTCTGTTCAGAGCAGGAATGTAATTCAAATGGCCTAAGGCTTAATCAAGTACTAAATTGGCATTTAATCCCGTCCTGCCAGGGCTGTGAGTTATGAGGACATTCATTAAGGAGTTGGCAGGGCAGAGGAAAAGCTGTGACCTTCCGAGTTCCAGGGACACAGCGACTCCTCGTGATTCTCAAGGAGGGCACCAATCCTCCCTTTCTTCTCAGCTGCTTTGTGAACTCACAGCTAGATAAGGCTTCCCTATGGATGCATCCATGCCTGCCAGAGGCATTTGTCTCCTCCTGGTCACCTAAACCAGCCTGGCTGACCCCTCTCCTGCACTGAGGGAAACTTACTCCACTCACCTGCTCTCATGAGCTCCTGCACATCTGCGTTGTACTTGAGCACAATGCCATGATGGGGAGGTTTCACCAGCTCAAAGAAAAGACCCTCAGGAGCTGTATCTGTGTCACTCACAGCCAACTGGATCCCTGTGCCAGGGAAAGAGAGCATGGCTTCACCCTCAGACACTACACTGGGAATATCCCTTTAGAATTTGTGATGTTCTCGTGTGAATGGAGCCAAAAAACCCATAATTCAGTCAGTACAAGAACAGTAAAATAATTCTGGAGCTGCCCTAGTCCCAGAGCTGCGGGTCTCATGGAAATAGTTTGTCCCCTGATGAAGCTCAGGCTGTATCAGGGAATTCACTCCTAGAGCGGCCCACAGACCCCTGTGCAAGTTGAAGCTGGGCAGTGAACCTCTGGCTGAGCTCCACACACTGTCCCACACACCCACTCACCGATGGTGGCTCTGCCCCCTTGGCTGACCTCCAGGAACGGAGCTGCGATCTGGAAGACTGGAGGCTGCTGCTCTGTGGAGAGCAGGTGGATGACAAACACCATCTCCGGGGTCGTGTGCTCCCCACCAGACACTAGGCACAGAGAGAAACCACACCTGAGTGCAGGGATGGGTTTGCAGGGACTCCTCACCTCGGACTTTCACCTGTCTGCACAAAAATCACCTCACTGACTTCTCTCCCACCTTTCCAGGCCACACCCTTGTCTGTGGGCATACGCACACACTTCAGGCCAAGAGCATTTCTGTTTGCTCCTAACTCAGAACATGGACTTCTTCTTGCTGGTGGAAGCTAGGAAGCACATGGAAAGGGAAGGATGTGTTAAACAAGCAAGCAGCTTATCTGTGGCAATTTAACTGCAGAAATGTCTCCAAGCTGTACTGAAAAAAAATGACAGCGTAAAACTCCTTCTTCACACTGTGGGGAAACAGGAATGAATCAGGCTTTTAGGACTGATTCCAGGCAGACCCTGGGAAAAAAAAAAGTCTCTAGAAAGCTGCAGCTCAGCTTTTATAAAGCACTGTGGGGACTCAGATGAATTAATATTCCCCAGGCATGTGCATTTCCAGAAATTCCTACTGAGTGCCCACTGGTGTGCCTGCAGCAGAACAAAGGCCAAGGAGCAACAGGCAATGGGAAGAGCAAAAGAAAGATGAAAACTGCTTTGGCCAGGAAAGAGCAAGTGTTTCACATACCTGTGAATCGGAAGTTCACGGACTCTGGGAGACCTGGCGGGACAAACATAAGCACAGAGGGATTGTGGTCAGGACAGGAAAGCACACGTTAACGTGGATTTGGAGGATTTTGGAGAAAGCAAGTGCTGACATTTAAGTGGGCAGGAGCCTTTCCTCACCAAGGAGGAGCAGCATTAGTCCAGCTGCCTGTCCCAGCCCGAAGGGAGCACTGGGATGCTCACCTGCGAAGGAGAAGGCCATGATCTCTCTGAGGTGAGGAGCAGCAGTCGGAGGACGATAAGCAATCCTGCCGTGGTTTATGTCTGCCTGAGTGAAGTACCTGACTGGGGAGAGAGGCCTGTCCCTGTGCTCCACGATACCTATGGATGCAGAGACACCAGCATTACCACGAGGGGTTAATTACTTCATCTGACTCCACAGCTACTTCTGCTTTCCCCAGGTACTTCTTTGTACCAGCTCCAGAACAAGTCATATGGATGCAAGTGCATCAAGAATGGGCTCTAGGGACGTGAGAAATTAAACAGAAATTTCTCACTTAGGCATTTCTTCACATAACCTCTCACTGGAGAGGTGGGAAGCAGAAAGCCACAGGACACAACGTTTAATATTATTCAGACAGTAGTAAAAACTGTCTGAACTCTGCGGCACACTCCTAAAGAAGCCAAAGAAATGGAGTTAAGGAACAAGGTGTTTAAAAGCTAAGGAAGGAGGCCAAATGGATTCACAGGTACCTCCACAGAATGATACTCTGAGGGAAAAATGAGCTGTGCTCAGAAAACATGGCAATGAACGCAGCAGCAACAGGTTCACTTGCCTTGCCCAGGAAGGAGAGGGACAGTCACGTTGTACAGGATTTTCTCACTGGGAATCTCCGGGTCTACAAAGGAGAGGTGATGGGGCTCAATCACTGTCACACGGTCCTCCAGCACCTCAATAAACACATCAGACCATGAGCATCAAGGCCAGAGACATGGGAAGATTTCCCCAAAAATGCTTTGAAAGAGAATATGCTTTGTTCTAGTTAAATATTAGACAGTTTTTGAATGTAAAGACACAGTTCTTAAACCTAAGCCTGACCCCCTGTCCCCTGCAGATGCCCAACCTCCACACTCACAGGTGGTTGGGTTTCTCTTTTGACCTACAGCAACTAAAAAGAGTTTGATCAAAAACTCCCTGGATGAATGTGTAATTCATTGTCCATGTAGTTTTCTCATATAGTCTTATGTGGCTGGACTGGACTTTCTTTTAAAAGAAACCCTGAAAATGACTCAGCCCTTTCCACTGGAATATAGAGGAGCCAAAGTTTTCTCTTTTGTTTTAAACCTGTCTAAAATTGCTCTGATCCTTCCATAACAAGATTATGATGAACCAAAGGCGGGCAGGGCGTTAAAGGAATTACAGTGCTGCTTGAAGAGACTTAAGTGCCCAAACCCAGTTAATTTCCACGTGTTCATGACCCTTAATCCTGCAGAATTAACACCTCTGAGAAGCCACCAAATTAAACAGCTCATCTGGGTATGAAAAGCATCCAGATCATTTAATAATCTTAAGCAAAACAGGGAGAGAACAAGCTAAATTAAGGATATGGGCACTTAAATAATCTCCTTTGGAACATGAAAAGTTACCAATATGGGGGAAACAGGTAACTTGATTGAAGAAAAAACAATACAGATGTTGTGTGTCCAGTTTAACCCAAGAGTCACCAAACTTCCCTTAACCTTTCTCAGCAGCACAGGTCAAAGCCAAGACTAGAGGGATGGGAAGACTCAAAGTATTGTGCTTTCCTTTCAGCTTTAGAAGTCTCATTCTGAAGGAGTCTGAAGATGAATGAACAGAACTCAATCACATTGGGGCAGAGAAGTGCAATTTTTTGACGGAAAGATTTAAGGTTATGTTTCTCCCTCGTTGCCTCCAAGGTCTATTTGTCTCTCCCAAAGGTGGGACTCACAGGTGGCAAGGTAAAATGTGTTTTATGGCCCTATTGAATTTTGTGGGGAGTAATTAGCTATAAAACCTAGTGCCGTGTGGCTCTGCCAGACAGCTGTCCCATCAATTTTGTCAATAATGACAACAACAAAAAGTCAGGAGCAGGAAGATACATGGCTCCAAGCAGCAGTCTGACCATGTTTCATTATCACCCAGGAAAGGTCACCACTATTTTAAACCTTGACAAGGCTGTTGTGCCACAGACTTTTCACTAATCCCTCTCCTGTCGCTTCCTTTGGCCTTTCCTGGTCCCATGCCTGGCACGTGGAACAGGAGAAGGGGAAGCTGGACTTCACCCACACGTGATGGGGACACACAGGGAAGGCTTGCACCAAAGTCTGAGAGCCCAAAAAACCAACTTTAAACTCCGAGATCATCTTTGCAATTAACACAGCCGGGGAAGGAACTACCTTGGAGAGACCACTCTCATGCAAACGGTCGTTCCCAGAGTTGATGCTGCCAGAAAAGGTAATCCAGTTCCAGTGTCTGAATGTTTTCCACATGCATTATAGTCTGTGTTCCTGAGGTCAGAATGATGGATGGGAACTTTCTAGCGTGGGTGGGCTACAGTTTGGATCAAATTTACAGTGGAGCTACTGGCAAAACCCATTCATTACAGTCTAACCCACAGTTTTTCTCTCTTGCCATTCCTACTGGCTTCTCAGGAATGGGCAAGAATTCCATTAAATGCTGATTTTGCTTCTCTCTACCCCCTCCTTTCTAGTCTGTACATTCATCACTTTTCATACTGAGTTTTTCAACTTTTCATAAGTATTTTCTACACCCCCACCCCATTTACTCCTCTAACCTGTCTTTTTTTTTTCCCATTCCTACTCCAGCCATCTGTCTGGTGCATCACTTACAGCCATGTGCAAAGAGGAGCCGAGGGAAAGCTGAGGTGCTTTGGGTGTCTGGGGCAGAACAGCAACATTGAACACATGGCTTTCCAAGCTGGTTTGCGGACTGGCAGAGCTGGACACCTGCAGAGGGAAGATGACATGAATGGATATGTGACAGAGAACACCACAGCATTTCTAGACCAGTTTCAGACTTTCCCTTGGCAGTGGCTCCCTGTGATTCCTACAGCTTCCAAGATGAGCTGCACTTGTGTTTCACACATCCATAAATATTTTTCATGTATTTTCCACTAAAGCATCAAAATTAAGTCAACGGTATCTAACTCCTATTTGCAAGCCTGTAGTTAAGACACATAAAGCAAATTATATGAAACTGGTAAAAATTCAGAGTACCAGAACTTTTCCCTAGAGGTGAGCCTGCAAATGTTCCCCACAATCCTGAGGGGAAGTAAACACCCCAAAAAATACAGCTCCCTTCTTTGATAGACTCAGTTACAGCTTTAAAGTTTAGTAGGGATGGCAGTCTGCTCTGGAACTCCACAGAGCACTTTGTGAGAAGGAATGGACTTAATGAAGCTTAATTTCTAGAAAATGCATAAAAATGTATGCCCTGATGAAAAGAATGACGTTATTTTAACCATTTGCTGCACCTACTCTGTCCTAATACTGATGAAAACAATGTGTTGGCCCTTCCTGAGATGTCCCAGCCCAAGGTTCAAGGCTTGGGCAGGAGTGCCATGGTTTCCTGATGTTATCAGGTATTCCCAGCTCCCTTTCTTAGTTCTTTGTACAATTATTCCTACTGCTCCAAGATAGTAAACCCAAACACTCAACTCATGTAAAATGCATAGTCTGCAAGAGGAATGCAGCAATTAAGCTAAAGATTAGCTTGTTCAACACTGATGCTCACAAATTCCTCATTATCACTTATGTTAATTACTTTAGAAATTACCTTAATTGCCTCTCCGGTGCTACAGTAATTGCTTCTGCCTTGTAAACCAGACGTAACAAACACTGCGTGCAAGTGTTCACGTAGGCTTAGTTACGGGAGGCTGTGAAACCCTCCCAGCAAACAGCAAGGACCTGTCTGAGGAATTTTATGGCTGTTAAACCTGTGGGGAGTGGGAATTTATTTTAGTTTCCCAGCTGTTGGGGAGTATTTCTACCTTTTGGCCTGTTTGCAAGACGAAGGGCTCTGAAGCCAAAATTAAATTATTAGTTTAGAAACCAAGGGTTGTGTGGCGCTGGGGCTTGCAAAACACACCATTTTTAGAAAGGCGCGTGGAACATTTTTGGTGTAAATATTACAGGTTTTATGAGAGGGTGGTGTATTTGCCCATATATATTTACACACATATTTGTGTAAATTTTAAAACCTGGAATCGCAAGATGTAAGTGGAGCAACCTCAGAGAAGTGCCACGTGATCTTTCCAGGAACAGGATGAGGAATACCTGGAATTGGAAGGAGTCACTCTCCACTTCAGCTCCAGAGTGCCTGTACCACACGATGCCATCGTTGATGTCCTGCTGGGTGAAGGAGGTCGTGGGTGAGGCTGCTCTCCCATCAGGCAAAAGCTGCCAGGAGTCTGCCGGGCCATCTGCCGGCATTGGGACCAGGAGCACCACTTCCCCTGGGAAGAGCAAAGAGGAACTTGTGAGAACACAGGGAGCAAGAGGTGCCTTTGCAGAGACTGAGGAGCAGCCAAGGCAAGTGCCCACCCAGTCAGAGCCTTTTTCCATCCAATGATAAGTGACAAAAATACCAGCAGAGTTCCCAAAAGCTATCAGGGGACCTTGAGACATCTCAGTGACATTGGGAAATCTTGTTAATTAATTTCATTAAACAGGTTGATGATTCTGCTGATTTATAATTAATCACTCTGTTATGCAAAACATCTATCATAAGCTCGCCCATTTAATTTCCCTAAACCACCCTTGAAAAGTTGGAGCAACAAAAAAAGTAATTCAGCAAGATGAAATCTTGCTGATCACACTTCCATTTGATCATCAAACTTTGGGCAAAAATTCCTTTATCAGTACCCTAATTACATTTCAAATCTTATGGTTTTGCTCATGGGAGTTCCCCTAAAAATCTAAAAATCAAATGATATATTTTCTACAGGTATGAATATTTTTCCCATTAGTCAAGGACTAAGTTAGGCAGATAAGCCCTCCTGGATTCCAGACCCATTTTCCACATTTCTCTCTCTCTTATTTTTTCCCTCATTTTCTGCAAAATAGTATTTTAGATAAAATTCTGAAGATCATTGATTTCTGCTGCTTCTTTCTCACCTGCAGCTACAAACCTGTTTCTATTACTGCAATTAATCACAGCAGCGATAATTATGGTGATACAAACACAGGAATATAAGTTTTAGTTAGGGTTAGGCAGCAGGAGACAAGCTCCTCAGGGAAAAATTCCTGTTTTCACGAAAATGCTTATTAAAAATGAGAAGACCGACCTTCATCTGCAGAAAACTAAAGGGGGAATACAAATTAATGACTTCTCTTCTAAACTGCAAAACTCACATAATGTGTTTCCATCAGGTGCTGGCAGCTGTTATGGAAACCAGCCTGTTCTCACAGCAAAACAAAAAAAAAAAAGAAAAGCATGGACGTTGCTAGAGGGATCCTCTAATTTTCTCCGGCTCAGCAAATTAAATGTGGTATCATCTTTCATCAGAGGTGCAAAATATGTTATTTGAAGACATATTTTTTGTGAAGAAAATAGTGATGCTGAGTAGAAAAAGAACATTTTTCTTTTCTTTCCGTATTTCCTTTCCCTCCACATGACACCTTCTCTTTTTCATCCTGTTCTTCTCCATTTATAGCTCAGTCACAAATCCCAGAACCTTCCATGCTCCCCTTCCCCTGTGCCCAGAAGATCCTCTTTAAGCACGGTGTCCCTGGTGAAAGTCACTGCTCTGAGAGTTGAGCTCAGAGCCTCTCAAAAGGAATTTGGGGACAAGAATTATCTACATCACCAATTCCTGTTCAAATTGGCAACCCCTTCCTCTGGGACAAATTAAATCAAATGTCACAGAATTTAGGGAATTCTTCAAAGTAAACTTTTCCACAGCAGTTTGTAGAGGTAGATATTACTCTGTGCTCCTCAAACCAGATATTCACTCCTGAAGATTATCTTTTGGCAGCAAGATTCTGCTCTCTCTGGGCTGTAAATACACCAGGATTCCACTTCCACTTGAGAAACACAGATGATCATGAAGGGCAAAAGTGCTTTTCTACTTTGCATGCCCATTAGAAGTGCAAAAAGGTGAGGTTGGCAGCATTTACCCGGTGTAGCATTAAAAAGAAACATTCCCCCAAATGCTACTGGATGTGCACAAAACACCACAGAACTGTGCTGCTCTTGGACAGCAGAACTCCAGAGGGATTTACCATGTCTGGGCTGGTCCTTGGTGATGGTGTAGGTGATGTCAGAGTCCCGAGCACCAGGCAGCTCAGCGTGCAGGATTGTCTTGGAGATCTGCAGCATGCCTCCCTGGGGAACCCACACCAGGGAATTGGTCACCAGCCGAGGGCTCCTGTTGCTCTGCAGGCAGGGGGACAGCAGGACAAGGCTTATTGGAGTGTCATCCAGGCCATGCGGATGGAAACAGATTTTCAAGGGAAGAGGATCAAGGAGAGTATTCTGGAATTTCTTATGCATTCCACCCTGGCTGTCTGCTTGAAGAAATGGTTGTGCATCCTGCACCTGTATCCCTCAGACCCAGTTCCCAGCCTGTAGAACTGACCTTGTCTTCTAATTTCTAATTTCCTGCTGCTGACCCTAAACCCTCCTGACCTGAGTCTCCCTCCAAAATTTTGTCTTTTACCACTGTCCTCCTTCTCTCTGAGCATCTATCAGTATTTTGCTACTTGGTGGGTTTTTTAGCCTTAAAACTATTTCTGTGGCTTTTTTAAAAAGATTAATATTTATCCAGTATTAATTTAAGCTTCTTGAAATGTGGATGTCAGGACTGGATTGCAGTAATAGTTTCACTACAGTTCTTACTTATTTCAGTAACACTACTCTGGCATTCAAGGATTAAGCAGCCCTTTTTGGCTCTAAATTGCTTTTTGGACAGGTCACTAAAATCCCCATGACCTCTTCCATGCCATGGTTCTTTCTTATAACCCCAGTTGCTGTAAATGTGACTTCTTCTCTTGATTTCTGCCCATTCACCTTGAAACTGGCTGTGGCTGCAGTTCACCTTGAACTGCATGATCAATCTAAATCCTGACTGCTCCATCTAAGGGATCACCTTGCTCCTCATTTACTACTCCACATAATCAGCCCCAAAACTGACAAATGACTCATTGTTGTGTTCTTCTGGATCTGCCACAGAGACAGAAGAGAGAGCTAAAAAGATGTTTGTGGAAGGGAATCACATTAAAGGAGGATTTCCCACCTCCTTTTTGATATGTGTGCTGTGCACCCACTTAATTTGTACTCCACTTACACTTTGGGTTTACTATAAACATGGAAACCATCAGCTTTTAGGTCACTAAATTACTGAATGTTCCTTCACTGGCCAGATCAAACCCATCCAGCACGTTGTAATACCATTCCCATATGGCTTTGATGCTGCTTGTTAATAAGAACAGACTCACGAGACAACTCTTTTTGCTTGGTAATCTATTTTAAAAATATATTTAACATCAATGAATTCACAGCATGGGAAAAGTGTTTTCAGAGAGCTCAGGGAGGCTCACAAGCTCCCTGGTCCATGCTTCAGCTACCTGTTCCCAGGTAGGGCAAGGTCAGCTGCCTTGCGAATATCTTGGAGACCTCGCTTAGCTGGATCTCTAGAGGACTGGGGTAGTCCTAAAATAAACATCTTTTGCCTTTTTTCCTGTGCTCCCCCTGGCCTCTCAGAAAAGAAAGGCTTCCATGTCCCTGTTCAGACTGCAATAGGTCCAGCAAAGGGTCTGGATCAGAAAAGCGGCCATTAGCAACCAAAGGGACTGGGAAAAGCCCTAAAAGCTGCTCTGCTCTCACCTGTGCCACCACCTTCATTCTTCTGTGTAGCCAAGTGCTGCACAAAGAAACGTGGAAAGATAAGGAGAGACAAGGGAGCACAAAACAGGATAATAAAAGAAACTACCCTCACTGGCATTTACAAGAACCTGCTTAATCAACAGAGGGGGGGAAAAAAAAGGTGGTACAAAAAACTCAGAGTTGTGTCCAAGCATTTTCACAGTCCTGATCCTATTCAGGCTGCTTAGGGCCATGGATCTGGGTGAAGAAACCACAGGCAGGCTCCTCTTATTCCAGGAGTCTAACAACAGCAGCAGCCTTGAAAGCAATGTCTTTTTCATCCTCAGACTGCTGTGTGAGTCATGGCACTAATTAACATTAATTACTAGCGTAGCTTGAGGAGAACCTCCAGGGTCCAAATGGGATCAGTGCCTCCCCTTTGCTGAACTCCACAGATGCATGGAGTGCTCGCAAAGCTCCCTTCAAATTTTCATGCCCAAGTTGCTGTGAAAGACATCTAACATAGCTAAGAGGACAAAAGAGGGGTAATGTCATCTCCTCCTAACTCCTTTCCAAGGGGTGGAACTCGAAGACACTGTGTCAGATCTCTACATAAAAGACTGTAAACTATGGCCTTCTCTACTGACAGCTCTGGTTTTTTTGTTACTCTTTCACATTAATAAGGGGTGAAGAAATTTTCAGCTTTTTCTCTTGTTTATAACAGTTTATTACTTTTTATCAAATAACTACAGACTTTGAATCATCAAAGCTGCACAATTGGAGCTGTTGCAAACCATAACTTTGGGTGACCTCCAAAACCCAATCAATCCACTGCTTTCTCCTGCCTCCAACTGCAGCCTGTCGGTAACTCTGGATTAGCGACACCTCAGGGACAGAGCAGCACTTCTCCAGACTTTTAATCTGCCTGCCAGGGTTTATGTCCCAGCACATACCTTAGGAGCAATCCTGATGTGGAGCAGGATGTTCTGGAAGTGGTACCCGTCGCTCACTTGGAGAAGAGCTGCATCCTCCCGGCTGTCGGAGCCATCGTGGGCGTAGCGCAGCCTCCCGCCAGCCAGGTCACCCAGGCTGAAGGTGTCAGAGTCCCCAGGAGGCTTGAGCAGCCTCCCGTGGTGTGGAGGCTCCAAAACCATCAGCACCACGTCCTGAGGATTGTCACTGTCCCCCACGCCGAGCAGCAGCTCCGATATCGTCCCGATTTCCCCTCTGCCGACAAGGAGGGGCTCATTCCTGAACACATATGGGGCCTGAAACACAAAAGCAGCTCTGAGGTGTCTGCTGAACCTGGGAGACTGGATCACAATCAAAGGCTGGAATTAAAAGTTTGGGGATAAGGAAATCAGCTCACTTCATCCCTGGAAATCTCCTATCTCTTAGCAGCAGAGAATCACTGTCCACACCTTTTCCTCTGGTGGGCAGATCTAATAATATTTAGCATTTAAACTGAATTAGTCACATTAGAAGAAGATTCTCAGGCCACATCAAGCTTAGGAGAGCAAAAACTTAGGACATTTATACAGAAAGCATCTGACTCTAGTTGATCTTCATTAGCCCTTTGAGGTGACAGCAAAACTGGGTGTCTTCGTCATCAGTATTTATTTTGTTTCCAACGCTCCCCACAGCCTTGCTCAACTTACACCAAAGATGTGCTAGAGGCCATATTTCTGCTGGTTTAAATTAGTTCTCCAGTTCTTTGTCATCAAGAAAGTTTCAATCTGCAGTCTCTATTGATCCCAATAAACATCATTTGCCATGGGTAATGCACTGCCTCGGGAGGGAGGCGATCCCGCAGAGACAAAGTCAAAGCCCTGGGAACATCCATCAGGGAGCCAATTGCTGCCACCTCACCTGTGCACGACTTCCCAGGGTTATTAGGGATCGACAGGCAAAATTCCTATCATCGAGCCTCATTTATGTATTCTGGGGCAGTGACTGCAGTTCTTACTTAGGTGAATGTCCTACTGAGGTAAACAAGAGATTAGGCTGAGCCAAGATCTCAGCACCAGCCAGAATCAATATACACACAGCAGGATCAAAACCCACAGTTTGTCTTATTCTAAAGGACAAACTAGAGCACTTCTAATTTCCAGAAGTTATGGGAATTACTAATATGGAATATAAATTACTCGTGCTGAGGATGGAGGCTGAGCCAGGCTTGTAGGCAAGAAGGAGGCAGCACTAGGAGAGTTCTGTCAAGTAATTTGATGCCCCTCTGAGGATGTAAATGGACCTTAAGAGTAGCAGATTCTCTTTTGCACTTTTTGTAAGAATATGCCAACTAGCCACAACTTCTGGTTGAGCTTTCCACTCTGGAAAAAGCTCAGTGCAAGCTGCAAAGCCTCCCTGGAAACCTGGACCCCGTTTAGGTTCTTGTACCCCCTCTGGGGTGAGACCCATATGTTGTGCCACAGACTTTAAATAACAGTAATACAAGACACACGGGCACTTGGCAGTACCATCATTTTGCCCAGAAGTGGTGAGAAGTTTAAGAGATACACTTTAAATAGCTCATGCTGATTTAATTCCCAGCTGTCCTAGAACAGAGCATTGAACTTGAGTGTCAAAGCATTCCTGCCATCGGGATCAATCCTGGCCCAATTGCCCTGAGCAAGAGGCTGAACTGGAGCATCAGCAGACCCAAAGGATAATTGGAGCAGTAGGGATTCCTTAGCCCTCACTGATAATTGCTCTATGATTGCAGAGCTGCAACTCCCTGCACAAGCAAAATGACACAGGCCAACTTCTCCAGTCAATTCCCCAAGTCCCTTCCATGTGACTCTTGGCTGAAACCCCTAAGGGAGACTTGACTCTAATTTCCCTGATCTCAACCCCCGCTCAAGTTCTGCCCAGCTCCTTTGTTATCCCTACAAGAAACCAGGACTTCAAATGGTACAAAATTTGGGGTTGTTTCCAAGATTTGTTACATTACCTGTGTTGAGAATGCTTGAATGTTGATCACCTCAAGGTGGGAGAATGACTGTTGATCGCTGACCTTCAAGGAAAACTGTCCTTTCCTAAACAGATCCCAACAAGCCAAAATACAGGATAATATAAATTAATGAAGTGCTCTTCCAGGACTCAATAATGATAAGCATATTATATATTCAGCAAAAATTACTGGCTCAGTGACAGAAGCTTTAGCTCAAGATTTCTTCAATTATGCTTTTATAGTATTTTTTCCTGAAGATTCACAACAGTCACAACAGGTAATAAAACACCTTTAGCTGTGCAATAATATCCCCTCATCTCCCTTTAAGTAACGTTATCCACATTGGATGGCATCTCCAAGATAAAGTGCCAATTCTAAATGTCAGCTGCTAAAGAAAAACGTCACTTAGCTGGCTTCAGGACTTGCCAGGATTTTTCCTTTCCATTTACTTCTCAGTGATGCCAACCAAACACCTTGAAGTTTTAAGTAACAGTATAAATAATAGAGTAATATTTAGTAATAAAGTAGCTTTGTTTCTCAAGACATGATGCTGACATTACATTATGACTACCAAGTAGACCAAAAAGAAAAAGATTACAGAAACTCATGCCTGAAGTCTAGTGAACACCAGCTAACCCTTGCCACCAGGACACCCTGAAAGTCTTCTTTAGATCTAATTTAAATCAAAGATCTCCCTGATACATACAGCCAGGAATTTAGAACAATTCCAGTGACGTCACTCTAGTACCAAGGCTTTACGGAGATGCAAATCAAGTGTGAAATTTGGCAGGGTGACTGGTTTATTGCCTGGCTGCAGGAAAAATCTGCTTCCTTGCAACAACCTTGCAGTAAGAGCTTTGCCAGCTACTAATCACCACTAATTATTCCAGGGTGCTAACAGAGCTCATAGTGGAGGCAAACAAGGAATAACTGAAGGCAAACTGCTGGAGAGCACAGCAGTGACATCACTTGAGCATCTTCCTAGCAGTACCAAGAAATTGTTGTAAGAATCTGGCTAATATGCCAGTTTTAACCCACAGCAGAATATCCCGAAGATGCTTTCGGGTTCCTGCACCCCTAAAGCACAACAGGTTTGGGATTTGGGTCACAGTGACCGTCTGAGAGAAGTTTTGCCCCATCAGTTACGTTATGATACAGCGCAAGTACGTTGGTAGTTGATTTAGCAGCAGTGAGAAGTGTGCTTCCCTGCAGGAGTGTTTCCAAGGAAGAAGAAAATACCTGTTCTCAAAATACAACAATTTTTTTTTAGGGCAAGAGCTCAGAAAAAAGCTTCCCCCCAGTCACCTGGGCTTGTCTCTGCCATGCACGAAGTGGACCCTCCTCTCCCGCACATCCCTGCAGCTGAAGCGGTGGCCGCGGCTCAGCGGCACCTCCTGCCCGTCCAGCAGCATCACCAGCCGGCCGTTGGAGGGAATGCTGTCCACGTGGAACAGGAGCTGGCCAGAGCCACCGGCCTGATCACACACACCCAGCAAGGACAGCTCCAGGGGCTGCGCCCCGCCAATCGCCACGGTGAGGGTGCTGCTCACACGGGAGCTCGAGGGATGCCTGCTGGCTGAAAGGAAAGAAGGGAGAAGTGTTACTGCAGGAATCACCACAGGCTGTGTAGCATTGGGCCTGTCACCACCATGTTTTGGGTAACACAGCCCTGTTCATTCCTGACCCAGGTGGACAAACACTGACTCAAGAACTGCAATCCATCTCAATCCCCATCACGACTTTGGCAAATCACTTCCTACCTTGATTCCCCCATCATGGAATTGAAAGCCAACACACTCTGGCTTGCCCTGCAGATGGACTAGTAAATCTTCATTTAGAAAAAAGAAAGGATAAGTAACAACCAAACTTGATTCAGGGAGGGATTTCCCCCAAGATATTTTGTCACTGGTTTTACACTAGTAAAAACCAATAGTGCTGCTGCAAAGATGTGCCTGCACACCTAACCAGCTAACTACACTTAGAAAGCCATGTACATGCACACCTTATGAAACTAAAAAGTTGGAGAAAAATAGCTGCTGACTTTCAATAGTCACCAAGAAACTGCACAGAACTGAATTCCAAAAATGTGACAGAATGAACACATCTCCTGGCTTTAAAATCTGCTGATGGAAGCCTGCCAGCTCAGCCACTTTATCATGAGAGGCACTCACCTTCTTCGCACTCTCTGCTCCATGTATTGCCATAGAAACCCTGGCCACAGGCAGAAACGCAGATCTTATTCTTCAGAAACATGGTGCTGTCACAGAGGTGGCACAGGCCGCCACTGTCACACTCCAGGCATCCAGGAGGACAAGCTGAATTGGACGGAAAGCACAACCCCACTGAGACACTGCGAACCAATGCAGCCACTGGCAGGCAGAGCTGCTCCCAGGGTCAGAGCAGAAACACCACTGCTGTGTGTGTCTTACCTACCTGACAAAAAGAGTCAAAATAAGGGGCAAAGAGTAATGATAAGAGTTCCTAAGAAGTTCCTTCCTCATTTGGCCACTGTCTCTGCATCAAGTTCACTGTGCTTACCTGTGCACTTCCGTTGTGCCTCGTCTGTGTAATATCTCTGCCCACATTTGGGAACACAATGACTGCCCAGAAGGAGGAATGGGGCTGGGCAAAGGCTGCAGGTGTCTGCTTGGTGGCACTGAAGGCAAGGTTGATCACACCCTAATGAGGCACATGCAAAAAGTTCAGCTCGGCAGCTCTTAGGAGACAAGCAGGGGAACATATTAGAAGTAATGCTCCATAAAAACTCACTCTGGCATGTGTCTGATTCCTGGTAGAAAGCTGGAGGGCACTCTTCCACACAAGCTCCTTCATGGAGAACGTGGCCCTCCATGCACTGCAGGCAGTCAGTCCTTTGGGGACCTTTGCAGGCGTTACAGCTCCAGTCACACTCTGGAAGAAAACAAAAATCAGTTCAAGGCAGCCCTTTCTGGGGTGCTCACCCTGCATTTGGGTTCTACAAGCTGTGGGAATATATGACTTATTGCCATTATGAAACACTCCGCTGGGGAGTTCTGGAAATCTTTCAGGTCATGTGTCTTTTAAATCACTCCAAACTGCTGTTTCTGCAACCATCCAGTGATACAGGATTTAATAAGACACAGAGAGAGACAGGTAAGTACAGGAGGCCAGATAAGCCCCCTAAAAGAGACTTACCCTGGCAAGCTCACTCGTTATCAGTTGACCCGTGACTAAATGAATTGCTGGACCTGACCCCTGAAAACTTTGCTGGCTCAGTTACAAAATCATTTACAAGAGAGCAATTTGCAATAATCTTGTTCCACTGAAAGGCTCACGTATGTGACAGCAGGCTGCCCAAAAGGAGAAAAACACTGCAGAAACCTTGCAAGCAACC
Source organism: Grantiella picta (assembly GCA_013397955.1). NCBI lineage: Eukaryota > Metazoa > Chordata > Aves > Passeriformes > Meliphagidae > Grantiella > Grantiella picta. Next base: position 40,194 of record VZRM01006632.1, read on the forward strand.
TGTCACTGAGCAATTTCCCCCTTCCTACACCCTTTTTAAAGCAGGCCACCTGCACAGCTCCCGCTGCCATATAATAGATTCTTAGCCAAGGCACTTGTATTTCTTTCCTTTTTTCTTTCCTTTTTTGTTTTTTCTTGAAACCAGCAACATATTTTTCACCTCTGCAAGTCTTGCTGGAAAAATCCAGGTAATACTGCTGAGCACAGCTCTCATACTGGCATTCCCCAAAGAGCAGGACCTTGGCTGGATCTCTGCACGATGTACAGCCAGCAGCCGAGTCGCAGCTCCGGCACTGGCTGCTGCAAGCTGTGGAAAGACAAGGAAAATCAGTCTCATTCCTGATGCACGAGCCAACTGCACAAGTAAAAACGGTGTTGTCCTGCAGCCTCGCTACTCCTCTTGTCCTTTTTGAGAGACACCTGTGGAGACTTCGGAGTTTTTGCTTGTTATGGTCCTTTTCACAAACTCCAAAATGTAAAGAGTCTCATTCCATCTGGAATAGACTGGAATGTCTCCTCATGCTGCTTCTTACTCTCCTCAGGACTGGTCAGGGTAAAACATTGACCCTGAGTCCAAATCCCTGAACAAGAGCTTTCCCTGTCACCGGTTTCTTTATTTCCTTGAAGCAACCTGCATTTCATACAACTCTTTACCCACAAACACACAAGTTTGGAGAGCAGGGTAGACTGCTGCAATCCTTGGTGGGACCAAAGGCCCATTTAATTTCACTTAACGTTTCCGCCTTTTTATCTGCTCACAGTGTGAAATTCTGGAGCTGCAGGGAGCAACAAAGATGCCAGGAAAAAAATAATTCAGGGATTTACTGAATCTAGGATCAAAGTCCAGAGGTTCAGAATATTTCAACTCACCTCTTTGACGTCCAGGAACTAAACTTCGCAGGAGGCTGTACTAACAGTTTGGGTGATAAATACTGACATGTTAATTCAAAACACAGTTTTATAACCAAAAAAACCTCCAAATACCAAAGTAAATGTGAAAATACCCACGTGGCTCTCATTGAAGCAAGAACCCAGTGTTTTTCAAAAGAGTTACTTGTTTTAACTCCTCTAAAAAATGTCACAGAAGGTCTCTATTTTACTGATGTACAAATGATTTCCAGCAAAATGTTTACCTGAAGAATCCAGCAGCTGTCTTTAAGTGCTCTGGTGCCACTCTGATTTTACTTCACTTAAGAATACTCCATGAAAAAATTACTTTTTTTAAGTGCTCCAAAGAGCCAACTATTAAAAATACAATAAAACATTCTACATGAGGTCTAAATCCATGGAAATTGGGCTACCCATGGAGGCATGCCAGAATAGTAAGCAAAAAACTGTATCTGGAAGCAAACCTGTCTGCTTTTTTTATCAGCATGACTCCATATCTGCATTTTTAAGCCCATGAAGGACTCGTTAAGCTTCTCACTGTTCCCAGGCCAGGATGTCATTGAGTTTAAAAATATCTCCCAGAGTCCATTTGTGCACTCAGCATCTCTCTGAACCTCATTCCAACCCTGAGTTCCTCAAAAGTGCAAGGAGACTAAAATAAACCTTGAAGAGAGACCAGATTTTCTCAGCCTAACAGCCAACCTCTGATTAAACAATCTTCATTCCCTCGAAGTGGTAGTTTCCCAGCAGCCTGGGACGATTTGTATCTCCATGGCTTATCAGCAGCACTTGAAAAGGCACAAGTGACACTTGGAATGACAAAAATCCAACACACTTGGCCTTGAGCCTCCTGCCCCAAGGATTACAAACACTTCTTAAAAAGCCATTTGCAATAAGGAGATTAGAGTAGCTGAATTGGCTTGCCAAAAAA
>VZRM01006632.1:42035-118978 GCA_013397955.1 Grantiella picta
ACTTTCTATTTGCAGTTGAGCCCCTGAAACAAATCCAGGAAGGGTGCAGGCCTCAGAAACATTCCAGGTCTACCTTGGTATCATGACGCAGGAGCCACCAACAGGAAAGCTTTCATTAGAAAAGGGCATGTTAATTAGGAAGGGAGATATTCTGATGCAGCAAGCAATAAGAGAATTCATACTGCAGGAGAAAACTGAATATTCTGTAGGGCCTGTAGGAAACTAGCCAGGACAGCAAGAATCCTTTTTTTTAAATTCCTATTTTTATTACTTTCCTTTTATCATTATTATTGAATAGCAGTTTTTTCTTTTTTCTCAACAGAAGAGTGGTACAAGTCCTTCCAGCTATTTCCGTGAACTTATGTAAGGTGTCTCCATTTCTGCTGATCAGATGGAAATAATAGTTTCAGGAGAACCATCTATTTCAACAATAGGCAGGTAAAGCTGACAACCACATCGGTTTCCTCCTACAGGACCTCATCAGTGACAAAATTGGGTCTGGGTAGGATGACACTTATACCTGGACTCAGTGCAACAGAGTTATTTTATCATAAATCAGGAGAATTTAAATCCGGGTAATGCACGACTTCACTAATCTGAGTGTTCAGGTTCACAGTGACCAAGCCACTTAAGCACTCACTTATTTTTAGGTGTGTGTATCATAGCAGGACAATTCAAGCAGGGATTTTTCCTGTTTTTTACATCTCTGGGCCATACCATTTTGCATTTCGGAACATCAAGCCCAATAATTATGAGAGGAATAACCCAGGGCCAGAGTAAAAACAGAATAATAAAGGAAAAGAGAGGCCCCAAGAGATTCACAAGGGGATAGCAGAGTAGGATAAAACATAACACCAGATCAATGCCACCAGACCATCAGGATCAGCTCAGGTCTGTCAGGGCTGTGCCTTCCAAGCTGTACTTGTTTCTACTGCGGTCTCCCACGAGGGAAAAAGGACAGAAATGCTACCATACAGCTTCCATGGCACGTACTGGCAGGTAGTGCAGTGGGGAGGGGGTTTGTCTCAGTTAGGATTGATTAAAACTGGTCTCAACTTGTCAAGTTTTCATTAAGTCCAGAATGCATCACAAGGAGACCTGCACAAATGCTCCTGCAGATTTTTACATCAAGACACAAAGCCTCTTGTCTTTGAGGTCAATAACAAAACTGCAACTGTTTCCTAATTTCAGCTGTGCTGTAGGCTCTGCTCCTGAGGCAGCTCATCACCTCTGTCAACTCACATCGCGTTTTTAGGCGCTTGAAACCTTTCTTTTCCAGGCAACAGGAACAGGGAGCAAAGGAACAAGAAAAAACATGTCTGTAAATGCATTGTGGAAAGGAGAGATGGGTGGGGGAGAGGCACTCACGTCTGCAGGTCTGCCTGTCATCCCTGTAGTATCCCGGGGAACAGAGCGGAGCACACGCACCCGTGTGGGACAGAACCAGGCTGGTGTTGCAGGAAGAACAGGAGAAGGGACCCTCACCAGTGCAGGTTTTACATGAAGGGTGGCACCCTGCAGGGACAGCAAAAACCAGCGTTTCTGTTCAAGGAAAAGCTGTCTCAGGACAAGTTTCACAAGCCTCAGCACAAACACTCTCAGAGACTGAGTGTGGTGATGGTGACCACCAAAAGTTCCTGCCAAATCTAAGCCCTCAGTGGTGCACAGTGCATCCTGCCAAAGAAAGGATCCTCTCCTTTCTTTCTCTTTTTACTCTCTTCTCTTCAACCTTTTCTTCTCCTTAAGAAAAAACCCTTACAGGATTTGGCCACGACCTAACAGGAAAGAGTGAAAAGGGAGCAAGCACGTACCTCCTACTCATGCTTTCTCTCAACTAGCTTCAGGTCAGACTCTCTTTGTCTATATGGGAACCATCTAGTACTTTTCTGACAGTTCCACACTTTGATGAAGATTCACATCCATCTCTTCAGCAGAAACTGCACTGAGGGAGGCCAGACTATCTCCATGCACCCTCTCCCCATTTCACTCATGACTTTTCAGGCTCATTTCTTAGTCTGACCGAAGAGAATTAAAATATCACAGTGGCTGAGGCCAATGTGCCCTATTACTTTCTCCAGAGAGATTACATACGAAATTATTAGTCTGTTTTACTTCTTGACAGGCCTTTACCCAATGATTGATGGCATCATTACATCTATCATGATAGGTGGAAAATTAATAATGAGTGAGAGTGGGCAAAGGAATCAGAAGCAACCACACTGCACTGTGCTGGGGATCTTAAAAGCCAGCACAAAATATCCTATGAGCTTTGACATAGTCTGAACAATGCAAAACTCCTTTCAAATGAAACCTTTAAAACTAAAGGGAAGAAATGTCACACCTAGGCTTATATTTCCAGGAAGGCAAAACCTCTGTCTCTCAGGGGCCTTTCCAATCAAGTGACACAGAATATGTTCCATACAGCTCTGAGATCTCATTTGTCAAGAACAGGTAAATAAACCAACAGCTCCCAGAATGCTGGGGAGAAGTTTTGAAATATATCCCATCCTAAACTAGATAAGGATATGTCACTTCCTGCAAAAGGAGCATCTACATTGCGCCAAATTTCTGGTCTTGGTTCCTTTCTCTGAAACTAAACTGCAAACCCTTTGCTCAGCTTTGAGACATGCTCACCATGTCTCTGTCAGCCACAGAACATGAAAAGGAACCTACTTCTTTCTAAGAGCCCATGAAGTATAAATCAGCTGAGACAATGACTGGAATATGAAACCACATCAACAACAAAAAGTGAAGGAGATGCAGGGACGTGTTAGAAAATAAAATGCACCACAGGTGCTGCATCCATCATGCCAGCCTAAAAGGCTGAATGAAATTGGCTTTCTGTTTTAGAAGCTGCCATAAACCATCGCCTTTTGGGCCACTACTGTAGCAAGACAAGCCTCCGTAACAGACTTTAGGATGATGTTCCGGCTCAGGCTGCAAAATATCCTGAGAAACTCCTACCAGCAAGAGCTCTGCTCCAGTGTAGCGTCCTGCCTCTACTAAACAGGAATCATTTCATGGAACTTCTCATAATGATCCAGGTGGTTCCTTGCAGCTGCCTGAAGCACATTTGGGAACTACTCACTTTTGCAGGCCCCGTTCTGGACGTAGTGTCCCAGAGGACAGTCAGGAAGGCAGTGATCCCCCAGGAGCAGGTGACGGGCATTCTGGCACTTCAGGCAGACGCTGCCGGTGTCCCGCAGGTTGGCCACACACTGATGGCACAGGGGGTGGCAGTCTAAAGGGAGCAGGGAACAAGGGACACTGAGCACACAGGACAGCACACAGCTTTGCTGAGAACTCCAGGAAGGCATTAGGGATGGAATTTGAGAGCGCATCCTGCTACCTGAAATTCCTGCACCCAAGGAGCATTCCTTTCCTCCTGCCTCATCCTCATCTTGTGCTCTTCCTGAGCACCACGACATTTTCACTTTTCCTCTGCATCTCTCCTGCCTCATTCAAGCATCGTCCTTCCCATCCTTAAGTGAGCTTGAGAAAGCTTTGCACAAAGCCAGCTCAAAGCTTCCCAAGACCTTTCTCCGATTTTGGGTGTCTCTGCCTACAGGTTTCTCTTTAGCTCCGCTGGCAGCCTTAGGCATCCACCTCCTTCTGCTCCCACCGTGGAAAAACGAGGAGCACAATCTGTACAGCTGCATGACCTTCTCCTGTAGTTCCTGCTGCTCACATTTTCCCACACAAATGAGACATCCATACCCTGAGGAGGCAACTGCAGCCCCCAAAGCCAGGCCAAGAGTAGCATCAGAGTGCCTCAAAACCTTTTCCATTTTCCATTTTTCTCCGGCGGGACATAAGCTTGTGTCTCCTGACCTCTGCCTGAACTTAGGTGCTTCAAAAGGTTTGACAACAAGCCTTTTGTGTGCACAAAGGTGCAGTGTAAGGCAACCTGGAAGCCAAATTAATCCTCATTATGGTAATTGAGAAAATTATAAAGGAAATGACGACTGTCTTGAAAGAAATGTAATAATGAGGCTTGATTTGAGTACCTGGCCTCTTGTCAGATTTCTGCTGCAGGTTCACCTTTCTGTCTTTTGTCTCTTGTGACAGCATTACTACAGATTGTCAGGCAATCTAATTTTACAAGCTGAAGACAGGCTCACATTGGAGCCTGGAGGAATTCTGCATCCATAGCTGCAGGAGCACAGCAGTGACTAGAGCCTCGCCCCAGCTGACGTCTCCTGCATGTCACACACAGGTTTGATTCTTACCAAACACTGGTGCAAAAGCCCAGAAGCAGCTCAGACATTGATCCAATCCTGACTGCAGGTAGGGATCCAAGGTCCTTAAAGCCGCTGCCTCCTTCCCCTCCTGCTTTTGCAGGGTGCATAATCCATTGAGTTTCTGCTCTGTGCTCTCAGCCTTGGAGCTGGGAAATTAAGAGCCAGAGTTGGGGTAAAGGTGTGCAGAAAGGGACTCTGTGCTTCAGGTAAAAGCGAAGCAGCACATGAGGTCATGCTCCCAAACTCAGTGACCAACCTCAGAACCTCCTCAGACGGGTTACAGCTCACAGGGGTTATTGTTCTGCAGTTTCCAACTGCATCTTAAAACCCCTAGATTTTCCCAAACTAACATTTAAAAACCTAAGTATCTACAAAACTCTGTGCTGCTGCAGCAGAGTTTTCTCTTCACAAGCCTCTATTTTTGCTCCTGCGAGTGGAAAGAGTTTTCTCAGTTACTGTTTTAGGATGAATCAGCCCCATCACTCTCTTGTTCCTTTGCAAGCCTGTAGATCAAAGCACACACATCACCAACAAAAAACCCAGGGCTGACGCTCATGGTAAATTTGAGGGACATTGGGGAGAGAGCGGGAGAGTGAGGGAAGAACTGAAGTGCTTTGTTTAGGGAGAGATGATTTCACTTTTTCACAGCAGGCTCCCTTTGAAGCGAGGACTAACAGAAGGGGGATGTTTTCTTTGTGCTTCTCAATAACACCCCACAGCCCTACTTGTTTCCTGCTTCTGCCTTCTCCCTGTAAATCCTCCCTCCAGCTCAGCCAGCAGGCACATTACAGCCTGTGGGATTTGGGTTTTCTGGAGCCTTCACAGCCCCAGCTGGTCGCAGGTCAGTGCAACACAAGTTAGTTAATTCCCTTAGACCCCTTCCAGTATCCAAACAGGATTTTTAGGGAAGTGTGTCACCACCTTGCTTGTAGTCCCAGTGCCCCCCTCCTCATCTTGATGAGTCTGCTGACTTGCCTCCCACTGTCCAAATAAAACGTTTTCCTGCTCCCCTTCCGGCTGGCTCTGAATTCCTCCTTCTTCACCTCTGTGCACAAATACCCCCAATCACCTTCCCTATCACAGATCTTCCTATAAAGCAACTTTCATGGAAAGTATAATGGAATTACTTACATGGATTTCCAGAGTCACTTGACTTCCACACCCTCTTTAGCTTTCTCTTAGCAAATAAAGCAAGAAAACAGTGCCCTTCCTATATGGAAGTTATCTATTACAGATTGTTCTAAGACAAAAGAGGCCATTGAGGAGACAAAATCGTATCTGAAGTGTTTGTGAATGCTCATAAAGGAAACCAGAGGCATTTCTGCCTCTCAGCTCCACCATTTGCTAAGCAATCACCCGCTTGTATTGTTTAAACACATCACCCCTCTTAGGGGCCCTTCAGAAAAGTATTTCCTGATGCAAGTTTTGTGCTGTACTCCAAGGTAAGGCCTGAGGTTCACAACAGAGCATGACTTAAAATCAGTGCTGAAAACACCACACATTTTACAGGCACCTCAACATACACAAAGTCCCTGGTGTTTTTCAGTAAATCCAGACAGAAAATCATGATGATTGGTTTAAAAGGATACCAAACGTTGACCAGAATTTTTGGCTTGTTTTTGTTGCTGGAATATTGAGGGGTTTTTTGTCTCTCTTTTCCAAGCTCTGAAAGGGAATCTGTCACTCAAACAAGCCAAGTGAACTCCTGGTGAAGTGCAACCGCCTCTGCCTACATCCTGTGAAAGGGCAGGAGCTTCCCTAGGCAGTGTGAGGTGGGAGATCCAGCTGGATGGTGCCTGCCACGAAGGAGACCAGACCAAAACATGGAAAGGACTTTTCCTCCTCTGGCAGCTCAGCTGCTGTTCCTGTAGGAAGATGCACGCCCGTGAGCAAGTGGAGCTAAGCCCCTCTTGCTCTGCTCAGCGAAACTCCAGCTCTCTGTGATGATATCAATGTCTCTCTAAAAGGACAGCAACAGCTCATTAATTTTACAAGGAACTGAGTATATTTCTTGTTGTCAGAGTGTCCCTTCTGGAATTTTAAGAGCAAGGCAGCAAAGCTTGTTACAGGCCCCCTCCTGAGCGAGCTCTTCTGGTTTAGCTTTGAACATTTTCCCAACTGCACACAGCCTAGGAAAGCAAGGGCCTGCGGAACATGGGGATTGGGAGTTTCCCTTGCATGAAAGATGCAGCTGGAAGTTAAGACCTGACCTTGGGGGATTCTGTGAGTGTTCCCAGTTTTCTTTCACATCAGTTCTCTGCATTTTTCTAACAGCCCTTCTTTCATGCAGTCAGGAAAAGATCAACAGGGAAGCTTCCAGATTTACAAGGAAACTTCAAATCAGAAAAGCAAGGGAAAGGGTTTATGAGAAGGACAAGACTTTTAGCAGTAGCTGGGGATTTTTTAGAGTGGTGCTTGCAACTTTTCCTGAAGCTGAAGTCAACTGGGTAAGACAGAGAGGGAAAACACAAAGTGTTTTTGAACTAGGAAAAAAAAACCCCACAGAAGCTGTGAGACTCAACAGGGGACAGCTGAAGTCTCAAGCACATTCCTGTACATACACTTGGGCTATAAAATAAAATTAATCAATTGAGCACTCTCAGGGAAGAACTGGCATAAATTCTGCATGCCCAAAACAGCTCACAGACTCATTGATTTTTTGAAACTTGAGGACATTTTGTCTTTCTCTGCTTAAATCTGAAATGCTTATTTGATTAACTGCTGAAAACAAGACCTTCTTTTTTTTTGTTTCTATTAACAAGGCAAATGTTCCAATCCCCATTCAGGTAACATGCACAATAATACCATCAATTCCCAGGCAATGGTTTGGAGTGACAGTTGGTTTTCTCCAGCCTCTGTGAAGATTTCCCCCCCCAGGTCCACAAAGTATGGCAGGTGACTGTAACACACAGCAGGCCCTATAATTCGCAACACAATTCTGCCTGGAGGGTCGGGAATTAAAGATAAATGGGAAGATAATTGTAAAAATATATTGCTTTGGGAGGTGAAGGAAAAAGCTTTGTTAGATTCTGATGCAAATCATATCTTACAAGAGTGTCAAGGGTTTTAATGTTCTCTTTTATGGGACAGCTGCTCTTTAACTGGAAATTAATAACTTGCAAGGGCAAATTTAGCATTTCAATCAGTGCTGCATGAGAATAGTGAGTGAAACTTAACAACCTGGATGTGGAGCCCTTTATCTCTAGGAGAACTGGCACCACCCATTCTTTGCTTCAACACCAGACACAAATTTAGCACGAAGAGCAACACACTTCAGACTGCAGATCCTTCCTTGCAAAACTTCCTTGTCAAAGCAAAAAGACCCAGTCATAAAGGGTTCTCACAGCTTCAGATGGACAAAGAACCATTGATGCATCCAACCACATAGACACTGAGGACTCCCATGCCACCAGGAATGCCCTCCACGTTGCCTGAGGGAACCCACTGCTTCCAACTCTTGCCCAGCACTGTGATATCTCCCTGATCACCTGGGATTTGGGGAGCAGGATAATCGGTCCATGACACCAAACAAAGGGGAATTAAAGCAACAGGATAAACCCTCCTCATAAAGAATCCTGCTTGATGATAAATGGTACTAAGGTTTTGCCAATGCAATTTGCAGCTGGAAGGCCACTTTTCCACAGGACTTTTTTCACAGGGAGCATAATGCAAATTATGGGAATATAAAGTCGAAGAAATAAAGTACATAGAGCTCTGACATACCAGGACATTAAGAAGTACCATTGTATCCCCTGAATTTGTACAGGGCAGAGAAATCTCTTTACACTGAAATGCTGAATTATTTCCAGATTGTAATTACTTGACTGTATGAAACATCTTGATTCCCCAGCCTGAATTCCTAAGGAGATGGACAGTACTTTTAGGATATTCTCCTACTCCTCACACACTTTCTTTCCCTGCTCTTTTTGTCGCTGCAGACAAAACAATCACTGGTGTTTAAAAGGAAGATGAAGAAATGGTTCATAGAATTAATCTGTGCAGAGCAAAGAAACAAGTCTTTCATAAAAAAAACCACCCAAGACAGATGTAAGCAAAGAGAAGTCTCTCTGAAGGGAAATCATATTAAACTGAGAACAATGGCCTCTCAATGGATATATTTATTACTACTAATGCATTTTTCCTTTTTCTTAGGATTCCTTATCTCATTTGGAACTGTTCAGCTTGGATTAAGCCTCACACACCGTAGCTTTTTTTGATAAAGAAAAAAAAATGGCTTGATAAAGCTCAGAAAATGTTGGAGCAGTTCCCAGGATCTGTTTATACGTGTCTGTGTGACGGATTAAAGGCGATTTTTCTTTTTAAACAGATAAATGCAATCAGTGGTTTCAGATGATGGGCTTAAGTGCAGGCACTGAGCACCCACACAGCATAACCCCTATCCAGAAATCCTATTACCTCCCAAAAATGCACACAGTAATGCTTGCTGTGCCAGTTTTTCTTTAGGGCCCCATAAAGTGCTTCTTTGGATCACAAATTTTAACTTAACTCCTTTTCCTGAAGGTCTGACAGGACCTAAGCAGCTTTCCCGGCAAAGTGAAGGAGCAGGCTAAGGGCACAGACAGATCATCCCACAGCACTGCCCTTACTCACCCACACAATACCCCACCATGTTGAGGTACTGCTCCTCCTTGCAGCTTGTCCTGCACTTCCCACGATCCAGAGTGGCATGGGGGTGGCAGGTTGAGCATTCCCAATCAGAAGGGCCATGGCATGTCTTGCAGGATGGATGACAGGCTGTGTAAGAAAATCAACACTCGTGGTTAAACTCCTGGTGCTCCCTCTCTGTTCCCCAAAACACAAGCTTCCAACATCATTTACTCCTGCAAAACATGGGCATAAAATGGTCTAATGGCAGCAGGGACTGCAGGGCTGTGGTTTGGAAGGCTCTTACGTCCTCATTTTGAATAAACAAGATGAGGAATGGATTGTCAGTTTAAAAAATGTGATTTGTTCCCTGCATTAATCAAAGTATAGATCTACACACAATACAAAACAGAGAGACTGGCCTTGTTATTCCTCTCTCCAGCATATGCTTGTGCATATAAAAAAAGAGTGGGATGCACAGGGGAGATAAATTAAACTTCTCTTGGGACTTCATGAACATCGCTGTGGAATGAGTTTGATATGCATGAGAGCAAAACTGAGGAATGATTTCTCCACCAAGCCCTCCCAAAACGAATTCTCTAAAGCAGGAATGCCCTGCCAGCTCATTAGCCTTTCTGTCTCCTAAAAGCTCAACAAAGAGATGGCAGAGAAAGTGGCTTAGGACACTCAAAAATATTTCATGGACTGCTTTTGTATCCTTTCAGCTTTAAAGACAGATGCCAGATTTCCTTGCTACAGATCTGAGGGAGATAAAAATACCGTGGCTAACAGTCAGTAAAAAATTCTTGAAAACTACTTTCAAAGCTCTTTATGAATAAAAGGACACAGCTTGCAAGATGCCACTTTCCTGACACGGAAATTTTGCTTCTAAGACATTTATATAAGCCTGAACTGAGCAGAACTCAGCAGTTACCTCAGCTCTAAAGTAGCAATGCACACCTCAAATTTGATGAATTTTTACAATGGTCTGCCAAATAAATCTATTTATAGAGTTGTTCCTTGGCTGAATAAATTGAATAAATAGAGCAATGGACTTTAGAAAAGGTTTTTTCTCTCTAAACTTGAAGCTTTGCCTAATAAAAGCATTTTATTTTTTGGCATTGTTCATTAAAGAGTTTTTTCCACAGCACTCTAGATAGGAACACCATCCTGAAATTGAACACAAAATACCTTCCGGGGAGCAATCTTGAGGAGCAAAACTGACTATAATTTATGATTCCAAGTGTACATCTCTCTCCCATTAGGAGGAGATTCCATTCCCTGAAATTGGACTATCCTATGCTCCTCTGAAAATACTTAAACAGCTTCATAAAAATCTGACAGCATGTCTAATTACTTTGAGAAATGCACCCTGGGACGTGCATGGAATGAGATGCAGCAGTGGAAGCTGCAGGTGCACTCACAGGAGCAGTGATCCCCGTGGCTGAACAGCCCCTCAGGACACCTGGGGAGGCATCTGCCCTCCAGCAGCACGTGGGAAGCCGGGCAAGCCGTACAGTCCTGGGAAGAATTCCCCACGCAGCCTGCACAGGAGGAGTGGCACTCTGAAGGGAAGAGAAGGGAAAAACAAGAACACAGAAAAATCAAAATTAATTCTGTCTTATCTTGGTTGTTTTTGTCCCAAAATACGGCCAGATTGCTTTCTTCCCTAGGATGATAGGAAGGTATTTTTCCTTTACAGGACCCTTTGCTTGTGAGAGGCAGAAAGGAGTATAAAGTAGAGAAGAGTTCCTGAAGACAAGGAGCAAGCAGAGCCAGCTGCATATTTAATCTTTCTTTGCACCCACACAGTTCATTACTGAAATGCAAAGCTGAGCTGCCCAATGCTGTGTGATGCCATTGCCCTCCCTGGAAATGCTCTGGGGTTCTGCAAACTTACCAGCTGCTGAAATCACCTTCTGTTATCACTCTACAGTTTCTTCAGGAAGGGTTTTCTATCACTGTACAATTATTATCAGCCATTCTGGAGAAAATATCTACAGAGGTGGACTGGCCACCTGAAGCAAATGCTCATCACAAGGATGATCAAGCAAAAATGAAGAGTGTAGTTAAAAACTGCACTTCTTTCTTTATACTGACCCTAAACCAAACCATCCTCAACTAAACCATCTGATTAAATAAATATATGAACTCATTAGCTAAAACCCTCATATTTATTAGAGCAGTGGCTGGAGGCCACAGGTTCCACTGTGTGAGTTGAACAGACTTCTGGACTCTGGGGAGACAAGACACAGGGCTGGAGAGAAGAAATTAAAGGAAATAAAATTATTTATACAACTATGCTTAGCTGTCTGCCAGAGAGATTTTTAAGGTCACTTCCAACTCAGGCCTATGGGTTCTGTGACTCTACAAAACCAGCATTTTGCCCTACATATAAATGTGCTTCTGTTGTGCACAATGTTGTGGGTTTCCTTTTTCCAAAAGGTGCACCAACAAACAAACAAACCTTGCATGAGTATTGTATAGTGAGAGCTCAAAGTCTTACACCTCAACCCCTTCACCACCTTCTACAATAAATCAAACTCTACTCTAATGCCACCACTGACACAGCAGTGGCAATAACATGTGGGGCTAAGCCGGGACTCTTGCCCCATGACATAATTCTGAGCTGTCACTGAGCTCTGCTCAGGCCTGTTCACCCACCTGAGGCAGGGATATAAGGATTCCTTCACACAGTTTCTACACCATGACCTGGACTCAGCCAAAAAACCGCATAACCTGCCGCGGAGCAGCCACTGCATGGGTTGGAGGCTCTACACCAATGCCTTCAGGAGCCAGTTCAAAGCACTGGATACCTGTGTAGGTCACTGTTCAAGACAGAATCGTTCCACAAAAAAAAACCCAAAAAAACCCAAACAAAAAAACACCCCTCCCCCAAAAAAAAACCAAACAAAAAAAAGCCACTTCTTTCTTTTTAACATCCCCTAAGGCAAAAAATGTCCACTTTAAAAAAAAAAAGTTGTTGTTTTTCAACCGGAAGAAATAGCTATCAGCAGTGTTGTTACTATTGTTATTACTACTACTTTACTTAAGTTACTATTTCTATGACTGGTGGGAAACCACAGGTATCCCAAATGTACATCACACTACCCACTTTTCCAAACTCTAGCCTTTATGGAAATGCTTCCTAGTTGGTATTTGTGTGCTGCAGGGCACGTAGAAGAAGAATTTCCTCAAAAGAAAAGACTGCTGTGGGATGTCTTGACCTGCTCCAAGCACTAAGAATGAGAAAACTCAGTCTTTTTTGAAAAGGATTTAAGGATTCATCCTGCTTCAAGGTAAATCAGTGCTAAAAATCACGTACTCAGCTTCAATGGGATGAAAGCTACACTGTGCTGAGCTGTGCAGGCTTCAACACAGGCATTTAAAAAGAAAGTACCTGAGTCTTCTAGTCAAGAGTCTTACGTAGATTACGTTTTCCCAGCAAAAGTACTAGGATGTGCCACTTTGAAAGTTACAGAGTTTAAACACGGCAGTCACGAGGCAAGCAGAGGGCTCACAGCATGTACAAACCAAATGTGGCACAAGCTCCCCAAAAAGAGCACCAAAAACCCAGGGCATTCTCACCTCTGCAGACTCCTGTGCCATCCACATGGAACTGGGGCTGGCAGTGGGGGAGGCAAAGGCCATGGAGAGCTCCTTCCCCGGGCAGGTGAGGCTGCAGGACGTCCTCGGGCGCCTGGCACTGCAGGCAGCGAGCAGCCCCCGGGCCGGCGCAGGAGCGGCACGATGGGTGGCAACCTGGGCACAGGGGGAGAGAGCCATCAGGGCCACAGCTCTGGGACAGCCTTCTCAGCGAGGGGGACAAGGGACAGCTTTCCCAGAGACAACGACAAGGCCCAACAGCATCCGGTCCTGCTTTCTGTAGCAGAATGGGGATTTTAGGAAAATACTTTGACATCATCCCCCTCGGCCCCAAGGAACAGCTCTTCTCCTGAGTAAAGCTGATGAACAAATAAAAAGCTGCAGCACTGTGCCACAGGCAGCCAATTCTCCTTTAACTTCTGGAACTGCAACAGTGAGCACAATCTCACTAGGAGGGACAGCAAGAAATGACAGTGTGAAGGGCATTCACCTTCCAAATTTTCTCTTTTTCCACTGCTGCAAAGATGACCTCAGTCTTTGCAAATCTACCAGTTGTGTGTACAATTTCAGCCACCACTTAACTCGTATTGAGAAAAACTTGGAAGCAATGTACACTTATTTCAGCAGCGTACATGAAAAAGAAAAATAAAATCCTTGAAATCACTAAATCCTGGGGGTATGAAAGCAGAAAGTATGTGGGAAAGTTCACTTTTTCTCAAAGCAGAAAACAATCAGCAGGAAAGGCAGGAGTTACTCATTAACCAGTTCAGCACAGGATAAAGGAACAACAAAAGCCCGTGTAGAGCAGCTGGAGAACTTACTCCAAGTACCAAGCTTACCCTTGCAGATGTTGTGATCCTGGTAAAAACCCTCTCCACAGCTCTCCAGGCACTGGCCCTGGCGCAATGCCAGAGGGAAGGAACAGGAGGTGCAGTGAGTGGCCAGAGGTCCCTCACACGTGGAGCATGAAGCGTGACAAGCTGATAAAGAAACAGAGCACACAGAACTGAAACATCCCATTTTTTCCCCATGAGAGTGGTGTTGATGACTACAGCCTTCTCCAGCTGTAGAAAACTCCCAGCTGGAAGGAGATTCAGTTAGGTGAACTAATGAGAGCAGAAGTGCACATGTATTAATAAGTACTAACGGTAATAACTCTCACTCACACTATGTTTTGAGTATGTATTTCAGCATGTCTTAATGTGTTTCACAAGTTAAAGAGGTTATTTGAAACAATCCATCACAAGTGAACCAAAGAAAACAAAACAAAACAAAACAAACAAAAAAATGAAATTATCCATCCCCACTCACATTTCACATTTCTGCGCTCTTAACGTTCCCTCCTCACATCTGGGGAAGAGCAGACAACAAGTGGAGGGTGCCTTGAGAGCCTATGAAAAGGTCATGCAAATACACCTCTTACCTCTGCATCTTCCACTGCCACTGGGGAAATATCCATCTGGGCACTGAGGAATGCACTTCCCATCATGTAGCAGCTTCCCTGCAGCACAGGTCACACAGCTGGCTGGGTCTGAAGAGCACCTCTCACAGAACTGGCCACAAGCTGCCAAGAGAACAGCTCATTAATGACATGCACTCAATTAGGGAAGAACAACAGAGCCATCAACCTCTCTCCATGTATGGAAACCCTCCTATAAATCTTTACATGGCTGTGCACAACAAATAGCAGTTACCAGACTGCTCAGGAAGGAGGGAGGAAAAGGTGATTTTAAAAAATGGTAATTTCCCCCCTCCCCCTTTTCTTCAAATTGGGAAAATGCAGCTAAAATCAAGCATGATAATTTTTCTTATCACTTCCTGTGGTTCACATTATCTCAGGCAACCAGCTCTGAAGTGAACTGACCTGTTGTCTAAGAGCACTATGGAACTCTGGCTTCCCATAGACAATATGTTGCTGGATATTTAGAAGAGGCAAGCATTTTACTTAACCAATTTCTGTTTCTTTTCACCAGACAAAATGGATGTCCAGCTGGGTATCAAAATGCATGGTTTTGGTAGGAGGTGAAAGGTCCGAATCTCAGAGGTTTCAAGGAACAGCAATGGGGTTTCAAGAAACCAATGGCAATAAAAATAAAACCTAAGTTAAATTTCCTTTTGAGCTTAAATTATTTTCAGCGGCAAGATTTCAAGCCTGCACACTTAAAACACAGGTGAATAAAATTTCCTGGTACAGACATTGACCAAACTGAAGGGGAACCTGGTCATCTAGAGTAAGCACAAATAACAATTTTGCCAGCACGTTCCAGGGTTTTAAGCTCTCTCTAGCGAGCTGTGGCTCAGACACACCAGTGTGAGCCACATATCTGAAGCCCAACAAGACCTGACTGACCATGGATAGTTCTTCCAAGCAGCTGGTGGTGGCTGCCAACAGTAATCCAGGCTAGACTGGAATGCATGTGGCAAATTTGAGATTCTTTAGATGATTTTTTTTTTCCCCCTTCAGGATCTGTTTAACTTAGGTCTTTTAATTCCCTCTAGCCACCTCTTCTCCCTTTTTCCCAGCAAACCTTCCAAGCTCCCCAGGCCCATCTGCTGTGCAGGTATTAGTTACTGTGATGTTGAATTATAATTAAATTTACAGAAACCTGCTGGCAAAGGCCATTTTTCTTTCCGCAGACAAATGGATTTGTCAAGTCCTCAGAAACAAGTCAGGCTTTCAAGCTGTTCGGCAAGGAAAAAACCCTTAAACCTTTCAGCATCTGATTAGCTTAAATGAATTAATAATCTCACAAACAAACAGCAGCTTCTCTCATCTGCTATGAATGCACAAGGTGCAGCTGACTTGTCAGACATGAATAAAATCACAGCTGCTGCACGGCTAAATGAAATATTGATTCCTGCTTTTGCAGAGCATTTCTCTCACAGGTATTTACCAGTGCAGATTCCATCCTTTGGGTAAAAGCCCTGGCCACAGCTGGCCAGGCAGAGCCCCTCTTTGAGCACGTGTGATGGGTCTTTGCAGGACAGGCAGTTGTTCTCAGCAGCTCCCCAGCACGAGGAGCAGGACTCGTGACAGGCTGCAGGGGAGAAAAGTGCAGGATTAGCCAACAACCCACTTCCAACCAGCTCTTCACAATTAAGAGCCTGCACTACTTCACTTCTTCGCAGGTTTGCTCAGGCTTTCACTGCTATAGAAAATGAAAAATAAGAAAACAGAAGCCACTGCTGCTCACAGGTTAGAATCTTTCATCCAAGCTATCCCAGCAGGACGATTTCCAGCCACATTTGGTATGTGGAATGTGACACGCAGCACAGAGCAGAGCAGAGAGTGTAGCTGCTATCAGCCCAGGAAGTGTTGGGAACACTGTTAAGTCCCTAGTGCCCGTGGCTGCACAAGCACAAAGGGAAATAGGAAGAGATCCCATCACAGGCTACTTAAAACTCAGATCCTTGGGGTGACTGCTGACTGTAGCCCTGCTCTGGGCACAAACACAGAACTGCACGGCAGGGCTGCAGTCAAGGTTTGGCGAAATGAAAAACAACCCAGTCTGCTTCTAGAAACAATTCCTCCTGTCCTTCCAGGTGCAGAAGGAACTGACTTATCAGAAATCTTCACGTGTTCAGCCTGAGTAATTTCTGGGGAAAATATGGGACACCAACTCCTATCAAATCCTGTGCTACCAGTGTTGTAGGAATGGTGCAAATTACAGTTCTTTTAGCTATTAAGAATTTTTTTTCTTGATTACACCCAAATATATTCCAAAGATGTTCTTCAATTTATTATTTCACAATAAGGCAGGTACATGCTTGTGTTCCCAGTCTGTGGCAGGTGGGAGAAAAGGGAACTTCTTGATGTTTGCCCTGCAAACACGTCTGAAGTTGCAGCCACCCAAGAAAAACTCATCTGTGAGTGGCATCAGCACAATGCAGAAACCAGCAGACACAGCAGCAGCGCAACCAGAGAACTAAGAGCACATTGTGCATGAGTCATATGGCACAGAGGGACTAACACCCCATCCCAGGGGATTTCACTGCTGCCCAAGGCAGGGAAGCAGGGAAGCAGCTTATCAGCTCCATCTCACACAGAGGGAACTGAAACACATGGGGTTAGAACAAGGATTGTTCAGGGGGCAAGACACAGGATGTTTGAGCTCATGTCCAGCACTAGATGCTCCATCTCCACATTTCCACCTTGGTTTATTTTCCCTTTTCTTGTCTTGATTAGCTGTTTGCTCTCTCCCTTCTCGCCCTCCTGCATCTTCTTTCCCTCCACCTCATTCCTGATCTTTCCAGAATGCTATGGCTCTTCTGATTCCTGAACATTCCAATGAGAGGAATGTCTCAAAAGGACCCTGGGCATCCTGAACTGAATAGGATCTTCCCCTCACAATCCCAACACAATGACCACCAACCATCCCATCCCATCCCATCCCATCCCATCCCATCCCATCCCATCCCATCCCATCCCATGGTAGAGCTTGTGCACCCTTTTCTGCTCCAGTCAATAACTTCCCTTGCTGATAAAAAACTCCTGCATCTCATTCCAGCTTGGATGATTCTCAGGGCACATCTACACTCGAAAGTTAACTGCAGAGTATGAGTTCATGCTGTAAATTTCTAAGCAGTAAAATGTCCTCACTTCACCTTCCAGACCTGAGTGTTTTGCTCCTTCCTGAGCTCATTCTAACTTTCAAAATGTTTTTGAAAGAGTGGGCTCCAGGACTCAGATCCTTTAATTATAGACTTTCCACTGCACAGCTGGGACCCCTGGCTGTTAACCTGCCTCAGTATGTTAGCACATCTGAATATTCCCAGTCATTTGCAAAGTTCTCAATTCCTCCCTAGAGGGCTGCTCCTTTCCAGGAGACAGTTTTCCCTCCTGGCAGCCTCACTCTGTTTTTAAACAGTTACCAGTTGGCTCTTGCTGGCTCTTGGCAAAGCTCTGTGAGGGTGCTGAGGTCCTGGCACAGGGTGCCCAGAGAAGCTGTGGCTGCCTCATCCCTGGCAGTGTACAAGGCCAGGTTGGACAGGGCTTGGAACAACCTGGTCTAGTGGAAGGTGTCCCTGCCCATGGCAGAGGTTGGAAGGAGATGATCTTTACAGTCTCTTCCAACCCAAACCATTCTGTGATTCCTTGATTCCATGATTATACACCTTGCCTCCAGAAGCTTTAGCTCTTTCAGCACTGGATCACTTCCAGGCTCAACAGCTGCTCCTCACCCAAACAGCCAGGCAGCAACTCCACTGAAAGAGCAGGGGAAAAAATGGAAGCATTCAATGAGCCACTGTCAGCTCAAACATCTTTGCCTGCAGCAACTAAGTGGCTGTGTGAAAATAAATCAACAAAAGTGACTGCACGGCCAGGAAGCTATTTCCAGCCCGCTGGCTATTTACAGTTTGGATTTGTAGAGGCTGTTTTGCAGCTCACCAGACTGTCTCTTCTGCAAAGATCTAAAACACTCCCAGGTCTGACCACAGCAGGAGGGATAATGCTGCTGGTGTCCCAGTGAGAACACAGTCAGAAGGCAGTGCTGGGCTTTGAGGTTCAGCCGCTCTGTGCCACCTCTCCCCTGCACTCCTCCCTGGGAGCTGGGCAAGCTCAGCTTAGCCTCGCTCAGCCCTGGATCCTGGAGGATCCTCCACAGCAAGGGACAGCAGGAAGAAGCAACACGTAGGGAGCAGAAATCCAAGTGCTTTGCTCCAGAGTGAGCCGGGTCTGTTAGTGTCAAGTTACAGACTTCAACATTCGCATTTTGGGAGATGAAAGCAGAAACACTCCAGTTCTGCCTTGGCTTTTGAATAATATTGAAAACATAAATAATTAAGTTAGAAAAATGCAGTGAGAGCATTGAACACTGCAAGTCCTTTGAGCCCTTCTGTTCTACCATGCAGGCATAGTTTATTTTTGCTTCCCTTTGCTTTGCCTTTGGTGGGTGAGTTCTGTTTCTGCCAAGGGAGAACCCACCACTCTGCCTGACATAAACTGATCCATGATCTTTAAATTCACTGCTACCTAACTGAAATTATTACCTTTTATTCTCAATTTTACTTTCTCCTAATGGTTTCAATTCTTCACAGAAGCAAGTGGAAGGGATAGGGGCAGGGAAAAAACCCTACTGTAGGATTAAAGTAGGGCAGAGATCGAACAACAGTAATCAAAAATTCTGAAGAGTTTCAATTAGACCAGCTGTTATAAAACAGGAACAAAAGGAAAGGCTAATTCACTGTATTTTTCTACAATGCAGACAACAGTGTTTCAACAAGAAGACAGAGCAAGAAACCTGGTGTTAAGTCTCTTTCAAGTCCAGAGAGAATTCCTCAAGAGGGACTTTACTGGAACTATAGCAATTAACACAGTCTAGTTCATCCTTTCGGTGATTTTGAAACATGCTTATTGTAGATGTTAAAATCATTATGAGGAAAATCTTTCTGAGCAGTGTGAGGCCTGTCTCGACAATCTGATTAGAGATTTACAGAAATAAAGAGGATACAAGGAAAGAGTGAATGGCAATGAATTACAGACCGCATCTGAAATGTAAGACTTTCTCCACTGGTTTGACTTTATGCAGAAAATGCAGCCAGGCAGAACTAAAGCAAATTGGTTTAATTCCCTTGAGGAAAGAGGAACAAATTTTCCCAGCAACATTCAGCTACAAGCATGCGTGACTGCAAATTTGGATGGAGTGTACAATCAGTAATCTACAAACCAGCAGTAAAATGAAATGTTAGCCTTTCTCTACCCCTTCAGCAGTACACAGGCACTGCCAATTAAAACACCAGGAGCAGGTGGAAATGAAATGCTAAAATAAAACCAAATGAAGTAGAAGATTATTTGATACTTAAGCCTATAAATTCTTTTGGACTGGGTCTCTCTTGTCTATTTGTATGATCACAATTGTGCCCAGGGCTGCAGTGGCTGCTGGAGGACAGAGGTTTTTCAGACTTTCAAAACCTGAAACTAGTGGTCAGCTCTTCAAGGGAAACCACTTCAGAAAAGGAAGCTGGATTTACCATCTAAAGTGCTTTGCCCTGAAATCTGCCAAAAGTCCTAAGCCTGTATTTAATTCTAAGCAGGAGGGTTAGTTCCACAGAAATTAAAGTGATGGCTCAGAAGTTAAGCATGTGCTCCACCTCTCTGCTGAATCAGAGCTACAGAAATAATTAGAAGCCTTCTAAAAAGGCAAACATCAAGACAAGAAAAGCATTAATTTTAGAGAAAACAATTAAACTGCCATGATGAAAAAGCAGCTGCTTAACAGTTTGGGAAGAGTTAAGAGTATTCCAAAGGAGCAGGGGAAGCTCATAAAGGCACCGTCACAGCTCCAGCAAAGAGAAAACTAACTTCCCAATCTTACTCTCAGTCTTTCCAATTGCTAAGTTGAAAGATTTAGACACATCACATCTCAGTGTTTTATAGAATTACTAATTTACTTTGTAAAAATGCTTTCTGAGAACAGTAAGCCCAATGCACTTCCAAGAAGAGTGCACAGTATGGATCGAATGAATGGCAAAACAAAGCAGGAAACTTTCCCAGAAAATTTTTCCTGAGTCCTATCAATCCCCCACCCCTCCAAGCAATTTTCTACATACCTCAAAGCACCATCTCCTGAAAGGTCTGGCGTGAGGAGGCGCAATCAGCCTGCACTGAGTCAAAGAAACACACACAGCCCCCCTGGATCAAAGGGCCAAGCATGGCTCAGCGTATCCTATCCTTAGCAAAATTCGTGCACACATCCTGCTCTGTACCCTGAACACCACAAAACACACAGTTGCATTTCCAAAGGAAACTGAACGAGGAAGTGAAAGAGTATGCTGGTGAAAAATGTCAATGTTCAAACCGAGAAAATTTTACACAACAGAACAGATCCACTGAGGAATTGTGATGAATATTTCCCCAAGCAGTAATCAATTTTACCCTGTATGAATTGGTTCTTCTGTTCACTCCTTCCTTTACTCTAGGGTGAACATTAACACCTATGTCAACAGCAGATGCCTCAAGAGAGAGGCTTCTCATAGCTCAGGTACAGCTTCTGCCTGCTCTTTTGCCATCACAAAGGACTGCAGCCTCTTTTGCTCTGAGGTACCTGTGCAGAGGAGCTGATCCTGGACATATCCCTTCCCACACGAAGTCACACACTGCCCATTCTGCAGCAGCAGGGGTGTCTGGCACGAGGAGCACTCAAATCCATTGGTGCAGGCTGAGCAGGTTTCATTGCAGGCTTCCAGGAGAAAGAAGAGAGAAGAAAATCAGTCCCAAATCCCTGATGCAGAGAGACCCCCCCAGTCTGAGATGATTTTGCCCCATTTTGGCCAAAGAGTTCAAGAATTTGCGTCTGCTTCCATCTGAAACCTCACCAAGTCTCATGGTTACAACACAGCACACATCTGAATGCTTTCCCAAACAAAGCCTGGCAATCTCTCTAGACTGAACCAATGGGGTCCCATAACCAAAAGCACAGCATGCAGCACAGAAGGGGGATCTGACCCCTTGCAGAAATTACCTAAGCAGGTCCCCCCATGCTGGTAGAAACCCCACTCGCATGTCTCCACACAGCGCCCGTCCTGCAGCAGCTTCTTGGGGTCCCGGCAGGAGTCACAGTGATCAGAGGCCTGGGAGCAGCTCACACAGTCTAGGTGGCACTCACCTGGCACAGGGAAAACAGAGAGGGAGAAAAAACAGCAGTGTTGGCAGCCAGGAAGGAGCAAAACAGTGCAACTTGGAAATCAAAGTGAAATTCATCCCTTATTTCTCTGGGTGGTCCAAGGCGCATTAGCTTTGGAGTGGGAATTTTTATACTAGATTATATCAAAGGGGCTAAATATTTTATTGCTCTATTTAGTATGTGAAAAGTCTCTATATAGACTCAGATTTTCTAGGCTATTGATTAAAAGGGTATTCATTGTCCACATGGTTTGTCAGCAGTAAAAATTGTAAGTCACCGGGAATTAACAGTCTGAAACAACCTGAATTTGAGATTCCTTAAGCCAAACCCTGCAGTAAGTCAAGACTCTGTGTTCATGCCAGGTCAGAGTACAGGTGGCAGACTGCTCCCCCTCCAGAAAAATCTTGATGTCTCAGCACCACAGAAGTACTTCCTGGCCACAGGTACTTGGAGAGATACTCAACAGAACATTTTTTCTCTAGGTACAAAAAAATCTTCTCTGCTCCTAGCCAAAAGTTCTCAGTGAGAGGGAGTATTTGATGGTTTTAACATAAATACAGCAGTGCCCAGGGCTTTTTGCTTTCCCCTGGCTGAGAAGGAGTGGGTTCTCTCTGCCAGCTTCCCCCAGCACATCTCTGAGAAGCAGCAAATCTGACTTTATGGAAGCAGATGCACCAGGGGCTGATGTTCTGGGCTCACAGACTGAACTGCTGCAGGCTGCATTTTGCATTTGTTCCTCATCCCCACCATTACAAGACAGAAAAATACAGAGGGAAAACAGCAGGCTTGGGTAAGGGAAATTGCCAGTTACCTTTTAGGACATAAAAAAATGCAGGTTTGGCTCTGTATGTCCAACACCATGACTCCAAAGCCTGGGTTTTCCAAAATGCTGCTATGATGGAGGCCAAATGGCCAGATTTTCAAGGATAACCAGTAGCCAGTGGCATTTATTGATAAGGAGAATGAAGGGGTGGTAAGAACACTATATCATCTGTCCCCTCCTCAGCAGCCCATGCAGATGATGCTCCCTTTCAAAAATCCATGACGATTCCATCAGAACTGTCCAAACCCCGTTTTCCTCACTTTTCTATCTGTAGTGCTTTGCATTTTCATTAGCATGCAGCAAATAACAAGCTTTAAAACATGAAGATGGCAAATGTGCCCAGGCACTCCAGCACAATTAGACTGTGAAGCTATTTTCTTTTTACTGAGATAAAACATTAACTGGAGCACCCTGATAAAACCAAAGTTATATGAATACTACCAGAAGAGCAATGAAAAAAAAACTAGCAACCCACAGCTAAAGCCTCCCAACTATGAAATGTAAATCCAAGGGAATGACAACATCCTGGAGAAAATGGAATTTATATGCAAAATTACCATATAAGCCAAGGCTATCCGAGTCTTTCCAAACAATTATTAACTGGCAGCCATTCAGCCTCAGGTGAGCTTGTGGCATAAGAGTGTAAGCACATTCTTTCTTCTTCCCACTCCCAAGAAACAATCAGCAGCCCATAAACTCCAAAACTCACGTTAGGATTCAGAAAGGAGTGGTTGAAGGAAAAAAGAAAAAGACAAAACATTTCCAAAACACTAACCCTAAGGAGAAC
This sequence comes from Grantiella picta, assembly GCA_013397955.1. NCBI lineage: Eukaryota > Metazoa > Chordata > Aves > Passeriformes > Meliphagidae > Grantiella > Grantiella picta. The sequence continues at coordinate 64,722 of VZRM01006632.1, forward strand.
TTCTTTTGCCAAATAAAGCTGTCATTTAAACCAGGGAAAGTCACTGGGAGCCTTAAAGTTATCTTAGAATGAAATTGTATGGAAATGAGTAAATTAGCAACTGAAAACCAGAGACTTGAAAACCAAGATAAGATTCCAGGTGGGATCAGACTGGCGCTGGGTGAGTGCAGGCTGCAGGGATTCCAGAACGAGGAAAGGATTGCCCTGGCTCTGTACCTGGCTGGCAGCGTGGACAGCAGTCTCCCTTCACCTCCAGAGGCACGCTGCCCTTCGGGCAGGGCGGGCAGGAGCGCTGGAAGCAGGTCACCTCGGCATCCCGGCACTCACATTCCCGGCACGGCCCTTCTGCCCAGGTCTCCCCGTTCTGCAGGAGAAACACGGCATCAGGAGCCTAAGGAGAGCCTTGGCACAGCGTGGCTTTGCCAGGCACGGAGATCTCTGGGTCAAACAGCACAGGGATGAAGGGGTCGACAGAAAAGAGACAGCAAGCATTTTAAATGATCACAAAGATTTTCTGCCAGTTCCTCTCTCAGAAAGGGCAAAGCATCAGCTGGAATAAACCTCATACCTTAGGGTTTTACCTCACCTGGGTCAGAGAAAGGGAACTGAGCAAAGAAAGGGAAGCACAGCATCTAAAAATACCCCAAACAATATTAAACTTGCCATTTTTCACATCTATTGGCAAAGAGCAGCTATCAGCTCCAGTGCTCACCTGTCAGAGCAATGAAAAGTCCATTACTGGTATATTTAAACCAAGATAATGAATGTTTCCTTTCTCTTTAACTTCAGAGGGAAGTTCCTTGAAAATATTAATAATGGGCTCCTGTTGCAGTAAAGATTATAATCAGTGGGATACACTGGCAGAAAGCTACACTCTGCTCCAGCTCTGTAGCTTCTACTTGATAGGATTAAAATCAACAATCTTTATGAAATGTGCAAGAAACCTATGAGTAGGGATATTAAATATTAAAGGGAAATGATTGATTGATTGATTGAACTGAACAAAGACCAAGGAAAACTGAAATTCTGCAGCAGATGCACACAAGTGTGTCTGCAAATTGCAAAAGCAATCTGCAGACAATATTAATGGATTATTTTTCTGCTACGCTTGCAAATAATATCCTTCTCAGAACCAGAGAGGGAGAGCCAACCCCTCCAAACCTTTGTGAGCAGAACTCACTAGTCCCTGCTCCAAAGTACAAGGATACTCACAGCTTTGGTATGTTCTTTGTAAACACAGTAACTATGACTTGAGATACATTCAGGACAGCACTTCCCATCTAAGTGAATTAATTCTTCGCCCTGTGAAGAAGAGAAAGGTTGCAGCAATTCAAACGGAATCAACATCGCCAAAACCACTGTGGAATGCCGAGGCAGAACAGCTCTTGCCCTGGAATGCAATCTCCAATATCTAATTTCACCTTATCTTCTCTCTATCCCACTTCATCTCTGTAGGTATAGTTTGAAAAATGTGCTAAGTGAATATTGCAGAACAAACCTCAGAAAAGGCCTTGGAATTCAGCGATAAGGCCATTACTTCATCCCTAAATCCTGCAGAGAAATACTCCCCTTTTTTACTGTGGATCACTAGGATTTCACCAGACCAACCTCAGGATTTCAATGCATAGAAGCTTACCTTCATTTTGAATGTTCTACTTTTATTTCCCCAAGAGAATTTCAAAGCACATGCTCTATTTATCCCAGATGGAAAAAGCCTGTTCTTTGTCACAACTGTACAACTCCACAGATTCCACTTAAATACCTTCAGTTTGAAGATAAGAATTTAGCAGCAGGAGAAAGGAATAAAGTGCCCCAATTCACCACAACTCTTTGTGCCCAAGTGGAAGCTGAATGTTTAGAAAAGAGAGAGACTTCGTCCTAGGGAACCAGGACACAGCTCACAAGAAACAGCTTCGATTTCCAAGATTACCAAATTTTTTTTCTGATTTATGCCAACTGGGTGTCTGTTCCAGGACAATTTTCACTGTGCCACACCGGCACACTGAATTTTTGTATGGGAGTTATTAAGGACACAGACAGGGTAACAGCAGCACTGGTCACTGTTAGGTTCACCAAGGGAGAACACCTAAGCCAGGACTGGAATCCCTGGTGCATTCCTGAGCAGGGCAACAGAGCAGAAGCCATCTGGTTTTAGTCACCAGGGACCACACACGGCTTAAATCTCTCTCTCTGCCACTCCTACACCTTTCTGCTCTTCAATTACTCCAAAATGCCTTTGGCAGGGTTTGGATCTCATGTCACTACTGTGTACTGTAAACTCGCCCATCCCCACCCACATCCATAAACTATGGCTACAGGAAAGCTGAGAACAACTACCCACAGAACACGGCTTGCCTTGCCCAAAAAATTGCAACTATGCTGCTCTGCCAAGGCTTAGAAAAGGGGAGACAACTTGTGGCTTTGCTGCAGAGAGATTGATCATACTCCAGATTGAGAACATGTACTCCCAGCTCATAGCCTGCTGAAAATGGCTTATTTGAGGATTAGGTCAGAATCACCACGGACACTTTGCTGGACAAGTTTGTTTGAAAAGGTTTGGAGCTAAATCTCTTGCAGTTCCTATCTGTGACCTCATTACTCTTTCAATAGGATGATGTGACCAGAAAATTAATAGTGCCTTATGAAGAGATAAATCCAGATGCTCCTGGCTTCATGTCAGCTCTGATTTATTGAGGCAAGTGCCTAAATAAACAGACCTGCAGCTTCAGAAGGAAAATACAAAGAAAAAAGAAAACATGGCATTTGCTTTTTGAGTAAATATTTTCTTGTAATTAATTAATGCACACCTTGCACCATTGAGGCAAACTAGGACTGAACATGACTTGAGGAGTTTTGAACCCTACATGTTAACATCTCCAGCTATTGTTCTGGAAAACACCCCTGGCTTTTTTGAACAATGGATTTTTTTTGTCAGTACCCAAGATGTGAGCATGAATATTAACTAATCCTCCCCACTGAGCCATGACAGCATGCCATCATCATTAGTGTAAATGATCCAATTTACAGCCAGGAGCACGAAGGCAGCTCGCTCAAACAGCTGCAAGTGAACAAGATTTTATGACAACCACGACTTTTCATCCAGCAAAATTTCTCTGCACAGTTTCAGGTCGGGTGATCAGCAGCAACGCCACAGCAGGGGTGACTTTGGGTCCCAAACTCAGTGCATCTTGGTTATTTCAAAGGCAGAGTAACAGGTGAACATACACTTTTACACCTCGATATACCCTTTTTTGCACCATTTGGGAGTCCATGTGTGGATTCTCACTCCTCTGAACACTCATTAAAACAAGCTAATCCAGTGAAACCATTATGTCCAGGCTTTGGCTGGACTTCAGACACACCACAAGGGTGCTGCTGCTCAAGAATTAGCACACACAGGCAGAGTCACCAGAAAAGCATCACCACTGAGACAGAAAACCCAGAAAGCCACAATTCTTTCCTTTTTCCTCACTGACACTCTGGACTAGTGGGTATAAAACAGATAAGAACCCACCAATTAAAACAGATCATAGAATCACAGAAAGGTTTGGGCTGGAAGGGACAAGTGGCGTTGGACACTTCCAGGCACAGGGCAGCCACAGCTTCTCTGGGTAACCTGTGCCAGGGCCTCACCTCCCTCAGGGCAGAATTTCTTCCTAATATCTAATCTAAGCCTACTTTCTGTCAGTGTGAAGCCATTCCTTTTTATCATGTCACTCCAGACCATTGTATGTAGTCTCTCCACCCTTCAGGTACTGGAAGGCCACAGTTAGGTCACCCCACACCTTTCTCTTCACCAGGCTGAGCAATCTCAATCCTCTCAGCCTTTGCAGTGACAAACAACACAAAAGTCTCATCCCACTGCAAAAAAAAGGCAATTCAAAGCATATTGGTACGTGTGTAGGTGAAGCATTCAACCCTATCTAATGCATTTTGCACATCCGCTACAGAGCAAATATAACATACCCTGGCAGGGAGGGTATTAGTTTTGGAGTAAACAGCACTGGGAATAAAATACCTTGCCAGCTTCACTTCCATGCTAAGGGGGGCATGGAAAAATGAGGAAAAGTAGAACGCAGACTTCCATACCCAGCTACCTTACTGAAGGCCATTGCAGCACACAGAATGAGGATAAAAGGAACATTTCTTAAGCTTTTAACTGTCTCTGACCTGTATATTTTCCCCATGTTGACCTCCGGGTAAATCCAGTGATCACCACTGAATCCTCCGTGTGTCTGACCCTCCACCACAGCAAACTGACACAGCATGGGAGGGAATCCAAGTTAAATTAGTCACTGATTCACACTGGTTTTCTTCACAATGGAAGCCCACTGTGCAAACTTGCATGGGAAATTCCAGGTTTGCTCCCCTTCCCTGAGAAATCTTTTTTGAGGGGATTGCACAAAACAAGGGCCGGTTCTTCGAGTGTCTCAAGTCGAGAAATAGAAAAATGGAGGGGAACAAAAAAAAACCTCCCAAAATTGGACAGATCCATCTTGGGAGAAGAAACCCTTTCTCACCTTGGCACACTCCACTTTGGCACACTCAGCTCCCTGGCAGGTGACTTGCCCCTCCTGGCACATGCAGAAGTCACAGTGGGTGCTGTTCCACATCTCCCCGTGGTACCTGATGGTGCCACCATCCAAGCAGCTGCCTTTGGAAGACACACACTCCTCACAGCACTTCCCGGGGCGCTGCACCTTGTTCTCCCCCTAAAAACATCACCCAGCAGTGAGCAGGGCTCTCTGAATTGGCACACTGGAATGTGCAGCCATGGTGGCAGAGGTGGATGATTTTTTGGTACCTTCTGACAGGTGACAGAGCCACAGGTCTCCCTCAGACATCTGACTTCCCCTCTCTGACACGCACATGCAGTGCAGGCATTTTTTTCCCACTGTTCCCCATGCTGTTGAAAAAAAGAACACAGATACAGCTGTTAAACACCCTTGGAAAATAACCAAATTCCTTCCAGAAACCTGAGCTGCTTATGGAATATGATGTCTCCTTCTGCATGTCTGTATGAGATAATAAACTTTTCTTTAAAAATGCTGATCTACATTATCAGCAAACAGGAAGAAGAGGGATGAAGTCTAGATGACAGTGGGGGTGTGTATTTCTCATTATTTGCAAGCTAGTGGCATTGGGGAGGCCTAAACTTCTATTATTAGCCAAAACAATTAATTGACAGAAAATCCCACATTAAATAATGCATTAAATTCATAATGCATTAAATTAATTCCAGACGACACAACAAAAGTTATAAATACTTTGGTCACCATTGCTTTCTCCTTTCCTCCTTCAAAACAAGTGTGAAAAGAAAGTGCCTCATCTGCTTCACCCTGCAAACTTCCTTTCTGCTGGCCAGCAAATTCTTATCTAGGCCTGATTCCTTTCAACTCTCCTGCCTTTCCAGGAGGGAAAAAAGCAACGTTTGTAGTAAGCTATCAGTGCTGGCAGAAAGTCAGCACTGCTGGGGAGAAGGCAAAGAGAGATATGCCAAAAATTGTGAGTTCTTTTTGGGTGCTTTGTTACAAGTCACCTGGAATGTTCTTCCCGACACCAAGCAGGGCTTTGGGACACATTCTGGGCAGCATTTTCCAGGAGACAGAAGCATAACTTCATCCTAAACAGGAGGCAGAGACAAGGAAAAGAAAACTTGAACAGTTAATGTGGGGGTCAGCATCAGTGCTAGGACTTCCAGGCATTTAGCATCCGTGGGATAACCCACTGCCCCTCAGGGCTTCATTTTGGCCCGAAAAGCAGCACAAAAGCAGAGGTAAAAAGCTTGAAAAATGTTTTCTCCACCTCATTTTCTGGGCTTATTTAGATGGCAGCTGAGGTCTGAATACATGGAGAGATGCAGATAAATTCATATATATGGCATAAAGTGCTTCTACTCAGGCATACAGATATACAGAAGAAAAAAATAAATATACAGCTATGCACGGAAGCACAATAAAGAAGGAGATGAATGAGAGGATTTTTTTCTGGAATTGCCACATTTTGAGGTTTTGAACGTGTGATTTACACTCACCACCTCTCAGGCATCTGCACTGGTTTAGTTAAATCCATCCATACTGCCTGTACAGGTGTTAAATTATGCTTAAAACTGGATTTTTCTAATTTAAATTTTTTTATGACAGATTTAAATCATGTTGGAAAAGGCTGGCACTTCACACAAATATAACGTTTCCTGCATGCCTCAACTCCAACCACCTAACATGTGTCTGATTCCACAGCTCCCAGTCCATGTACATCCATTGGTTTGGAGTAGCACATCAGCACTTCTGTCCAGCCACACCAGGGTGATTGGGAGACTGACTGGTGGACTGGAATTCGAGCAGAAATGCCAAGCACTGTCATCTCATCTTCTTCATTGGTCAAATCCTGGGCTCTCAAAGAAAGAGTGAAAGACTTTGTGCAAAAGTTACCAAGGACAGATTTCCCAGCAGAGTTAAAAGAACTTTCGTGTGTATTTTGGTGGCATGCAACAGGAATTTTTGGCATTCTTCTCCCTCAGCACTTAGGGAAGAGCACAGTCATCCAAAAGATGGAAGATGGGAGTTTAATCCTGGGAGAATTTATGTCTTGGCTTTTGATGGAGCAGAGAACAGAAGAAGGCACAGAGGTAAAGGTCCATGCAAGAAAATGTTAGGTTTGACCGAGATCAGAACAGGCTCTTGCACATCCTGCTCGTGTTCTTTCCACTGGGAAATTTCCTTGGTAGGAAATATCTGGAACACCATCAGAACTGGTTTTCTGCTGCATTAACTTGGATGCTGCCAGCCAATTACTCTCAAATACATCACAGCAACAACACAGTCACTCCTGTTTCCATAAATTAGATCCTAACGATTAGCTGATTAAACATTATTGCAATGGCTCAGCAGGTAACGCCAGTCCACTTGGAGTGGGAAAGGAGGGATCTAAAGCAGGCATGAATTTGTTTCAATGCAGAGTACTTAGTAAATGGATAGTAATGGAGTATTTCAGGACAAAGCAAAACGCAATTAGCACACACACAAAAACAGGTGGGCTTTCTTCTATCAAAAAAAATTTTTTAAAAGTGTTAATTGTCCAAACATCTGGTCCAGTAACAGCTGGGAAAGCATCAACAGAGAAAAAAGTTTATAAGTACTGATTTTGGTTTTCTCAGCGAAGAGTTCTCAGTCAGAGAGCTTCTGGATTCATCACTGGAATGTGGTAATGGATTTAAAAATACTTGGAAAATGGCAGTCCCTAAAAAATAAAGTCACAGTCAGAGACAAGGATTTCCAAGCAGCCAGTTCCAGGTGTGCTGTGGTAAAGGAGTGCACCAAGGGGCCCAAAAAAGGGTACAATGGGCCCAAATGAAAAGGATCCAAAGAGCACAGTCACACCCTGCAGCACTTTCAATATAATAACAAGAATTCCAAAAATTGAGTGATTTGCCCAGAGTTTGGAATACTGTGTATAGTTTGCTGTCTTTACTAACCCTGGGTTGACACTGCATGAAGTTTGACTGAATTGATCCCTACATAAATGCTAAAAATTCATCACCTGTCCACAGCAAAGACCTTGGAAACAGGAATGTCCCTGTTCTCCAAACTGGACTGAAAACATGAGCCTGCCTAACATCTCTTCCTGGTTTTGCTGTTTTCTAAACACAAACACATGGAAAGAACACTGCTCTGAGACTTCTCTTTTAGCTTAAGCTGCCTTGTATTTCTGAACTCCTGAATTCAAAAGGGGAATTTCATCCACATTTGACTACTCTCAAATGCATTTCCAGAGTTCTTGTTAAAAAAAAAAAAAAGTGACAAGACCTGCAAATCAAATTTTCCAGCTGCAAACCAAACACTGAAATTTGTGAAGACAACACCCATTAAAAATCTTGTTTTTTCATTCCTTCACTCAACAGAAATAAAAACATTTCCTGATCAACTTCAGACCACTTTTGAAATAGAAAACAAAACCCAGTTTTTTTAGACAGAATTTGAGCTTAACTAACCAGCAAAGGAATGATAAAAATAAAATGGTGGGGACAGAAAGTATTAAGGAAGAGACACATAGGCTCCACCATCACTCCACATCACTTCTGTAGGTCAAATGCCCCTTTCCCAAATCGTCCACTTGTCACCCGAAAGCTTTCCCTGCTAATTTGGACCCTGGCATGAGAAAGGAGGTGATGAGGAATGCCCCTAGAAGGCTGGAGGGTCCTGACCTGGCTGCAGAGCAGAGGCTGGCAGGAAGCAGTGGAGCACTGAGTTGCACCATCCCTGCAGACGCATCTGGAGCACCGACCCAGGCTCCAGCCCTCACCATCCTGGAACAAGTGGCCATCAAAGGAGCAAGGCTCTAAGGGACAGAAAAACAAGGGGGAAGTTTCTTTCCCAATGTCCTTTAATCCCTTTCCATCACCCATAATTAAAACATAGCTTTTGTGCATCTCAGGATTCAAAATTTCAGTTTGTCAAAGCAAGTAAAGAGAGCAAAAATTCCACGAGTTTTCAAGGGGCTTGTGAATTAAGAGCTCTGGATGCACTTCTCCCACAGAGATTCTACAAGAAAAGGCATCCACTAACTGAAGCATTCTTGGAACTTGCAGTCCAAGTGCAGAGGAAATAGCTGGGGGATTTTTTACCAATTTTAATCTCCAAAATGAGGACATATTAGGCACATCTGCTCACTGCTTAAAGCTTATTCCCCACCTCTTGGCCCATGGGTGAAGCCATTAAAAATGTAAATACAGCAGCGGGACAGAAAGAGAATTAAGAGACATGCTTGCCTGCAGTGTCTTCCCAACAAAACTGAACAAGAAAAGAAAATAAAAGGTTTCCAGATTTGTGACTGAAAGGAGGTTCTGAGCTCAGATCAATGGAACCAGACAGTGCCTCACTCCCATGTAATACTCACCACCACGGCCCACACATTTGGGACAGCAGGAGCCCTGGGCAGTGTCCTGCAGCTCCCCTTGTCCACAGGTGAGGGCTGGGCAGGTCCTGGGGCTGCAGGTCACCTTCCCATGGGCACAGGAACACTGGACACATCCCGAGCTGGCCCACTGCGTGCCGTGCTGCACACAATGCAACCAAAGGCACAGGAAGCAGAGTGAGACATGGAAATAAGTCCTGTCCCTTCCCAAGTCCCTCCTCTCTCAAGGATGAGATTTTGCATCGACAAAAGATTGCTTTCTGAGAGTAGAACTGGGATGTGAAATGTGATTGCAGGTACAAATATGTCCAAATCCTTCTTGTGGGGATACCTACCCAAAGGACAGGCTCTAAAAGAGCCAAAAGACAAAAGCAAGAGAGCAATGCAGCACATTTTCCTTTTTCACACACCAAAAAAACCAGCACCAACAAGAAGAAATAAAATGTATTATGATAAAATATAGCCCCACCAAATCACAGGCACAAAGAAATACGAGAAGAGGATGGGTGTGCTACGCCCCGTATTCCAGTTTTTTTTTAAACTTGCAACAGCTTCATGCTGGCCATGCCCTCATGCTGAGACAGAAGGTTACAACATCCATCTCAGATGTAGAGAGTATGGGCCACATATGCAAATGTGTCTGGGCATTTTAGCATATATGAGATTTGGACCTGACTTGCCTCTTGTCAAACAGAAAATCTGTAAGAGACCACACACAGGACTTGAGTTTGGCTGTTAAGCCATTTTTCTACATTTGCCTGTTGTTTGACATGATTCATTAACTACTACCCATGAATCTTGATTTTTTTCTTATCTCCAGACACTTATTCTGATTGTTTTGGCCTTTCAGCCCCTCTAGGTGAAACCACATCCCAGAACCTGCTTCTTGAATAATTCAGGATTACAGAATACAGAACCCAGGTCGCAGAGCAGCAATCAATCTCCAGCAGCATAGATGGCTGCTGAGAGAAAAGCCTTCTCAGAGGACAGCTAATATGTCAAGTTCACTGTGCTTTGCTCCCCTCCTAATGCTACTGCACTGTCTCAGTCATCCATAGAAACAGCAAAGGGAAGGAACAAGTGGGGAAATTTCTCCCATTAAGCCACGCAGGACACACAATTGCTCAGCAACACGTTCCCTTTCTGCAAACCCTGCTGCCCCAACTCCTGCTGGATTCCATTGTCTGACAGTGACAGGATATAAACGCAAAGATCTGTCCTTCCCCTGCACACCAGGCCAGCATCCTTCACTGGCTGAACCAAACAGGGAGCTAAAAACAGGTAAGGATTGTCCCTGCTGAGGAACTTGACAGAGCACTCACGCTGTGGATCTGTCCTTCGTGCTGGCAAAATCCTTCGGCTCGGGAGGCACACTCGGGGCAGCACTTGTTGGAAGCTATTTGGAGCACTTCTCCCTAAAAAGATACAGGATTCCAATAAGCAGGTGACATCAAATAGAGGCTTTACCATAAAGGTGAATCCACGAGGCCTCGCTGGACCTGGTGCTCTCAGTTCAGAAAGGAAAGATTTCAAGTGAAATATAGAATGCTGCTACACCACATCCCCTTGCTGAGAGGTGGCACAGAACTTCGTGTATTTGATGTTTTACCCTTAAAATAGCAGCAGAATACACACCCCCAAGAGTACAATCAGGAATTCTTCAACTGAAGCAGTTTTCAAAGAATAGAAAACACTTATTCAAGATGAAACTCGAGATTGTTCACTGAAAGGCCACGGAGAAACATGGGACAGATGTTGCTGAAACAAGTTCAGCAATATTCGCATAAATCTCAGAGTGAGTAGATAAGAAACAAACCGTGGAGAAGGATGGTGATTTCTGACCTTGCTCATCAGTGGGTGGTTTAGCCTGGAAGCATGAAAGGACTTTTTTATTCTGAGATCCTTGGTGATCCTTTTCAATGTTTAAATGGCCAGATGTTTATGGAACACTTAAACATTTTGTCTTGAAAATTGCCCATGTCAAGGAATCACATAGATTCGTTTCACACTATAAACCTATTTCCCTTTATGAGCTTTAAAGTTGCCACCTTTTCATTTATCCAACTTTTATCATTTTATCTAATGTACTCATGATTACGTGTGCTGTGACAGCACTTCATTTCCCTCCTCCTTAGCACAAAAATTCCTAGTAGTTCAGTCTAGCTTTAATCAATACACAGTGATAATAACAGGGAAAACCAGTAAGAATCAGAATTATTTCCTCATTAGTGCTGTCATATTGGGAAACATTTTAACCTGCTTCACAAAGCCATATAATTATACTGACAGAGCCTCTTTAAAACACTCATTTTCGCTGCTATTTGTGCATTCTACCCCAGCAATCCAGATGTTAATGCAAGACCAATTCCATGGCCAATTAATGAAGACCCAGACAAAGACAAGCAGGAGACAAGGAAAGCTCAGCAACCATCACGAGGAAGAAGAAACTGGAAGACAGACAATCTGAGCTCTGTTGTTGCTCAGCAGAGTGGAAAGATGCCCATCTGCATCTTTGAGGGAGCCCCAGCCCCACCTTCAAATGAAGCTGGGCTCATGCTGGGAGGTTCGAGCCCAGTTCAGGGGTTTCCTTTGGGATCAAGCTGCTCCAACACCCAGCCTCTGGCTGGAGTGCAGCGAAGGAGACAAAGGCTTCACAACCAGGTGCTTTCACTCCAATGAGGACTGAAAGGACACAGAGCCTGTGCCTGGCTCTGGTCAGCCACACACACTCACCCCTTACCTTCTGGAAGTCACAGTGAGGGGGTTTGCAGACTGTAGGCTCACAGGTGACAACGCTGTTCCGGCAACGGCAGTCTTGGCAAGAATCCGGCTTCCAGACTGTGTTATTCTGCAAATAAAGTTGGAAATGAGAGCCATGCAGCACAGGGCATGTCCTGTTTCAAAAACATGTCTCAAATAGCTCCATCGAGACAGACTGGAACAGAGCCCCCCTCCCTCCCACATGCTTATCAGTCCCCAGATTGGCACTATTCACTCAACAACATCCAACACGCAGCTGAAAGACAAGGCCATGCATGGCAAATAATCAGCTCCAATGGCAAGATAATCCAACTTCCAAGAACTCAAGGTGATAGCAACATCTTTGGGAAGCTTCTCTGTAATCAGGTTCAGAGAGTCCACACTGCAGGTTGATCCCAGGTTGTGCTGAGGCAGCAAAGGTAGCTTTGAGGCAAACAAGCTCCTGGACACGTGGCCAGGTATGAACAGGCTCTACCTGGACATGATTATTCCAAAACACCATGAAGCAAGCAGACAGTCTGACAGATCTGGAAACAGCTGTCGCCACCACTTGATCAGTGCACCCAACTGGAACACCCACAGCTAATTTCACCACCCACGCTTGACCCCCTTCCATTCCCTCCACACTGAGGTCATGATCCCACGCTGCCTCCACAAGAAAATGGGAAGAGGAGGATCAGTTTCTCATCTGCAACACTCTTTTCTGCTGGACAATCCCTGTCCCTGTTGCATAGACAAACACTGGGCTAAACTCACACCACACAGGATGATTTCCTGTGTAGGATGGACAGTCCCTATCCCAGCCATCAAAACTCATTTTTAATGGGTTTGCAAGAAGACCAGACCTTGCTGCTTATTTACATGATGTAGTGATTTACTTCAATTTACTCACAGTGCAAAGTACGACTTAGGCAAATTAAGCTATGGAAGGATGATTAACAGTTGACTGCCATGAGCACATTTACAACTAACTACTAAAACTGTTAAGCATAATGATAAAATACTGAAATGTGCCTTAAAGGCCCATTAGGCCGCTTAATGAGAGAAAAAAAGCCCTGTAAAACCTGGCCACTTGCTCAGGCACTTCTGCAGAAGCTGGTGCTGGACCGAGAGTGTCAGTCTGCAAACACCCAGAAACGTTGCTAAAAAATCCTTGTGTCTTTTCCCTGCTTTCCAAAAGCATTTCTGCCACATCAAACTGTGCTCCTCTCTCGTGACAAAGGTCATGCACAGGTTACAAACACTCCATCAGCACCAGAAATTCAGGGAAACTCCCTGTTAATGGAATGGTGGTGGCAATGCTAACCTCAGAAGGTGCCCAGCCCCTTGGGATAAGACACCAAAAAGGCAAAGAGGGATGGTAATTCCTGCTCAGGAACACAGCTGGTTCTCTCCTCGCATACCCACGGCTGCGGCTGCAGAACAGAAACCCTGACATCATCCCTGCCAGCAGATTTATGGTGCAGTTAGAGAGGAAATGAAGGTTAAGTGATGTGAGTGCCAAGCTTTAGCTAATACACACATTGGCTCATCCCGCTGGCTTCAGCAGCGCTCTGTGTTTGAAATCTGGCAGCTCCCTGCAGGGAAGCCAGCCACAGGGTAACCAGGAGTGGGAATGGAGTGGGAAGATTTAGTGCCTCATCTCTTGGTTCTCCTAAACCTTCACCTCTGGCCTCTCCTGCCTATGAAAAATTTTAAAAAAAGAAAAATTATTTCCATGTTGGAATAATAACCAAAGGACTCACACAGCACAAGGTCAGCACAGAGCCACCCTTACTCACATTTTGAGACTTAAATGCTCAAGTTTATGGTAAGAAAAACCCCTCTTCGGTCTTCTTCCTCCCTGATTTTCTATCATAGCCCAAGCAGGCTGGCTCCTGTCTGTGGGCTCAAATCAGCTGCTTCTAAATTCCTTTTGCCAGGTACCAGATCAAAACCGACACTTCTCTGCCGAGCTTTAAAAATTTATTACCTAATTAATAGTCAGGAAACTACCACCTGATTTTTTTTGAAATTAGTGTCTTCCACACACTTCATGGGTCTCAGCATCAGGTCTTTGGACAGTTCAACATTTAAGATTCCTGGCAACAGACCTAAACTCCAGTTTGGAAAGTCTGGATCCCACCCATCTGTCCTGTTGTGAGGCTTTGTCAGTGCTCACCCAGCATGTACAAGGACACTCAAAGCTCCCAGGCAATACTGTTTTAAACATAAAGCAAGACTTTTCAGTAGACACTTAAAGAACTGCTGGAAATCCGCCTGACATCTTACCCAAGGCGCTGTACCTCAGTGGACAAATTATCTGCTGCAGTCTAAGTGCTGAATTCCAATCCTGTTGAGAGTGTATTTTTATCAATGACAATTTAAGGGTCTTTTTCCTAACAAGTACTAATATAATTAACAGTATAAATAATGAAATACCATGCAGAGAGCACTTTGAAGACGGAAAGCACTCCTTAAGCGCCAAGTAGTGCCATTATAATTTATTAATTCCCTGGATTTCCCTACATCAAAAGAAGAAATGATACCTAATTCAACTGAATTTTAAGACACCACGCTGCAAGAAGAGAGACATCTACATTACTTGGGCCAGTTTGCAGAACAGGGACCAAAAGAGCAAGAAATGCTCACAAACGTTTTGAGCCTGCAGACAGCCAGACCAAGACGAAATGAAATAAAACTGGAGACACAGGAGCACAGTGTGAGCATGTGACGGGTTTCCAGAATACTGATGAGGATTTAGAAAAAGGCAGGGGAGAAAAAGATAAAAGAAGGAGGCAAGAACACAACCAGCAGTAAAAGGAAAGAAAAAGCTAAAGGGACAAAGAGCAGATGCGGCACAGAGGAAGCTCAGAGCAGCTGTGAGCATTCCTGGTCTGCTGCTGTCACCCTGTCACATTAACCAGAGCACAGAAAGACCTAAATTTCTTGGACCACAGCTTTTTCAACTGTCTATCATAACTTCAGACAGCTGTGCCTGTCCCTCCTCTACCTCAGCAAAAAAAACAAAAAAGCAAACCAAAACCCCACCCAACAAATCAAAAATAATCACAGTGTGCTATTAATATGCAAGAAGCCTCAGTAATTTAATCAGGTGCCACTTAGCACGGGATATCATCACACCAGATAACAGTCTGTGTGCTATTCTGGCACAGTGACTGGGGAAATAAGAAGCATACAACAGCTGGTTCGTGACCCCTTTCCAGCTCTTACGGCTTCCTGGAAATATCCAGTCCATCCCTACGATGTCACTGGATGCTGGGGTGTTCCCTACAGCATGCAGGACCTGTAAAGCCAGTCACTGGGGTGGTGGCATTGCTGCAATTTCTAAGCAGGGTAAAGCCAGCGGAGCACAGCTGCAGCCTTCATGTCAGCCAGGGGTCGAGCTGCAGATTTGTACTGTCACGCCAAAAAACAAGGGGGTTGTTGCTCATTATGTATCCCACTAATCACTTGATAATGATGAGGGGTCTGGAGCATCATCTCCTGAGGAGAGGCTTCGGGAGCTGGATCTGGTTAGCCTGGAGAAGGGAAGATTGAGAGGGGATCTCATCAATCCATACAAATATCTCCAAGGTGTGTCAATAGGATGGTGCCAGAATTTTTGGTGTGCCCAGAGACAGGACAAGGAGTAACAACCATAAACTAAAACACAACAAGTTCCACCTCAGCATGAGGAGGGACTTCTTTCCATGAGAGTGGCCGAGCACTGGAACAGCTGCCAGGGGAGGTCATGGAGTCTCCCTCTCTGGAGACATTCCAAATCCACCTGGACACATTCCTGTGTCACCTGCTCCAGATTACCCTGCCTGGGCAAGGGAGCTGGACTGGCTGATCTCCAGAGGTCCCTTCCAACCCCAGCTATTCTGGGATTCTGTGATTAATGCTCCAAGGGGCTGCTCTGTCCCTGGGCCACCTGACTCTGCTTTGGGGAGCAGGGAGGCCACACTATGGGGAGATGCCCCGAGGGAGCTCCCAGCCCGAGTGCCAGGTCAGATTTACCTCCCAAGTCGTCCTGTGCCAGAGACAGCTGAGCAAAGGCAGGGATCAGGTGTCTCAGAGGAGGAATTCCAGGCTGCTTTGTTGAAATCGCAGGCAGAGCGCGGAGCAATTACACTTTTGGTAACAATTACCAGCATCACCCACCGGCTGCCAAGCGAGGAGCCTTGGCAGCGCCGCAGCCCCGCTTTCATTTGTCATTTCCACTCCAATTACTCGACAATGCCAGGCAATTGGCAGGAGAAACCCAAACGAGGGGGAAGCAGAGAGAGCACTTCGTGGCCTGTGGGGATACCCATTAATGGAGCGATGAGGAGATGAAAGTAATTCAGAGACACATAAAGGATTCCCAGTCTCCGTTCGGGTTTGGATTTGATGTTTTATCTTTGGCAATGGGGAGCTGTTGCTCTGCTGAGTGTGTTTTCAGATCTGGTATTTGCCCACATAGAATAGAAACTCCTTGACAATGGGGTTTTAATGGGCTTATTCCAGCATGCCCACAATCAAGAGAGCAACACAGGAATGACTGGGCCTCAGAAATCAAATGGAAATTCAGCTCCTCTCAGTGGAAACAGTTTTAGTCCTACAGTCCTGGGAGAGTACAGAGCAGTTAAGGCAAAGCTCATGGCTTGATTAACAACACAGTAACACAAGCACACTGTTTCAGGAATTGGGAACTCGTTTTCCCCTTCTTCCAGTCAGGGAATTAAGAAGTACATAAAGTAAAACAAGGTACTGTTTTCACAGTTCAACAGTCTGCTACGTTTCCAACTCTTCAAGTCTTTTACCAGTTGTACCAGCCTTGTAAAAATCATAAGTCTAAAAATAACATTTCCCAGTAGTCCTAGGATATTTCAGGGATACGAAGACTGTGATATTCCAAAATATTCTTCGAATACTTAGGTGCTGTTGTAAACTTTATCCTATCTTTCCCACAGACACAGAAGCAGTTGCCAGGAAAAAGCCCAAATGAACCGAATGCACTGTGAAAACAGGATAGAGGGAGTAAAACAATGGTTTAGAATCATTGCTTCTAACCAGGATTTAAATCAGCACACAGAGATTTTTGTTCAGACCAAATGGCCAATGTTTTGGGAGCAGCAGTGCTCCCTTAGAAAGATTAGTGCCTTTTGGTTTGTCACTATTAGATTCACCCAAAACAACTTGCAGCTTCTTTGCAAACTTTCTTCTCACGTTAAATCCATCTATAATTGGTGAATGACTATCTATGGTGAATGACTGATAGTAAAAATAATGACTATTTTCTCCCATTTTCTTATGCTGCAGATTTTTTCCATGTCCAATCATGTGTTAAGTTTGATGAGCTGCACACACCAGCAATTCTCCTCAGCATCCATTAAAAAACATTTGGGGTCCTCCTGCTGGTTTTTTTCCCCTTTACCAAAATAGCTCCTAACCTCCCAACTGGCAAATTTCAAACATCCTCCCCAAAAAGGACTTCTGAATGGATATCAAGCCACTAATGGATGTCAAACCCAGAGTGCTTGATTGAACAGCTGTGGAAAAGAGGAGGTAAGGGATTAATTTAATCTAAACTTGATCACAGCTCTAATGATAGCACTTATTACAATATAATGGCTATTTCTGGAGCAGCAGGAGTGCCCATCTCCGCTGTGAGATGCTCTGGATGCAGGAGTACCTATGGCAAAGCATCACGGAAGTGATGCTCTGCCCCCTTCAAATGGTGCTCCCTGTTCAAAACTTGAACCTGGGAGAGCCAGCAGGACATCAGCACTCGACAGCAAATGTATCCCAACACAGATGTGTCAAATGATGAAGTGAGACTGCCAGCAGGATGTGGGATTTCAATTAGAAATGCAGGTTATGGTGGGCCAAATGCTTTCCATGTTAACTGCGTCTAAGATGGGGCAGAGGGAACAAGACAGACAAAGCCTTTTATCCCACTCATAGCAAAAAAAACCCATCAAGCCATGAAAATCCTTGCAGTCAATTCAGCAGAGAAAGGAAATATCTTTCAGCGCCAGTCACGGGCCCTTGGGAGAGCTGCACCAGGTGAAACGTAACTCTAATTCTACTTCTTGAAGGCATCAATCCACTCTAGAGCAATTTTGCAAGCCATGTCAGCAAATATACAGGTATCTCCAATTCCAGGCTGGATATGTAGGAAGTATCCTTTCAAAGCAAGGAATTACACGCCTTGAGTCCTACTACTGTCACCTGTGGGTCCAAGCACAGTAATCTCCCACACAGCTCCCAGAAAATACAACCTTTTATGTCCTTCTCTTCCATCTCAACTCCCTGTGCAGCACATTAATAAACTGGTTCTCTCCTTCCTTCCAAAGGGAAAGGGGACTCCTGCACAGTCATTAATCTTGGAGAACAAAGGTTTCATTACTGAGCCAAAATGATGAAGAAAAGCCTGTAGAATAAGGAAATGTGCAGACTGTCCTCATGTCCTCCTGTATTGTTTCCAGAGCCTCTGGTTCACTGGGAGCTGTCAAAATTCAACAAGGTGGTAATTTTATGACCAAACCAAATAAAAATAAATGGCAGCAAAAGGTAGGCAACAGCTCAGTATTTGACTCAAATACACAGGCTCCTTGCTGCCTTCTGCTACGAATGATTCAATTAATTGACTCGGGCACACAGAAACTACAGGCTCAAAATAACAAAATCAGGCTTAAAATACCCGGAAAAGGGCGAAGATGTATTTGTGTGCTTCAGCGTTGGGGAAAGTGTGATGAAGTTCATTGGGATCAAGAGTGACAGCATGGGGGGAAGGAGAGAAATTAAACAACACAGTCTTTGGCACTCACTGGGTCACACAGGCTTTAAAAATTATGGGTTTTTTACAGTGACAACAAAGTCACGCCAGACAACTGAGGAGAACTACAGCTAATTACCCCTTGCTCCATGAAAGAAGGAATGCCAGGGGTACAAAAGCTTATCCTACTCAAGAGCAGTGAGCAGACTGAGAGAGAAGAGGCAAAATGTGTGGAATAACACCAACAGGGGAGCAGCTGTGGCCAGAAGGTACAGTGGAGAAAAAAGTAACTCCAAGGCTGGAAAGGGTGGTCAGATGAGTCACAAACCATTGCTTTTCAGAGAGGGAGGTGTAAGAAACAGCTGTGTGAGGCATTTAAACTCCCTCCTGTGAGGCAGATAAAAGATAAACTGAGAAGCAGGGCATGGGCCTGCCTCAGCAGGAGAAGTACCAGTCTATTAATTAGCATGATTTGCCGTCAGTCAGAAATAAATCATATTATCTATTGGTAAATGGCAGCATTTGACAGGAAATAAATTGCACATGTCTTTGGGCTCATGCTGGAACAGCTCATTTTGCTTTCATTATTCAGAAGCACTGCATGAAAGGTCATGACAAAAAAAAAATTTATCTAAAATTAAAGTCCTGTAATCCTATCTAAAGTATATTTATTTTTTCAATGCATAGCACCATGATTCTGTGACCTGATTTCCAATACAATGCCAGGGAGATGTCAGGAGTTGCTCTGAAAATAACCACAATCCATACTTAGTGCATCTTGCCAATTTCCTCCCTTTACTACAGTTCCTCTTCTACAGAAAAACCGATTTTACAAAATTTGACTGTCCACAGGAGAAGCAAGCGCAGGGACAAAGACTATCATAACCTCTACAGCTCCTGCACACTAATTTTTGTCTCTCACCCTCTCCTCAGTACTTAACATCTCGCCCGGAATAAATCTGCGGTAAATGCTCGGAACAATTTACATGGCAAGCCCATAATGGGGGCTGGAGCAGCAAAGGTAAGAGGGAGCACATGCATAACCACTTATTTAGAAAGACTGGGGGGTTCCTAAATCTCTCCAGTGCTCATCGTTTACAAAAGGGACAGTTTTATATCAAAGCACTTGGCTCTCTCACTGTAGTGGTGTCTTCATCTATAGAAGCTGCGCCATGAAATATTTGGCAAAACATAGACATCCCTTAAGTTCAGGCTGAGGAAAAAAATGCATCTTCCCTCCATCCTCAGGCAGCAAGAATGGGCTGGATATTAAGTTTGGATATTAAGAATGGGCTGGATACAGTAAATAACACCTGAGAACCTGCTTTTGTTAACCACTTTAATTCTTCTTCTTTAACAAGCTTGAATGAGTGCTTGTTAAGGTGTTTTTCAAAGCACATCTCTGGGGTACATAAAGCCTCAGGCATCAATGTCCGCCCGGATTCAGCAAAAGGAGTAACACAGAGCTTTCCTCACATCCCTCTCCATGCCATGGATATTTGCCAGGCTGAAGATTGCTCCTCGACATGGTGTGAGCCAATTCCTGTCAGGCTACTTCACGCTTGGTTAGAAATAATTGCTGCCTCATTACAAATTTAATAATGACACTGTGATATGGCAGAACTCTTCCTTGCAATCTCCTTCTCTTCCTTCTTGAAGAAGACATGAAACAGACTAACCATTACACAGCACAGGTGTTTTTTTTTGGGTTCTTTCTCCTCAAAGAAGGAAATCCCATTCTCCAAGATTTTGTTCATGTAGTTTCTGCATGGCTTAAGAAAAGCATCTCACAATGCTTTTAGTTCCAGGTTCCTTTAGGTTCCTGATATGGTTTTTAGTTTTTCTTCAGCTGCATCTACTTTGAGAAGGTCTGAGAAGAGCCCCACACTTGAGGGTTTGCCTGTACCCTGAACAATTCACAGCTTCCCTGAAGAATGAAGAGATTTAGGAAAATTGACGCAGGAAAGGCTCTTGAGGGAAGTGTCCTCTCTACTGAATGGGTTAGGAATGAAAAGCCCAGGATGGAGTGGGAGAGGTTCCCTCCTAACACAGCTGTAAAACTTGAGAGATTATTCCACACTGTCATTTCCCTGCCTCCATTCCCACTGTGCTGTGAAAGTAGCTGATGTAATTGCCAGCCTGGCTCCTTCCTAGACCTACAGAAATCCCACACCAGCTGTGAATGGGACCGATCTGATTGCAGGGATGAACTCAATCCTAAAGAAGAAGCCCTCCAAAAGTAAAGCAGGTTAATCTCCTTTGCTGCACTGGACTTATTTCTAAGAACGCCACAGCAAAGCACAAAGGAACATTCCCAGAATTACAAGTCCTTTGAGCAGCTCCAATCACAAGCCTTGTCTCAGTGCAACCATATCTCCTGAAGATCTTGGTGATGAGAATTCCCAGCAGCAAGGCCTTGGTGCTTCCAATACTTTCACATGTCTCTCCACCTGTTACCCCCCATGCTTTCAAACACAGCAGCATGTAAATAAAGCACAACCTGATAGTAAGAAAGGATAGGGGATTTAAAAAAATACTCTCTTGTATTTTTCCTTCTTCTCCTTTCCCCTTTTGTTACCCCCTCAGCAAAGAAAAAAACCGAGTTGGGAGATTGAAGACTACAGAATTCACTTTCTTTCCCGCATGGCTCTTCCACTCCCCTGCACTGGCACGCTTCCCAGAGGTCTATGCACAACAGTGTGGATGGATGGGTTTTCCAAACACCTGCATCCATCATTTGCTTTGACCTCCAGAGGCCACATTCTTCCCTGCATCTTTAGTTACTTTTATCTTAAAAAGAAAAAAGGAAAGTATTGTGGGTCACCAGAGTGAAGCGAGCAGCCAGGCTCCCTCCTTTCCTGCCTGCAGTGAAACAACTGTGACTGCCTGGTTCAGTGGTGCCTGGATCAGCCACAGCTCCCAGACTGCACCAACCCAGAGGAGGGCACACCCCAAATCACAGCCTTCACCTTGCGCCTAATATTTCCCACTCAGGGCCATGAGGAATGCTGTTTCAGGCTCTGGAAAGAAACTGCCATAATGTGCAGCCCTGGTGAGACAGTCCATTTTTCAGGAGCTTGGGAACGTGAAGTATTTCAGCACTCTTTTCTGTAGTGCAGTAAATATTGCACTTTAAATGCACCTGACAGCTGTTTAAGCCCTGCTAGGAATCCAACCTTCAGGTTCTGGGACCTGAACTACAGCTGTGCCTGCCAGTGGCAGTGTTCAAAGCCAGGCTGGACAAGGCTTGGAGCAACCTGGGCTAGTGGAAGGTGTCCCAGCCCATGGCAGGGGGTTGGAACTGATGAGCTTTAAGGTCATTTATGACTGTCTCCTGTTTGTAGGAATACACAACCATCCTTGCTCAAGGAAATGTTGAACAGAGGACATGCAGTGACAGACGAGTGGGAAGCAGCTGCATTATCACCTTCCAGGACAAACGTGCTAAAATAGCGGCTAAACCCAGTGGGAATTGCAGCCATCCAGCATCCTCTCCTCAAAACACACACCAGACAGCTTCAGATTGAGGTGAGACTCCTAAAAAAAAAAGAGGAAAGCAAGCCTGGAACTCTTTTTAACACAGCACGCTAAAAATCTTCCCGCTTCCCCCCACCCTCAAAAGGCCAATGAAAGAAGCTTGATGAAAGCCTTGAGACAGCCAGGGCTCTCCCTGCAAAAGCAGATTGCTCCAGGGAAATCCCAGATTCCCCAGCCTGCACCAGCTCCCACCGGGCTGAGATACTGAGACAGCCAAGACACACTGTTCTTGGAAATGAGGATGTACAAAGGCAGAAAAAATCGTTTAACCCCTTAATAATTTGCAGAACTTTCCCACCTCCTGATGAGGAACAGAGAGAGGCAGAATTTTGTAGCCTAGCTCAGAGCACACTTGACTTGAAAACAAGCCAATACTCGGATTCTTTTCCTACCCTTCCCTGGATGATTAACCTGGACACCACTCCCACGTCTGCAGACACGGTACACCAAGACTGAAGTGCCCATGAGCTACGTGCACAAGTCCTGTCGTGTCCACCCCACCCTCCCCACCACACCATTTGCACTGGAAAAATAGAGGTTTATAACAAAAGAGAGTTCTACTGTCAGGGAGGAGGATTAGCTACCCCACTTTAACTTTTGAAGCAGGCTTATCCAGACATTGTCACAGCTGCATTTCCACCTTGGGTCTGCGAGCATAAGGAAGACGTCATTCAGGATGCCAGGAAAAGGATGGGATTTTTACTCATGTTGCCATGCTAAAGTGAACATATGTGGCTCCAAGACCAAAAAGGAGGAAAACCTGGGGCAGAAGGACAGCAGACAGGCTCCCAGGCCCCTTGCTGGATCTCCAAGCCATAGCCAGGGGAAAGAAAAGGGACTTGTACTTCCGATAATCTCCTCCAGCGACATCACCTGCTTGGAATCATCAAAACATGGTTCCCACCACATTGCAGGGCATAAGAAAAGATCACAGAGACTATCCAAACCCCAGAGCCTGCTGAGAATGTTAATCCAGCCTCCTGCCATGACCCCGAGGAGCCCTGCTATGTGCACTCAGGGCAGCAAACTGAAATCCCCATGCCCATCAAGGGGCTGGTTTGGGGAAACACAAAGTACCTTCAGAAAATCAATAACGTCAGGGGTTATTTCAAAATACTTTCACTATGGGGGAGGGAAGTATTCTACACATCTTCCTATAATGTCCTTCTTTCCTGTCATTTCTCCTTTCTTGTCCCTGATATTTTTCCATTTCTGATAGATGTCATTCATTACATTCTTAATATTCAGCCCATTTTACATCATTTACCATTTCCTATTTTTTGGGGGGTTTGGCTCTGCTAATTGCTGTAACTTTTCAGAACTTTCCAAGCTGTGGGAAGCCACACTGTTACAAAAAGAAAATCCAAATATTGCCATCATGATGCCCTCTCATAATTCAAATCCCTTCACAATTTTCAGACTGCAACACCTATTTATCTTTCAATATTTAAGTTTTTAAACTTTCCCAGAACGTAAAGAGACTCTGAAAGGAGATAACATTTTACTGCTGCCTTGAAATACCTCTGAGGAAAAACAGGGTGAAGTATTCCAGTGAGCCACCTTGTCTCACAAAAACATTTGTTTGTAAGACCTAACAGCTCAAAGGAAAATCACTTTAAAGACAACGGACAACTTCTTCATGGACCAGAATGCAAAGTAGACCCAAGCCTGCCAGTTTTGGTGACCCAAAACCCAAGGACTGCAAGCAATTATTGCTCTCAATGAAGAGTCACAGCAGCCAGTGTGACACTAGAAGAAAATCAAAAGTTCAAACACACTTAGGGTAAAAAATAATATCACATTTTCTCTCCAAAATGTCTCCTGTGCATGCTGTGCCCTAATTTTCAGCTAGTCACAAGTCCCATCCCAAAGGCTGAGATCTTGATTTAAGCAATGCCAGTGTAATGTAAAACAACCTGAATATTTCACATAGATGGGTCTGGAAAGTCCCTTCCTTCCAGATGTCATTTAAATTTTATAGAGAGGCATAAGAGAAGTGATTTATGCAAGATAGAAGTCCTAGAAGGAGCAGCCTGTCACACATAATACTCATACTTTGTCCACTGCTCCAGTGTAACAACAAATTGCACAAATTCCAAGAAGGAGAGAGCAGGGAACCTCTTAGGAAAGGGGCAGAAAAGCAAAGCTTTCCACTTCTGTTTCAGCAAGCTGGTAATGAATGATGGCCATTCCTGCTTGGTGACCTTCATAAAACAAGCTGGCAGCGTCAGCTTTACCCCTGCACGGTCACAGGTCTAAATCACATCGGGGTATGGCAATTTCAGCAAAAAAGACAAACCCCAATAAAATCTGACAAGGATGAAGTGATCTTTGATCCCCACAAAGCACTTTGATCAGACAGCCAGGAGCAGTCAAAACCTGCAGAAGTTTTGACTGTGATATGCCCTTCGTTAGTAATTTTTTTAACACAAGTATTCAACACCAGTAATTTGCTAATGTAGTATAACACAACTTGCTCGATGTCTCCAAAACCTCTAGGAGCCAGGGATATTTGCTGGCAACTTTAGAACCCTGGCTGTTCAGTGCACAAGCAGGGTGCCACACCGAAACTCATCCAAGAGCTGTTAGTTCAGAGGGAATTTATAAAAGCGAGCAAAACCACCTTCCTCATCAAGGGAATTATGACCTTTCAGAAAAAACCTTTGAGCAAGACTGTAAAAAGGAATATGAGGAGGTGCTTCACAATAAATTCTTTAAAAGGGACCAGCAAAAGACAGACAGCTGCCCTTCTGGAGGCCATTTCAGTATCTGCCACTGAGCAATCCAGAAATAAAGCCGTTGCTCCTCACTGCTCAAACACTGCAGTCCAAAAAAGTCAGCAGAAACCAACCCTTTACCTCACTGTTAAATTTTCTTCTTCTCCCAGCAAAACAATTATTCCTGCTGGTGTTCGTCCAGGCAAGGTCTCCTCCCTCTGCATCCGGCTAATGAATCAAAACCAAACCCTGCACTTAACAAAACGCACATCTGACCCTGCATCAAAGCTGTACCTTGCCCTGCTTTGATTCTCCTGCAGATAAACAAAATAAAACAAGTCTCTGGTCTACAATCCTCTCATTTCATCCTCTCCCCCAGGCAAGTTGAGCTGCCGTCCTGCTAAGGATGGGGGCACTAGAAATGCCCTTGTATAAACATTTGGCTTGTTTCAATTACTCGATCTTTGTGTGTTCAGCATTTTACAGACACATGAGCAAGTGCAGGCTTCCTCTACCCTTTTTCTCTCGTTTCCACTTCATACCTGGTTAAATTCAAGGCAACCAATCCTTCAATTACCAGCGGTGTTAAAGCACAGTTGCAGGGAAAATGGTGTGTGAAGTGCCTGTTTACACCTCCAGTGACTGAGAGAACCATTATCATTCCATCCAGTTGTCACAGGCCTTTGTATCATCTGCTCAGGCCATTAGGATTTAATTCTTTTACATGATATCCAACAGTCATTTACTTGTAGGAACTTGCAATTAACAGCATCAAGTCAGGCACAGTTGTAAGAGCTGGAACATTCATTACCAGCCTTGTTCCTCGGTGCTGAAACAAACAGGCACCTGGAATTCCACCTGGGAAAGTGCTCGGCAATGGATTTACAGCCAGGCACGGGTCCATGTGGCCAGGCAAACGGTGCAGATGGGATCAAGGAGGCATTGAACACTGCCCAACATTTACACCCAGCTGCCTGCCAAGTCCCCAGAATAACCTGGCTCCTCTCCTCCTCTCAAATCCCATGGTTATGGGTGAGGAGTTATCTCCAGGGAAGTGGCTCGCTCTGCAGTAAGTGCTTTATCCCAAGCCAAGCAGCAATTCCCGGGACTCCAAGGCTGCATTCTCCTGCATTCATGTGCAGCAGCTATGGCTTGTTACCTCCCTCCAGGCAGAGCTGGCAAAAAATAAGATGGAGCCAAGAGTAATCTCACTGTTGCCCAAAGCAGCAAAGTGTGTTCCAGTGGCTAACCAGATCCATCCAACCCTGCCAGTCATTCCACCCTGTGAGGCACACACGCACTTCCCCCTTCCTGGAAGTTCACCCTCAGCACGAGCACTGGTGTTAAAACCTCATTAGAAACAACTCTTCTTTAATTGCTTTTCATTTCGATGTTTTCCCTAATTAGAGACATTTTGGAGCTTTGGATCGAGGCAGGTAAGAGGGATGTAAATTAGGACAAGGTTTTCCCAGAAGGCCAGAAAACCTACTTTAGTCTTCTTAGAGGGAGGAAAAAAAAAGACCTGGCACCAAAGCACCCAACTGTCCTGACAAGAGATTTTTCGGAAATCCTCCCAAAGAATCCATGCTTTATAATTTGTTTTTTTTACAGTTCCCAGCAGTGCACCACAACAGGGCTAAGAAGACTCAAAGAACAATGATTTTTAAAAAATAAAATTAAATATATGTGTATATATATATATATATCTTTAACAGACGTCTTAAGAAGAAACAAACTAATTACACTCAACACATGAAAATGCTCTTCTTGGGAAATACCTTTCCTAAGAAAGCACAACTTGCAATGACACAGATAACTCCAAGTAAAAGGAAGGAAATGGTGTTAAATAGATGATCATAAACCCAAGATTTCTTCAGGAATGTTCCTTTCAAGGCATCTACAGAAAAGTATTTCCTGGGTTTGATACAGACCTCACACACAAAATAAATACCTTGGTAAATGGAAACGTGCAGGTGTTACCAGTGTCTAAACTAGCTTTTAACCCCTATTTCCCCCTAATCCTTATAGCCCTTTCCTCATTTTAGGTATAAAACATAAAAAAAAGAAATGCAGGAGACTAAATGTTTGCACATATCAATCTATCAGTCGTTCCTCCCTTCCTATCCATGAGGGCTTCAGGACTGTCAGAATTGGATCCTTTCTTCCTGTTGTTTTACCACTCAACCTTTCAACAGCTCCGTTTTTGTTTTTTTTTTTAAACACGTCTGCTTCCTAAAACAAAACTTAAAACTACACATGAATGGAAGGACATACTTGTTTAAAAAAAAAATGCAATTAAGACCTTGCCATCCTTACGGCTCCAGGATTTTATAGGCAGGCCCATTCAAAGTTGTCTGCAATTCAGCTGGGTCTGGACTTGCATGATTTTATTACTATTATTGGTACCAGACTGGCTGCTTGCCCAACTCCAAGTTTGAGGAAAGCCCCGCTCCTCCTTCCTGACAAAAGCTAACAGAGATCCCATTGATACTGCACTCATCAGCTCTGTAAAACTCCTCAAGATTAATCACACACAGAGCACAAAACACACGTGCTTCCCAAGCTGCTCCAGAGGAGAAAGGAACGAGGGAGGGAAGAACAGGCAGCGTTTGGTTGTTGTGTTGTGTTTCCTACTGAAAGAAGCATTTTTAGAGCAGGACTGAGGATTCTCTTCAGAAGAACAGCTTTGAAAGAAAAGAAAAAGGAATTTTGCAGCATTTTATGACAAATTATAAAAATTCCAGCACTTCCCCTAAGAACATGTGCGGTAGCCACGGATCACAGAGGCTGTGCCGGGTTATCTGATAAAGCCCAAAGGCCAAAATATTTCTCTTCAGCTGCATCTAAACCATGGGGAACCAAAAGCAATTCCTCTGAGCACTTACCCGCAGGGCAGTGCAGGGCCAGACTTCTAGTCCTGGATTCCTTAAAGAAGACTTTAAAGACAAAAATGCATTTCAAAACAAAAACTGGCTTAATGACAACGAAAAAGCTGAAATATTTTTTTGCTTGAAATTTACCTTTATTTAAATGGTATAACTTTTTCACTTGCTTCCTACATCAAAAAGAGACACTGAGCAAGACTGGTTTCTCTCTTAAGCCCTCTTAACTGCAAGAGAAGGGTGACATTTTCAAAAGCCAGCATTTTCCAAAACATGTGAGTAAAGTCAAGCTCCTGAGCCTAAACTTATGCATCAAAGTGTTCAGTGTTACTCTCCAAAAATACCATGTTCAGCTGACCATTCTCAAGTTTTGTGGAGCCACCATACAGCTACAATAGCAGAGGAAAGAATCAAACCACAACCAGGATCCTTAAATCCACAGCCTAACTTTAGGCTCCTGATCTCGAAAGAGCTACACAAGTCATCTTAAAGCATTTGTCCATAGACAAGGATTTGGGAGAGAATGGAGAGACAGCAGGGAAAATAATTTAAAAACTATTGTTTTGAGGGGAAATAGTAAAAAACAAACAAACAAACTCCATTGGGTATTATATCTCCTACAGTTTCTTTAAGGACAAGCTACTATCCCCTTTATTCTTCATCCAAGCAAAGAGGCACACTCTCTGTAATGAGAAATGTCTAACACAATCCCAACTTTCAAATTCCACACATACAACTGAACTAAACAAGCACACAAACTTTTTCACTGGCCACCAAGAAGTGCTTTAAAGTAGACACTTGGCTTTTCCACCTCGATTAAGTCTTCCTGTCTGGAAAGTAAAAGCTCAGTTCATTTAACTGGCCTTTCAATTCCTCACCACGTCAATAACTGAGTCGCTAAGGGTGAAATTGCAAGTTGCAGATGAATTAATCCCACCGTGGCCTCTGTCATGAACTCTCCCCCCAGACCAGTCCTCCTTCATGCCCTGATTCCCAGCCCCAGCACTGCCATTCACGGGACTCTCTGCTGAGCAGATTTAACTTGCTAAGTCAGCAGAGATTTACTCACTTTTCCCTGATTCAGCCTTCTGCCTCCTCGGAGGAAGGCAGGGGGAAATGTGAGCCCCTCTTTCTGCAGCAGCACAAGGGTACCTACATTTCAGGGCTGAATGAAATGACACCTTCACGTTACCAATGACAGCTGGATGAACTTGCATTTCTTGGACTTTAAATTAGATAACATTGCTTAGGATACTATATCAACATATAGAAGTGCTTAACTTCCAGACTAAAACACAAACCTGCAGCCAAAGTTAGAACTAAGGCCTCCTATAAACCCTGCACCCCTTCAGTCCATCAACCACAGTAGCCACAATCAAGCTGATCGTCTGTGGTTCTTCCTCTGCAATTTCCACAAGTAATTTTAAAGAAATGGCCAAATGAACGTGGTGGCAGAATATCAGGAAGGATTTAGCATATCAGATAAACCAGGATTTGCTGACTAAGAGGAATTCAGCAAGGCATTAGCAGAAAGTTGTTATTAATTCAAGCTACCAAGGCTTTACCAGATAATAAGTTTAAAAGCTTGTGGTTTAAAATTCTACCATTAAAGCAAAAGAGGTAGAAGAAATTGCTTCAGTGGATTTAGACACTGAGGATTCTTTTTTTTAACTTCCTATGGAGTATTTTCCATTTCTACCGTCATCATCCCTATCCCATTTCTCATAGATTACAGCCCTGCTACGGCATTTGTTTAATGAAGTTTACACAACATTAGAGGTACTTGATTTAGCTGCCACAGCCACCATCTGTAATTAATCCTCCCAGGAGCCAGGACGCTGCACAGCTTGTTCCTGCAAGCTGGGTTTCTAATGTGGAACAAGCTTATGACCTCCATAATTCTGGTCTCCCATCAGTTTTATGCCATCATAACTCCTCGGCATTCATTTGGCCGCTCACCCCAGCCAGTGGAGAACAAGACCCACGGAGAGAGACTGTAAATCAGCTGGATGTTACCAGCAGGTGGGAAGCAGTCCTCTCCCTCCTTCCCTTTCCCAGAGCAAGGAATAAAACAGCACACAATGATTTGGCCATTTCTGTGTATGTTGCTCTTATTCAGCAAGAGTTACGTGCAAGCAGGACGCAGCCCTTAATGCTGGGACAGGTGTGGGGTTTACCTTCCACTCACTGCCACACAGGAGTATCAGTGGAGCAAGATTAAATTAGCTCAGCCTCCCCTTTGGTGTGACATGAAAAAGCAGGTGAGATGAACACTACACCTTCCCCGTGACATTGTCCCTGTGCCACTGTACTTCCACAGATTCCACCCCAAAACAGAGCCTGCCTGGTGTGTGATGCAAGGGCCCCTGTGCCGGTTGACTCTGCTGAATCAATAAATTCCTGATTCTGGTCCAAAAGATGCGATTTAACTAAAGTATAACTTTCGGGGGGAAAAGCCAACTACGATTTAAAGATTTCTAGTGATACGGAATAATTCATAGCACATGTCAGGAAACCGTTCCAATGATTTCCAATCTTTACAGTAAAAGTCTACCTAACTCCTAAGCTGAATTTATCTAGCTTTCATTTTCTGGCTACTCCATTTTCTTATGGGTAGAAGAGGTTTATTTATAATAATTTCTGTTCCCTCTGTAGCATTCTACAAATTACCCCTTAACTTTCCCTCTGAGAAATGATGCAGACAGAGCTCAAGTCCTTTGTAATGAGGAATCATGACTCTCTTTTGGATCCCCTCCATCCTTGTGCATCCCCCCCATATCTCACTACAAATGAACAGTGAAAAATCAGATTACTGTTCCTCCAGCTGTGACAGCAATGCCAAATACCCAGTTAATGTAACACTGCTCCTCCTGAATTGTAAGCCCCTAATACTCACAGAGGAATTATATCACGCCTTAACACTCGAATGTTAACACACCAGGAGCTCCCAAAAGGTTTTACACAATCACAGAACCATGGAATACTTTAGGGCTGAAAAGACATTTAGGATCATGGAGTCCAACCATTAACCCAGCACTGCCAAGGCCACCACTATGCCATGTCCCCAGGTGCCACATCCACATGGCTTTTAAATCCCTCCAGGGATGAGGATTCCACCGCTGCACTGGGCAGGCTGTTTTCATGACTGGTCACTGTTTCACTGAAGAAATCTTCCCTAAAATTCAATATGAACATCCCTGGTACAACTTGAGGCTGTTTCTTCTTGTCCTGTCACTTGTTACCTTGGAGAAGGGATTGATCCTCACATCACTCCTATCTCCCATCAGGGAGTTGTAGGCACCAACATGGTCCCCACTGAGCCTCCTTTTTTCCAGGCTGAGCCCCCTCAGTTGCTCCTCATCAGACGTGCTCCAGACCCCTCCCCAGATCCATTCCCTTCATTGGAAATGCTCCAGCCCCTCAGTGTCTTTCTTGGACTGAGGAGCCCAAACTGTCCTCAGGATGTGAGGTGGGGCCTCACCGGTGCCCAGCACAAAGGGACAGTCACTGCCATGGTCCTGGTGGCCAGGATGGCCACTATTTCCAAAAAAAGCCTGATTGCATCCTGTATTCAAATGCAGTGTATCTTAATATCTTTTTCCCCCTTCAGAAGGCCTGAAGATCTCTCTCTAATTCATCTCTGCCTTCAGCCAGTGCTTTGGGAACAGAAACAATAACATAACTGGCCCTGGCCTCTGGGGCAAGATAAGAAAGAATGAATGCTTTTGTGGTAGGTTTCCAAGCTAAGCTGTTATGCATGCCCCAAGGACTCATGTGCAAACATGCTTAGTGACTTCACATCATAAATCACTGCTTTCCAAAGCAAATCCAGCTTTGTATGTCTAGTGTACAAATGTGGTTGAGACAGACAATGAGGAGCAAGCCCTGAGCTTCTGAAACTCTCCACAGAGGGTTCACTTAAACAAATGAGACTCTCCTTGGGGCTGGGACATGTCCTGCTCTGAGGAAATCAAGATGGGTATCAGTGACAGATCTGAGACACATCAAAAGGCTTTTTTTCTCTCCCAAATCTACAACCCCAGCAAAGGTGCCCAGGTTTAGATAATGGAAGATTTTGGCCTGAATCCTGAGCCAAAAACTTTCAAATAAAAAATATTTTGAAAGCAAACAAATCCCTTGATGCACAGCTTCTTCAGTAGGGCTTTTCTGTGGGCTTCTTCTTTAAATGCTATTCCAAGGAACTACCCAAAACATTGCCTTTACCAACAACCACTCTTCAGATTTGGTGTGCACGAAATAAACAGCAAAACACCCAACAGAAAACAAACCTGCAGCAAGCCTGAGGGCACAGAAATACAATCAACCACTGTTTTGGTCACCTTCCAAGTTTTTTTTTAAAGGGTACACACACCTTTCCCGAAGACTTGTGACAGGAGGTGCATACCTACTTTTAACACTTCAAAGGGTCAGGGTAGATGTCCTTTGCTGATCTTCTCCTAAGGACTTAAACTCTGGCCTCCACTGAGCGTGTGAAGTTTACAGGTAACAATGGAAAGGCTTTTGTTTCCCTAGGTCTGTAAAATATTGGATGAAATTGGGAACAGGCTCCTATAAGAACAGTTATTTAGAAGTACAATGCAAAAAAAAAAAATAATTATGATGCCTGCAGGAACTTTTATTTATTCATGTACATGCTCACATTAAAATGCCAGGGAAAACACTAGGAGAAAGAGAATGGAAAAGATTCCAGGAGCTTCCCTACAGAAAAAACCCTGCCACTGATAAAATTTACTTTCTGTGTAAAGGATAACAAAAGACACCTGCACACCAGTCCCACTGCACTGCTTTCACTTTGAGGTCCCCATATGGACAACACGGTCAATAAAGTAGCAATTGGAACACAAGGAGGCCAAAAGCTCATCAGAAAATCCTCTGGAAGTCTCTATAAAATGGTGATTAAGAGAAAGGGGAAATGAGGGGAGGTGAGAGAAATGCAGTTTTGTCTGGATTCCTAAAATATCATTTTCCAATTCCTTCAGACACATAGGGATCATCACCTTCCTAGCAACCAAACTGAGTGAGCCAGGAGAAAAATAAACCCCAG
This sequence comes from Grantiella picta, assembly GCA_013397955.1. Lineage (NCBI taxonomy): Eukaryota > Metazoa > Chordata > Aves > Passeriformes > Meliphagidae > Grantiella > Grantiella picta. The sequence goes on from VZRM01006632.1 coordinate 97,341, forward strand.
TCAAGGACCTCATTTGACTTCTCAGCAGTCACAGCAACTGCCTTGCCAGGAAACAGAGACATGAACACAAAGCACAGCCGGGAGCTCTTCCCAGGGAAGCCAGAGGCAAAGCGTGGATGGATTTCCAACACTCCAAGTGCCTGGGAAGGCAAGGATAATCATGTGTGATTGGAGCAAGAGTAACCCACTGAAACTGCTGCAGGAACACGCACAGAGCACAAAACACAGCCCTTCCTGTCCAATTCAGTCACAAGAACATCAGCAGGACACAGACTGTACCCACACCAAGGACACTGGAATAGGTGAAGGAAAGACCTTGCCAACCCCCAACACCTTTGGTATTCCAGTGTGGACTGCAGCCTCTGGATGCCAGAGCATGCTGCCCCTCGTAAAAATGGTTCATAGGCACAAGAACATCACAGGGAATTCCCAACATGGCCAGCTAAGGATGAGGGTGTCTAAAAACAGCCAAGTGAAGGGAACCTCCATCCCACGTTTAACACATTCCCCAAAGCCAGTTTCCTCTGTAAACTTCCAGATCCAACGCCAAATCATCTCTTTATATGCATATATGGGAGTCTGGGTCACAAGAGCCGAAACTTCACATGTAGGCCCAAGGTGAGGAGAGAAAAAGAGACAGGGCAGCGTCTGGGCTTGCTGCAGATCTCTTGCAAGGGAAGTGAGAAGGTAAATCCATGCTCCCTCTGGAAAACACCAACTGGCAAAGCGGCTGCCTGCAGCCCGGCTTCATTGAATGAGCTCAGTGGCTGGAAGGCTGATTGCCAGCGCCAGGGTCAAGTGCTCAGCTGGGAAAATGCCCAGCTCTGCCGACATCAAAGCAGCTCCAGCACTTACAGTAGCTCAGGCCTCAGGAGTGCAGGAATGTGGGCTCCCCAAATAGAAATGTGCTGATCATGTTTCCACAAGCCTCACCTCCAGTTTCTCTGCAGGCTGGCAAGACCACAAACCCCACCTAAATCACTCCGGCACCACTTCCCAGAGACTGAAAGATTAAGCACGGGAACAGCTCTCTGTGCCAGCACGGGGAGGACATTTCTCTTTTTTCTGGCCTGCCCAACGCTCCTCACATAACCCTGCTCTGTCACTCCTCACAGATGCTGCTGTCAACACCATCTCAGGGAGGTTTCCAAATACGAATCCCGACAAATCACAGCTTTCTTGCTTCCACATAGTCACAGCCAAGGGTCTGGGTGTGAGCTGAAACAAGGCTCTGCTGTTTCAGGTGTCATCGCTGACTGATGTGGTTTCTACCACAGAAAAGCACAGCAGTGACACTTATGGCACTCCAATGATATTAAGTATCCAAAGCCTTTAAAATATTAGTGCAACCATCTAAAGGGGGAAAGGCTCAATTACCAAGGTTATTTTTTCAGAGGTTGTTGTACAAGATGTGATGGATTTAACCAGATGCTCTCATCATTTCTACTGCAGTGCTTGATAAAATAGCATCTATAAATACACTAAAAACCGAATGAATTACAGAAGCATGAAATGACTTCAGTAAGGTTAGAAACACTCTGGCACCACACAGAATGCACTAAAAATATTAAATACAGAGACCTCACTACACCTCTTACATAGCACTACTGCTGATTTTAACAAGGAGGTTACTTAGCGAAGCCGCCAGATGAAGAATTATCATCTCCTCGGTCTGAACGTGTGGATTTAGCAGCTATTTGTAGAGGCTAATAAAGGCATCTGTATAAACAGGATGCTGAGGAAAAGATTTGACCTTGAAGATCAGATCAGGTACCTGCAGAACAAAATGCCTATTCCCAAGCTAGACTAAAAGGAGGGAAACTATTATATATGAACAAACTGCTGGTTCCCTGTGCTAGATTTCAATCCTGCATTTCTTAACAAAGCCACAGGCCCAAAAGCATCAAGCACTGCTTGCTGATACCTTGCTGACAAGCAGTGAAAGCCCAGCAAAAATATTTTGCTGGGAGAGCATCATCCCCAGTTTCTTTTTGATCCTAATACTTCCTATTTTAATGAGGGAAATCAGCATCACCATATTAATTCAGAAAATTGTGATGAGAGGGCTTCATGTCACAAATCAGTGCTTCTGGCAGCCTAAAGACACCAGGTGACCACAGCCAGCTCTTACCAGACAGAATTACCATCCAAGGGGATAACTGGACAACACACAGGACGCTGATCACAACAGGAAAAGCAGCTGAGCTTCATAGCTCCCTCCTAGGATGCAAAATATCATGGATGATGCCTTTTCCTAGGGATTTCAAGAGGCTTGCCTCTGATCTTACAGATATTTCTCTGCCTGAAGCAAGAAGGAGAACTGACAGTCTTACATCTTGTGAGCTTAGATCTTCCCCCACAAAATGCGGTCAGAGGAGAAGCAAGGATCTGTGGTAACTCCAGCACATTCCTCTCCAAAGAGTGAAGCCTTACCACTCTTCTGAAGCCAGCAAATCCTTCTGAAACCCCCTGGAAAGGATCCTGTGACTACAGAACCTCTGTGGTGCACAATAGGAAACACACAGGGTTGGAAAAGCCACATCATCTTCCAAATGAAACAGGAGGACTAGTGTTGAATTAATTAAATCTGCTCAGAAGAATCAAAGTATTAAGGGACCAGACAGAAAAAAAAAAAAACAAACCAACATTGCAGAGGTAAATGACTTTAAACTCAGGTCTACTTTTATCATGCTGATGGGTCTCAGCTATCCTGTGTCATCACAGATACACCTGTTAATCACACACCACATACATAGGATCCCACCCCAGAATGCATTCCAGCATCAAAAAACCTCTTAGGAAGTGAAATTACAACATGAAAAAAGGACAACAAAAAAAATACTGCAAAACACTGCCCTGCAGTCATGCCCAGGCGTCTGGAGTTACAGGATGCACTGCTCTTAGGTAACAGGGCTTAAAGCCTAAATTCTGGGACAAATTCTCCTCAATTTTTAATCTTCTGTATCTCAATTGGTTCCATTTTATCTAATTCGAAGTCTCCAAATGTCTTTGGAAGTAACATATTCAACTTTTGCTTTGTCCTAACGATTTCAAAAAAATTTAAACAGGTCTTCATTAAGTTTATTGTTTCATTGTGGGAATCTCTGTTTTAAATAAAACATAGAAAAGAGGCCTAAGAATTACTTTTTTTGTCACTCAATGGAAGCACATAATTCATTTTTGGTTTGGAAGATTTCCATTTAACAGCACAGTTGAGGCACTTTTAGGGTTCCCTTTCCATGACCACGACAATCACACAGCTTCACTGAGAAATTGAGATTGAAAGGAGTAAAGGCAATTTTTAAGTGCCACCAATTTAAAACCAAACCCAGGTTTTCAAAATAGAATGCTTTTAAAATTCTGATTCTTAAAATATCAACCAAAAAAAAAAATCCACAGGAATAAAAGTGTAGCAAGTTACTTTTACTCTGCAATACTGAGAATTCCTTAGGCACTCAAGAAAATCAGGCTTTTCACATCTATAGAAGAATCTATAAAACTGCAGAAAAACGTGGGAAAGAAATTGCTAACAAGTTTGCTCATGTTTTCCCCTGAAACCACTTTTCCAGACTCGATGCATAAAAGCATTGACTGCACCCACTAACTCAGAATTGGCTCTTGGCATGTCAGTAATGAAACTGTGTCTCCATCAGCTCAGTTTTTCATAATTGAACAACCATTATATTTTGCCTCTGAAAATATAAATAGCCATGAACCACAATTCTTGATATCTAGCATATTGGTCTCGAGCTGGCTAAGCACCCCAAAGGAATTAATCCCACGTGACTATGACCAAATCTATTTATGCAGGACAACAGGTGAATTCCTAAGAAATTAAAAGGTTAAGATTTTTAGGGAGACTATGTTCCCATTAGAAACAAGATCTCTGGTTTACAAACCAAAGGGTTAAAAATTTCTTATCTTTACCATCTCACTGCAAGACCCCAACTTTCAGCTCCTGTTGATGTCCGCAAAAATTTATTATACTTCAATTAAAATTTACCAGTCTTCAGCCCAGTTTTCATTTTGATCTCCATAAAACACATGGGAAGCAGGTTAGGAAACTCAACCTTTTTTTTTTTTTGGTAATGAAACATCTGGCTTAAAATTATTCAAATTAATCCAGGAAGAAGTCATGTTCAGGATTTATCCTCTGGGGGAGGAGGGAGAGGATTTTTTTCCCCTGGCTGATCCTCAGAAACACAGAGCCTGGGACTCTCCTTTAGCTGCAGCATGGCAGCTGGTAATATAAAGATGCTTTGGATGCTGAGCTCCCGGGGTTAGTTAGAGGATTCATTACGGAATGATTCTGGAGAAGATACAATGATCACAAAACCGAGTGTTTTATCCTAATGGGTCTCCTTAATCTACGGCTCAACAATAAACCACAGCATGAGGAGAATTACAGCAGTCTTCCCTGGGAAGCCTGCTGCCTGCATTCCCACTGGAAGCTGATTAATATGCATGACAGAAATACTGGCATCATAAACTTCAGAGCACCACGTGGCTCCTGACAGTCCCTCCCAAGGCTGACAGATCAGATCAGTGACATAAAATCAATGCACCCATCTGGGAAGTGCTTCAGATTTGGGAATTTTTGTCTTACTGAAAGCACCAAAGAGTGTCTTGGGTGAATGCAGCAGTTAAAATAGCAACAACTGGAGAACTAATGTTTGCTAGAAAGGCTCAGGGAACGATCTATTCTGGACAACACTGAATCAATAAATTTAGCTATTATGGCATTTTTGATTGGGATTATTCAAGGGGAAAAAACAAAGGGAAAAAGACACACAATTAAGTCCCCCTGGAGATAAGAATTCCTCATGGGACCACTGTTGAGACACAGTAGTCCAATATTTCCTAAGGTTTATGATGGATTAAAACACTAGCAGTCTATTTCTAAAGCCTGAGAAGACATTCAGTTCCTCTGGACTTCTTCACTCAAGATGTTTTGAGGGTAAAGAACAAGGTCTCAAACACACCCTGGGCTGGCAAATGTGCCAGCACTAGCACAGAGGAAAAGTGTTCAATTTCCCAACAATTTTCCACTTTTCTCAGTTATCTCACAAAATCCATAAGTTCTTTGGAGGTTATCAAAAACATGCAGCAAAGTTCTAACATTTCTCTTATCAATTAATTAGACATTGCAACCCCTCCTCTAAAGAAAAAATGCAAAGGGAATCCTGGCCAAGGTTTTCAAAGGGTTGAGGAGAGGGAAGGAATGAGGAAGTGATTTGGCAAAGGAAAAAGACATTTTGCATGGTGGCGATTTAAAAAGAAACGGTAAATGATAAATTGTAAGGTGTGATTTCCTAAACAGCTCTTCAAATGCATCCTGGAAGATGGAAGGCACAATGACTTGGAAAATTTCTAAATGCTGGGTAATTGTTAAATCCCTGTCCTGGTGAATGAATCCATGAGAAAATGGATATCTCCTGCCAAGGCTCTGGCATACAGCTCCTGTAACTGTGCTATTAAGTGTTAATCATCTACTTCAGTCAGCGCTCATGGATGAACAGCTCCTATCCAGGAAGCTCACTGGGATGGAAAACATGGAACAGGGCAGCTCTTGTAAAGACCCTGATCTCCAAATAAAGCTGATGCCAGGTGACCTCCCACAACACAGTGAAGATTAAAGCATGAGTCTTTCACCAGGCAGGATGGAGAATAAAGACCTCTGGAGCAGAACACTACAGCCAGCAGACACAAGGAAAAGTCCTTATGGACAGCCCCGAGTCTCTGATTAAAGCTCAAAAGCCCCACAACTCCCAGGACTGTCTCTTGCAGTTTACAAATTTCTCCAGGTTTATGAGTTTCTCCTATCCAAAGCAAAGAGAAGCTGTTTAAAAATCCCTTCTTGAGAAAAAAACCCATGTGTACCTGAGTGCTTAGGAAGAGCATCCCACAGATCCCAACCTGGAGCCAAAGGCTGTTCTTAAACACACACGGACAACTGAAGAGGGGCACAACTTCATTGCTGGGCTCTGGCCTGATGGAAAATGAGATCCAAACAGACAAAAAAGAGGGGAAAAGAACTATTTCTGAGCAGCGAGTGCACTGTGAAAAAACACAGACACATCCATATGCACGGAAGTGTTGAGTAGGAGGAAAGGGAATGATAAATTCCATGTCTTTGCAGCCCACTGTGGAGCAAGCTGTGAAATACCTGGTGAGATAAATCACCTCAGGGCAAGCAGAGACACGGGCTTCGTGCTTCACCTGCAGCAGGGCAAATGTGCTTGATGCAGGAAAGTCTGCCTCATCCCTACTTAGGAACTTCATGGAAAGGGACATGGATATCCATGAGTGCCACTTGCTGCTCCCAGACTCTGGGGCTGTGGATCTAAACTCCTGCCCCAGGCTCAGGGGGAATTGAGAGATGCTGCTTCTGCGTGAGGGGTCGTTTCCTTGGACCAGGAAGTGACATTTAGAACCACTAAGATAAAGAAAAATTATATTAAAATGTGTGCCTAAGATTCTTTTACCCGGTATCATGAAATAAAGAGCTTATCCCCATTCCTCTATATTACACTGCTATTTTCAAGGAAAACAAAGAAGGAACACACACGCAGCACACACTTGATTCAAGAATCAGTTTTATTTTTGATCCTCAGTTGATCCCAGCTTTCTGAAACCCACAAGCAGATGAGATTTGCTCCATGAGAAGCATCTCATTACTATATTAAAAAATCATCACTGCAAAACATTCATGTACATCAAGAGGATGTAGCCCCAGGCTAAACAGTGGAATTTAAATCACATTCTTTAAAAACAAAAACATCTTGACCGTTGTAAGAGTTAACAAGCAAACCTTTCAACTGAAATATTCAATTCTGATCTCATTTTTCAGTAGTAACTTCTTTTTCTTCTAATGAAATTAAAATGAAGCTCATTTTCCACTCCTAATTTGAAATATTCCCTAACCAGAAGTGCTCTGCACTTGCTAACATTTATTTTAAAAGTCACTAAATTTATTCAGAGTAGAAGCTATTTTGAATGGGAGATTTAAAATTTTTGGGGAAAAAAACCCCAGCATTTTTTATTTATTACCTTTCCATTCTCATTTCTGTCCAGCACAAACTACTGATGGAAACAGAAATCTGATCTAAAGAGCATAAAATCAGGCTTTCTTTAAAATTCTGACAACAAAACATACACAGATGTTTCAAAAGGAAACAGGGAAACAAAATTTTTGGTAGAAGCACAAGTACCATTGTACTTGTGCTTCTACCAAACCCCCTGCCATGACAGGGACACCTTAGTTAGGGCTTTTTATTATGTTCACAATTTTCAACCCAACTCAAAGATTAAAAACATTTTCTTTCAAAAAATGCTTCTTTAGTGCTTTATAGTGTTTTTTAAAAAGCACCCTATTTGTGCCTCAAGAAACTTCCAAAAGAATCTGTCAGCCCAGAAATCCATCCTTACATGCACTACCAGCTGCTGGTGCCACAGACAATCTCCATGTTTTAAAGAGGACAAAAGGAAAACATCCAAGATGTTGCTCAGCTGGACTTGTCCTTCCATGTTGCAGCATCCACCAGACTCAAAGTCATTTTTCAAGTCACACTCACCATTCAACCACCTCAAGGCCCAGCCCTGTCCTTCCCTTCCCCTTTTCCCGGGGCTGAAAGCTCATCTTGGCATGAGCCAGCTGGCAGAAAGACGCCGGCATGGATTTACTCAACACCTCCCACACTCCCTGACTTTCAGAGTGACATGAATGTGTCTCCTCATGCCCTACAGCTAGGAAAAAATAATGTGTATTTTTCTCTTTCTAAGTAAAGGGTGCGGCTGTGCTGGTTGTGCCGATCTGAAAACTCCCTCACGGGAGAAGCCAGAGGGAGGAACACCAGCTGCCTCCGCACAGTTGGAAATCACTCACAGAGAGGTGCTTTCCCTCAGAGGAAAGCCACGAACACAAGCTGACCCTGGATGCACAAGGAGCTAAGTCAGTCAAGCAAGAGGCAGGACTTTTGCGGCGTTAACAGTTCCAGTTCCCTGCAGTGCCTGCATCACTACACTTAAATGTTTGATTTATGCACCAAGGATTTTCCAAGTGACTTCAGAGACGTCTGCGGCAAAACAGCATTCCTACAAAACCTCAGGAGCAGCTCACCTACAGCCACTTCCACATGGAATCACAGGATGGCTTGGAGGGCGCCTTAAAGATCATCCAGTTCCACCCCCTGCCATGACAGGGACACCTTCCACTATCCCAGGCTGCTCCAAGCACTGTCCAGTCTGGTCTTGGACACTGCCAGGGATGGGGCAGCCACAGCTTCTCTGGGCAACCTGTGCCAGGGCCTCACTTCCCTCTCAGCCAAGAATTTCTTTCTAATACCTAATCTAAATCAACTTTCTGTTGGTTTGAATCCATTCCTCCTTGTCCTATCACACCATCCCTTCTGAACAGTCTCTCTCCACCTTGATTTTATGTTCCCTTCAGGTACTGGAAGGCCACAGTTAGGTCACCCCAAGGCTTCTCTTCTCCAAGCTGAACAACCCCAATTCTCTCAGCCTTTCCCCATAGGACAGGTGCTCCATCCCTCTAACCATCTTGGCCTCCCCTGCACCAAACGTGGAGAAAAATCCTGACTAACAGGCGACACTGAAAGGAAACGCTGTTTCTGACCATCGTTTAAACACAATAAAAAGTTGCTACAGATTTCTCTCGGCGGCTACAAGACCCTCCACAAGGCATCATTAGGAGGAGCAAACACATTTAGCCTGCTTCAACTCCCTCCCAAGTCACCCACCACACACAGTCACCTCCAGCAACTCCCTTACGTTCCCTTCTTGGAGCAGAAAAACTTCCTGGACCCTGAATCCACCTCGGAAAGCCAAAGGAGCCACCTGCCTCCAGTTGTTTCCACAGGGCCCCATGGCCGTGTGTCACACAGGCAGAGCACATACCCAGTTCTGCTCCAGGAGAAACAAGACCTCCGACTTTCCCTGACAGCTGCTGCCTCCCAGCCTTGGCTAACAACTCCCAGAGCCAGCCTGCTGTGGGACTGCAAGCAGGTCCAGAAGCATTCCAGAGACACAAAGTAGCTCAGCCATCTCCTTTTAGCCCAGAGAACCAGAGCAAGGCAGACAAGTGTTACCAAGCAAAACGCTACTCATAAATTCTTTAAAACTGTGCTTCTTCTACTAAGTCATTCATGGATTTCTAGAGACACTAGAAAAGAAAATATGTTGGGTTTATAAAGATGAGTCAGGGTACACAGGACCCTCCATGTTCAGCTGAGGGGGAAAGGTGTTCAGCTGTTGTCATTAATACCTCATTAATTCAGGGAAAGAAACACAGAACACATCGTGGCACCGCACTGACATTTCATGAAGCATCACCTCCATCCTGCCCAGGACTGCACATTTGTGGCTTCCAAAACCCTGGAAATCCTTCTTTTCACACACTGACCATAGCAGCCCCGGTTGGCCTGGTTGGGTCCGAAGGTCCAGGGAGAATTCCTAATCTCCCTGAGGGCAATATTTATTCCACTGCTGTTTTCCAGCAGACTGGGAGCTGACAGACCTGCGACCTGCACCCCAGCCACAGGAGTGACAAAAAGCAGGGAGTGGAGTCAAGTTCAACAACACCTTCTCAAACCCTTCCCCAGCATAACATGTTCAAGCTCACCTACCTCAAATAAGGAGCCATGGTAGACACAGGCACCTGAGGGACCAGAAAAAAATAAACTAGGTTAGAAGCATGTAACAGCAGCAGCAGCAGCACATCCTCCAATGAATCTGCTCTGTCACAACACCAGCAGCACTGGGCAGCTACCTCTGGCCAGCCATAAAAAAAATGCAGTTTTGGGGCAGCTGGGCAACCTCTGGGTAAGCAACAGGACTTCTGGCCTAGTGAGGCTCAAAAGAGGCACAAACAAAGCAGAGACAGAAGGGGAAACCTGCCAAAATAATAGCAAGAAGAGGCAGTGTGAATTCCCACTCCTAAATCACTCCTGCATGGACAACAGGACAGGCTCACAGGGCTCCTCCTCCTTCAGCTTTCCTCATCCTCACCACTGGCACTGCTGGCTGAGAGAAAGGTTCTCCAAGCCAGGGACAGAAGCAGTCACACATCCAAGTACACTTTACATATTCTACCCCAATAATCAAATAAAAGGTTAGAAAATAAAACCACAAATAAGCTGAATGACAGCTCTTCCATCGATTTTCTGGGAAATGGTTGTTCTTGAGCAACTACACATTATCTGTCTCCCAAAAACGTGGTAAGAATGTGTAATCAAAAACAACCCAAGGAACTCAAAGATGAAAAGGAAAGAGACCGCGGGAAAGGCCGCCTCGAGGGACCACCCGGAAAAGTCAGAATTTCCTCCTCAAAGAGTGGAGTTTCCCGAGAAATGCAGATCAGACAAATCTGTACAGAAAACCTGGGAGCTACGCTGCTTGGAATCAAAAGCTCCTCCTTTGAGCTCGGCTTCAGCTCAGCTGCAAGAGGCTATGGAGGCACCATTGGGAATTATTTTCCCTTGCCAAGAAGATGAGCCACAAGAACCCAGTCACACTTCTCTCAAATTCAGTAAATAGCTGATCTTTTGGCAAGAGAATATAATTTCAAGGTTCATCATCCAGCTGCAACTCAAAATCCAGTGCAAGACACAAGGTCACATATTGCTGGATGGCACTGGGGGGAAAAATACCCAAAAAACTTAATATCAGTTAGTTTAAGATGAGAACAACCCATCTGTTTTACCCTCCCAGGGCTGGCTGCCTTTTCTTTTTTGTTCACTGACAGCTACAGTTCCTTAAAATACCAGCATGCTCATCCCCTCTGGGGCCAGAGCAGGGAATAGGCACCGTGTAGGACTAGAAAGCAATCTGACACAGTCTGATCCTTCTTCTCCAAAGAGGGCAAAGACATATATCCCTCCATTATGGGTTACCAAGGGGGATACTAAGATACAACCCAACTTAGCACGACTTAGAAAATCCTTAGTTATAAATATATTTTTTTTTATTCCCAATTATGAGCAAGCCAAAGACACTATACACACATTAATTAAGGTTGCTGTGCAGTAATGCCCTGATTTTCCATGCAACTCCAATCCCCAGGTGTGATCAACACCTGTTGCAAAGCACACCTGAAAAGCACTCTGCGAATTATGATTTTGCTTTTCACATACTGGAGCAGCTCAGGAAGAAACCCCCAAACCACAAAATGCTGTGGCATTTTTTGGGGGGGACAGGGCATCTTGGATGTGGGTGGTTGGTAGAGTAGTTCCCTGGTTTTGGAACTTTTTTTTTGGTAAAAATAAATCTCTTAATGAATTCACTAAGACCAATTCATACCCCAAATCTACATCTAGAGGCTCCTCAGCTCGCACATACATCGCTGCTTTTAATAGCCGTAATTCACCAAGACAGCCATGCCAAACGGGAATCACGGCGGGACCCGTATTTGGGGAGTGTGCCACTTTGGAAACCAACAACCTGCAGCCAAAGGACAAGCTGGAAAACACCCTCAGAGCACGAGCGCAGCCCCTGCGCACTCCAAACTCCGAGCATCAGCAGCGTGGCTGCCCGGCAGCACCGCACAGCCTTGCGCTGGCCACAGCTCCGTCCAGAGCCCCGAGACACAAACCCCACGCCTGGCGTCACAGCCACAGCCCCGCACAGCCAGCTGAACCCAGCCGCCTTCTCCCAACCCAAGGAGAGGAGGATGGCTGCTGCACGCTCCCCCCTCACGCTTCCCAGGCACTGACCAGCTGCCACCGCCGCATTCCCGAGCCTTCCCCACGGCCAGCGACACCCGTGGGGTGTGCGAGGGCGGCGGGCCGGCTCTGCCCGCCCGTGTCCGGCTCTGCCCGCCCGGCTGGGCCCCTCGGCGGGGCACGGGGCATTGCTGAGGGCTCGCCCAACTCCAGCCCACAGGCCGTTCCGGGGCAGCACCCCTCACCTGGGCACAGCCAAGTGCCGGCTGCCTTCCCGCCCGGCCCGAGGGGAGCCCCGCGATGGCCGGAGCGGGACACGCGTTCCTGCCCGCCCGGCGGTCCGCGGCCGCTGCGGGCAGCCAGCGGCGGGAAGAGCCGGGCACGGCTTCGCCCCGGTCCCCCTCACCTCGCTGTGCAGAAGCCGCCAAAATGGCGGGGGGCGGAGGCGGACCCCCGCCCGGGCCGGGGAGAGCGAGAAGGGACGGAGGAAGGCAAAGCTGTCCCGAAGCCCGCGGGAAAGGGGGTCTGCAGCCGGGTTTCCCCCTCAGGGATCCCACCGCCCGCGGGACGGGGACGCGCCCGGCGCGGCGACTCACCTGAGGCGGCATCGGCGGCGGCCGGCGCGGCGCTGAGCAGCAGCAGCAGCAGNCAGCGCTGCGCCCTCCTTCCTCCCGGCACCGGCAGCCTCTCCTCCTCCCTGCTCCTGCTCCTTCTCCTCCTCCTCCTCCTCCTCCCCGGCATCTTGCGCCGGGGAGCCAGAGGATCCCGGCTTCTCCTCCTCCTCGGCTGCCACCTGGGGATGGAGCCGCCCCGGTAATCTCGCAGCCCGTCCCGGCCGCAGCAGTGCCGGGATTAGGCAAAGTAAACCTGTTTGTGTTGGATCTGACCCCAGAGACTTTATCCATCCCAGTGGCTGGAAGAGAGGTCACGCTCTCCCCGCGGTTGGAAACTGTTAATTTGATGTGGTTTGGGTGTTAGTTTCTGTTGTAGGGATGTAACAAGAAGTATCAAAGGGACACAGTCTGTTTCCATTTCCATTTCTTGCTGCCATGGCTGCTGCTTAGCTGTTCCTTTCTAGAGCAAATCCACGTAAGAGTTAAAGATTCAAACATTAGCAATCACAAATAAACCATTCAAATCAAAAAAAGAACAACTGAAGCCCAAGTCAAACTGCTCCCCTTAGAGTGTTTTCTTGTTTTAAGCACTTCCACACACACGGTACTATGTCCATTCATGAAAAGCTTCCCATCTCACCCCTCCAGCTCTGCACTCAACACAAGATCTCAGACCAAACGTTTCCAAATGAAAACTTAGCTCCTTTAAGTCACAGAATAAAGAAAAACAGCCCCAAGTTGGAAGTCACAGCCATTAAACTGCTACGAGCCAAAGCCCCAAATTAAAATGAACTGGGAAAGTGAGTTTATTTTTACCAATCTATTAATTAAATGTTTCTTTTTCCCTGCTAATTCCAGTATTCCTGCCTCAGAGCAGTATCCCAGTTCCCACATAGCAATTGATTGTGCAGGGCTGGGCTGCTGCTGCCTTCATCTCCTGCTTGCCTGATTAAATGCAACGATGGCAGCTCAATTTGATAATAATTCCTTGTGGTAATTCCATCTGTTCAGTTTTGATTCACTTCCTAATGAACACTACCATCTTGAACTCCAAGTTGGAGGTCAGATTTTTTTTTTCCCTCCCCAGGACTGTATGCCTTTAATCACTGTGCTGGAATTCCAGCAACAAACGAGAGAAGCGAAGTGTACAGCATGGCACTGCTCCAAGATCCAAACAGTGATTTGCATGATGAGTTTCTCTGTGCTCTACCCAGTTAATACTCATTAGCTATTAGCAGAAGGTAGTTTTTTATAAAAATAGGAGCAGGAAGACACAACAACTACCTCTGCACACACCAGCACTAAACAAAGAAATACTCCAGGGTCCTTTCAAATATGGTAGAAATGACAAAAGCAAGAAATACACAAACCCCAATTCCCTTCTAATTCCGCTGGTGAAACTCTGGACAACTTGACCAGATTCAAAGAAGCACCAGCAAGGAAGAACAGGTGGAAATAATAAAAGCCAAGCACACAGAGAGTACAGTAACTTCGAATAAATGCATAAAATCCATCTTTTAACCATTTGTCGTTTTCATCTTCCTGCTGCAGTTCTCTGGACTTTTACAACTAGTTTTGCTAGTCCAGCTACAGCCTCCTCATCCTCCCTATTTCTCCTACCTTCTTTCCTGCTGTTCTGAGAACACTGCTCCAAAGACATTGTTAAAAGTCAGAAGAACTCAAGATACATAATTTACATCATTTTGCAGATTTAGCTATGAAGGAAGAGCTCTTCCCTCTAAAAAACACTAATTTCAAGTATTTCTCAAGTTTTGCACTTGGAGCAAAAGACTTTGAATTTTCAGAAATTCAAAGTTTGCTAAAGTTTTGTCCTTCACATCCTACTTAACACAGAAGCAGTACTTCTTTTTTGAGTCTATTTACAGGCTAGCAGCAAATAAAATTACAAAATAAGCTTCAGACTCTCTCTAGAGAAATACGAGATTGTTCTAAGGCCGAAAGCTTGAAGGGTGCAACTCGCAAAGCAATGACCCAGCTGTCAGCTGCTGCCACGGATCTTAAAAATACTGGCACAAAAAGTCACTGGAGTTGCAGAAATAAACCATTTTTAGCCTCCCTTTTATCAAACCTGTACGCAGAGGTCAATTTTCTGTGAGTTGGTAAAAAGGATCAGTTTCTCCAGTTCGCAAATCAGTGGCTGAAGAGACTGGAGTCAGACGTAACTTGTGTTCCTGGAAAGCTGGGCATGTGTTGGCACAGACTTCCACAGAATACCTGGAGAAACATGGTTCTGAGAAGGATCCATCTGTGGCAAGTGAACAGACTTTCGTGTGAACTCCCCACTTCGACAATGCCTGACAGTTAAATATTTTCCCAGATTCTAACTGGGTTTTTAACAATTTTTTTAAATAAGCATTTTTAAAATCAATGAAGTTGGGGCATGAAAACAATATGGCACTGCAGTGTCACCACATGCAGTAATATGTGAACTTAACCCAGCATCTCCCAATACCTGGCAATTTGGGAAGACTGGGGGTTTCCTCTTGTTCTCCAAGTAGTTGAGGTGACACACTGACAATTCTCCCTTCATGTCCTGGTGGGATGAAGCATCTAGGCACCTGCAAGCTGAGGTACTGACAGAAGTGAGCGCTTGGAAAAGAATTACGTTCATCCCTTACAATGTTTTTAGTCATCTTAAGAGATTTTTTCTCCCCTCTGTCCTATTTCAGTCAATCCAAGTTTTCCCACAAGGACAGAATTTCAGCTACAGCATTAGCCTCTCCCAGAGTTTGGAGGCTGCCAAGACTAGCCAATGTAATCATACTCAATCATTCAGAACACCCATCTCAGCACTAAAAACATCTCACTCCTGGCAGCATTTGTAACATCCCTGCCCTGCTCCTCTAACCATGGCAGAACTCACAGCAAAAGCCTCGTGAACTCAGTTTGACCCACACGGATTCCAAGTTTTTTGGAGTGTCACAAATTCCCCTACAAGTCCAGGTTAAGGCTGAGTGTCAGCCTAAACCCTGCATTCCCCACAACTGCACACAAGCTCCTAGGACAATTTCTTCCTTGTTTGGGAAAATGTTTCTGTGTGCACTAACTGTGAATCCCCGCTCTTCTCCTTAGTTAAACTAACAGCAGGTTCAGATAAAACAAATCTAAAAGCCACCATACATCATCTGCATTATTAAAGGTGCTGCAGCACTCTCTTTCTTCCACAGCGATTTCCGGAAGCCAGCAATGCCATTTCAGTCATGCTTGGTGTGACAGTTAGTGATTTCCGAGGCACATTGGCCCAAGAATCACACATACAGCTCCCACTCCGCATGTTTGGGGACCAAGCTTATTAATGAGGAATAATCTCATGTTGTGTTCTTCCCTTTCATCTCTTCCCCATGCCAATCAAGTATCCCAGGATAAAAAGAAGTCACAATGCACTTCTTTTTCTGTTGAGCTTGTACGACACTGTTTCAGCATAGCACAGACCAGGGGCACTACTCCTTCAGCAATCAGTAGCACAGTAACATGTATTCAAAACCACACCTGAAAACTTGCTGAGTCCATGAGCTACTTCTCTTGCTCACCTGACCTCCAGAGGTCCAGACTTACTGTATGCCCACAGCACTCAGATTTTCCAAGTACAGATTTCTGCAGGAACGTTTGTTATTCTATCCTTTTATTCTCTGAGAGCACACTCAGCAGTCTCAGAGCTCGATTTAAGCTCACCTGTACATTTATGCTTAAGCATCACTTTTTTTTAAATCCACCCATCAAAGAGGGCAAGTCTATCTTTTTCCAAAATGGATAGTGAAGTCTTGGAAATAAGCCAAGAGAACAAAGAAAAGGCAAAGAAATCTATGCAGACGATACTGCACTTTCCTTTTCTACAGCAACCGGTAACTTACCTTCAAGTTGCTCCTTTTGGGTCACAAAGAGCTGCTGGAATACCTCATATTATTCCCTATATGTGTAATTCTTTCGTAACAAAGATATTCAAGTGCACTTGCACTGCTTTTTCCACATACAACCTAGAAAGTCTATTAAGTCAGTGTGAAACCTTCCTTTACACTCCTAAAGAGAATTTTTTGATCAAACTCTTGAGCAAAGCACCCCACATAACCAAAAATAAGCAGCGTGGCCTAACAGGAATTGGTCACCCTGACTGACAGCAGCAAAATGGGAGCTAAAAGAATTTCCATGCAGACAGATCTGAGTAACCTCTTGGAAAAACGAGGCCTACCTCCAATAACAGGAATGATTTAAAGCAACAAACCTTTCCAGATTTGGATCAGTTCATCCCTGTTGTGAATAGCCAGTCCTTTCTGGAACCACCTTACATCTCGGGGTTCAGTTTTATGAACATACGTTTAGCAACAGAGCCCCCAAAAAAACCACCCAAGGAGAAATTCCACCACCTATACAGGAAAGGCACGAGCGCCACCTCCTGGAAACAAAGAGGAAAGCACCGGGAAAGAGAGCCTGGTCTGCAGCTTTGTATTTCAGAAACAAGAAGTCAGAGCCAGGTGAATGTTCACTCCCCACGCAAAACACATCCAATTTTTCCTTACAAAAAACACGTGCTTGTTTCTGACAACAGGCTCCTGTTTGTGACAATGGTACACCGAACTTATACAAGAAATCCACAAGTTTCATTTATTTTTTGTTCTCACAGAGCATGATTTGAGTGACACCATTTGCTTCCTGAGCTTGACCATGAGATCTACAAGGAAAAGACATCAAGTACTAACAGATTCCTGGACAGGTTTTTCTTGATCCTCATAAACCGCATTTTTTTCTTCTTTTTCTTCTCCTTTCTCCACCTCAGGTAGGATTCCATCAAGGTTCAGCAGCAAACCTTCACTGGTTGAAGATCTGATAACCAACCTCCGCACAATGGGATCTGGAAAACAAAGGGCACCGCCAAACTGGTCACTCCACCCCTTTCCATGTCTCCAGGCTGATTTATTTCAATACTAATCCCTACTGTGTCCAGAATGCCAACAGCCCAGAGTTTCCCATTCTGCCTGGCAGACACCTGCTTTACGGACAGAAAGTCTGACAGGAACTAATTAACAGTTAGAGATAACTAGTTGGTCTAAATGATTGGCAGCCAGCAAGCATATCCAGAGTCCACTGTTGTAAAGATGTGTTAATTACGAAGTTTGCTTCCTATGAAGAGCAAATATTTTTCACCAAGCTAGTAAAAGAACACCACAAGAATCAAACTTGACACTGCAAATCATCATAGAATGAGAAGAGAAAGGTCATTTAATGTCAATCCAGTGAAGACCACCCATTTCCCATTTTTGTTTGCTCTATCCTGAACAACCACGTTAGAACAATAACTCCTTACCGTAATTTGATGGCTTGAAAGTGCAGATATCGTGGATAACTGCTTTTAGATTGGCAATTATGTGCTCAGTGGGCATATCCAGCTGAAAAAAGGAAAATGCCAAGTTAGTTATGGTGATGCCTGAAGCCCAGATAAATAAATCTGAAAGCACTGATGTTTACTCTACACTTGGATAGATTTCCTTTGTCCGTGCTCCCTGTGAAGGAGTTACAAATCCCATTAACAGCCTTATCCAAATGACTCAGAGAAAAGAAGTATTTTATACACGGTAATATGCTCACTGTTCTCCAAATTTCCACTCAGGACATGGAATTCCCAGGGCTCTGTAACAACATGTAGCCTTAAAAGGATGAAAAGTCTTAAAAAATCAATATATACAGAAGTGGTTTTGCAAAAACATTACTAAAATGAAGGATCTGGGGAAAGAAGCTCCAAGAAGCAGCTGCCAAAGATCACAAAATGGATCAACTCCAAAAATATCAACATCTAAAACTGAAAGCATTAAGAACTTGAACAGAATTAAATCAATCAGAAGAATCAACTCATTAGCTCCATAATGATGACAGGTAATGCTCAGACGGTTTCAAGCATTTCAAAGTATCTCCCCCAACTAAATGAATATCCCAGCTTTCCACAGTAAATCCTTGTGGATGCACACCTATCTTGCTGTTTAAAGTTTTGAACACTTCTCTCCAGAGCAGCACAAGGTGCTGTGAAAAGGTTCTGGCGAGTTATTCCCTTTTTTTTTTTTAATGAAAGTTTAACTCCCTCAGCAATAAGATCCAAAATTCCAATTATACACAAAAATACAGATATTTCTGTTTCAGTCAAATGAAAAACAGGAAATGAGAAATGAGTTCATAGCTCTGTTTTCCAAGCAGGTAACTTTTGTCTGTTCATGCTATGAAGTTGTATGAAGTTGGGAATCATATCAATAAGGAAGCCCTTAGAATTCACATGCACAACTCAGAGCAGCTAATCAGAATTAATAAATTCATTTATCTCCAGCACTGCCACATAAAGCTTCAGGTATTTCCTACCCTTCCTTCCTGTGCCACCGTTAGAGGAAAACTAAACATCAGGCAGGATTACAAACACACAAACCACAAGGCAAACAAAGAAACACCATTTGGGGCAGAGAAAAGAAATAAATAAGCCAAAATTAATGTTTTACTTCAGATGTCATGCAAACATTTCTTCCTTCTGCTCCAGTCCAGAACTATATTTATCAAAATCAGAAGCTTTTAATTATTTGGTTAAAGCAAAGGCTTTTTGACCCTCCTGTGCACATTGACCATGGACTTACAAAATCATAGTTTATTTACATACATACCAAAAAAAAAAAAAGTTTAAAACCAGCTGAAGACACCACACAACAGAATTCCATTTCCTTCACAGTTAAAGAAAATTGTTAAAAATCCTGGGAAAACAGATTGAAAACAAATGTTTTCCCCTCTTTTAATTCTAATTTCAGTTCTGCTCAGGAGACAAAAGAACTCTCTACACAACTTACTCTGGCTATTCTTGTCTTGATCATATTCTCTTCTTCTACCATGTACTCGTGACATTGTCTGAAGAACTGCAGCATTTGGGGAATGTCACTGCCCAGGGAATCTATTTAAAAAAAAAAAGGCAAAACAGTTGTCTCAGTAATGCTTATTAGCACAGAGAGGTGTGGCATTAGTGTGGAGATAATTCAATCTGTTAATTAAGGTGCTTGAACTCCACTCCAAGATGCAGTTTCACAGACAAGACAATGGTGTCCCCAAACAGATTATATAGTTTCCATCTTCCTTCTTTACCCATTCATCAGGACTAATGAGCATAAAGGCAGCTAGCAGGCAAATTTATCTTGATTCTAATCCGAGATTTGCCTGTTGTAGGAAAAAATGGACTTTAAAGTTACCTTTACCTAAGACAACACAAGTGGTGCAGTCACCAACAGTCTAATAAGGAATATAACTGTACACCCCCATCAAAAAAAGCATTTCCATTACACCTTTAGGGTTCCATCTCCGTCAGGAATTGGGAGCAGTGACAAAGAATTGCTTCTTACTTCTTCGCGTGCTTGGGTACTTCCGTTTCAGTTTGTTCCTCAGCGGAATTAATTTGGGTATTATGGCAGGGACAGCAACGTAGAAATCAGCTTGAATTTCATCCTCCAAGATCTGCAACAAATACAATTCAATATGTTTAATTTAAGTTGACCTATAAACATGTCCAAGCATAGATACCCATCTCTCACTCTTCATACTGGCTGCTTCCTCCCAGCTAGAGTTCACTGGGCATCGGGTTTCTTCCCCTCCCCAGGCCCCAGTCCTGTTTCACTTAGGATATTTATATAATTATTTTTTTAAAAATATATACCCATTTGATTAATTCAACTCCTCCCACAATGGCAGCTCCATGCTCTCGAGCTATTTCAGCTTCTTGCTGATTCTGTTGACAGAAAAAAGTAATTATAAACAGGTGTACTACCAATTAAGCTCTTCGTCTGCTGCCAGTTGAGCTCACATAGAGAATTTTAAATAATTAAGTCCAAAGGGTAATGAAATAAACCCAGGGCAGCTGTCTGGGATCACCTCACACAGATAAAATTATTAACTGGCAAAGGGCAGCTGCCAAGAGTTTGCTGGACACAAAATCCCCATGAAAATAAAGGAATCCTGGCTTACCCACCTCTGTGAACACCAAAACCTTGTTCACTTCATCCGTAAAACGATGGGGAAGAGTGACGCTGCCGGAAAAAGGATCCACTTTTTTCTAGCAAGTGAAAAAAAACAACCCAAGATATTACAGCAAAAAGAAGTCACGACTTGAGAGTAAGTTACACAATCACAGGGAGTTGGTCCCTTGAATTTGAACAAGCCTGAAAAGACTCAAAGCCTTACGAAGTGCCAGAATTCGCCCCCCACCCATTCCAACCCACCTTCTTCTGCAGCGCCATATCCAGGAATACATTGATGTACACAAACTGTTTGGGGTAGGTGAAGTCCAGCTCCTGGAATTTCTTCAGCATGCCCACAGCCTGCTCCAGATCGTAGGAGGGTCTCCTGTAGAGCCACGTCAGGTACACGTCGTCCACAGGCTTGGTCATCAGCGGCCGCCTCCGAGGGGGGGGTTTGTCCTTCGCCTTCTCCTGCCTCGTCCTCTTGGCATCTTTTTTGGGAGTTCTAAGAGCAAAAACATCCCAAACGTGTTGTGAGGTCACCAGTTGAAGAGCTTGGCATAGCTCATTATGACAGTGGATCGTGGCAGCGTGAGTGTATGAAGAAAGGTTTCTCCTCCCTTTCCTGCAGCATTTTGCATGCAGGTAAACACCAGTCCCAATTCCCATTCTCCTCCCTATTTTCAGAGCGTCTCCAGGCAAGGAAAAGAATACTAACATAGTAACTGGATACTCCATTCCTTTATAAGCAGGATAGAAGAGTCTGCAGCACTTCAAAACATTCAATTCTCCTGTATACAGAGATTGCTTTTGCTTCTCCCGGTCATGCTGTATTACTATACAGACAACAAATTAAACAATAAAAAGCCAATTGAAACACAAGTAGGGTTTAAACCGATTCCAGGAGTTCACCAGCTTTCATGCTGACGTATAACCCTGCCATACCCTGCAAAAGCACAGCTCAAAACCACCAAGTCAGCCTTTGCTCGCGACATTATCACAGAAAACACTCCCTCAGAGTTCAGGCTGTCCTCCAGGAGCCTGTGGGATGCCCGCAGGGCCAGGGGGCTGTTGGACCGACACTGCAGACACCAAACCCCCGAACACACACTTTCTACCACCACCCCCCGGCCAAGGCAGCCTCCGGGATGCCGCACTCACTTGGCTGCTGCCGCGTAGGGACGGGCGGTGGCGGGGCTCACTACGGCAGGGACGGCGAGGCGCTGCTCCAGCCCGGGGAGGACCCACCCGCACCGCGGGGCCAACGCTGCGGGGGAAGAGCGAACATCGCCTCAGACACGGGTCGCGGCCTCCCGTACCCCCGACCCGCCCGGGCAGGCGCCTCCCCCCTCCCCTCC
>VZRM01006632.1:121322-180904 GCA_013397955.1 Grantiella picta
CGAGCCGTGCTCGTGGGGTCAGTTCCGGGCGGGGGGGGACGATCGGCCGCGGGATGAATCCCGGCCGGGGGTTGAACCGCGGCCGTGGGGCAAATCCCGGTCGTGGGGTGAAGCCGGGCCCTGCGGTGAACCCCGGCCGTGAGGTGAGCCTCGGGCGTGGGGCAAATCCCAGCCGCGGGACGAACCCCGGTGGAGGGGCAAATCCCTGTCGTGGGGCTGATCCCGGCCACGGGGTGAACCCCGGCCACGGGGCAAGTCCCAGCCTCGGGGTGAACCTCAGCCGCGGGACTAATCCCAGCCACGGGCTGAACCAAGGGTGACACTTGGCCGTGGGGCCAATCCCGGCCACGGGGCGAACGCTTGTCCCCAATCCCCTTCGCGTTCCATGATGGGACCTTGGCCTGGCGCTGCGGGTGGCTCCCAGCGGGTTACCTGGGGTGTGTTTGGGGTGAGGGTATTTTGGTGGTTAGGATGTTTCGAGGAGACAATAGTCTCAGCACCTTTTCCAAGTGGTTTCTCAGCGGTCCGCAGGAGCTCCGTAAGAGGAAGATGACAGGAGTGTCACCTGCAGTAAAACCTGGGCTGCCAGCCCAGGCGGTGGTGCTTGCAAATGAAAGCACACACCTAAACACTGAGCTTTCGTCACGGTAGGGGGCTTGCTTTTCAAACTGAAGCGCTCCGGGTAAACGTGGTGGAGGGCTCTGCTGCTCCAAGCCACACCACGTTTTATCTGACCTGCTGGAAATCTGCAGACCAGTGGCTTTTATCAGGCCATTTTGGAAACTTTCAATAGGCTGAGTATTTGTTTTGGGGAGGTGCAACTTCTCCTGAGCTGGCATACTGATAAGGATTTTAGACGGCCTTGGTTAAGCGGAGAATTTGCTACAATTAAATCCATACCTGTGCCGTCCCCTCTCTGTGACTCTTCCCCACAACTGAAAACTAACCTATCGGGGCAAACACCCACCCAGAAGTCGTTCGTGGTGTGTAGACATGGCTGATAGTGAAAGTGATGGTAATGTGTTTATTTTTAAAAAGGAAAAAATAACACATTATTCCTAACAACAATGTGACACAACTCAAGGAATTCCTAGAAGCTGTATCCCACTTTGGAGGGCCAGAGAGCTCTCGTGAAGATGGAGCATGGCCTGTACAAAGGCAGCACTGCCAGTGATCTTGTTTCTGTGTTCTCCATGTGAAAAATAAGGTCCTGCCAGACATCCCTGTCCCAAAACGCAGCCGGCCGTGGGCACAGCCACGCGCTGGCAGTGCCTCCCAGCAGATCCAGGCTGGCAGGACACCGAGGTTTGCTTTGCTGTGTGCGAGTGCAGCAGCCTGACCTGATGTCCTGGAGGGAGCCCTGCTCCCTGGCTTGCTTCCCTCCCAAAGGAATGGGATATTTCCTGACTAGTTTTAGAATTTTGCTCCGGAGCAGACGGACAGTGTGCACTGCTGACATCTCGCTCCTCTGTGCTCTGGAATAATGATCCACATCACCAACCCGCAGGATCGTGTTGGTTCACCCAAAAAGAACTTGTGTTTGAGCTCCAACTCAGGCATTAAATCTCCTCCAGAGGTGACTGAGGATGCCAGAAGCCCCATTCCAGTATGCCCGTCGGGTTTCACAGAACCGTGGAAATTCTGCAGTGCTCTGCTTGCCTGCTAAACAAATCCCGTTAAATGCTTTCCGTTTTGTTCCCTTCTTACTATTAAAAGCGAGGGCTGCTCCAAGTGCTGGAGTACAGCACAATTTAATTTATTCCCTCTTATCTTTTTTCCTACAGGGCTCCTTCTCATTTAGTTTATGTATTTAATTCAAGGATAAAATTCAGTGTAAACGGCCCATATGGGTGTTTCTGTACAAAGTTTAGTTTTCTCCCATTCTTGCAAGGTGAGATCCTACTGTGTCAGGGGTGAGACTCCCCATCATCGGTGTTGGAAAAACTCACCTCGGCTGCAGCCGAAAAAGGCAAAACTTTGCAGATCCGTGTCAGTGGCTGCGGAGTTTCCCACCAGGTCTGCGCGGCAAACTTCTGCTGGCACAGCTCTGTCTGCGCGCACAGTGACAGAGCGTGACCCGTGACCGACAGAGCTGTGCCAGCAGAAGTCCCAGCTGCAGGAGCAGTTATCTGCACAAGTGCACTTTTACTGATAGAGCTTGTTTTCATTTTCTAAAGGGAGTTTGTCCCCGGTAGCAGTGCTGCTTCCAGGGATGTAGCCTGCTCAGGCATTTATTTACCTGTCTGGGACGGGAAGGGTTGGCTGCTCTGGGTGTGTGTGCTGTGCGTGGCTCTCCTCTTCCCATCTGGAATCTGTAGGAGCTCCATCACGTTTGCAGCGGGAATTCTCTTGTGGAAGTAAGTGACATTATGGCTGTCTCCATCTGAAGATGTTAATAAAACTTCCATTTCATGGGGTAAACCGGGTTATTTTGTTGTTTCCCATTAACAACCTTGTTTTTGCAAAAAGCCAGGCAGGCTTTTGATGACCAAGTTTAGCTGTCACACCAGTCCTAGGAGAAATAAGCCACAAAGTGATCTCAGGGTGTGTGCGTGGAATCTGTTAAGGAAAATGAAAAGGCACCAGTGGAGAAAACTTAATTCATTTCCACACTGTGTAAGTGTATGTAATTTAAATCTAAACCACCAAGAATTAAAACTTAAAGTTAGGTAGATCTCAGCAGCCACTGGTTTTTTTTGTGTTCGAGTCAATGTGCACAAATGGGGATGTGTATTTGTTTTTTCTTATTAAAACCTTCCCCAGGGTTTTAAGTGATAAAATAATACATAACGTGCATGATTTCCTAGCAAACTTTCTTGAACCGCCCCCAAAAAGTTCTGCTTCTATCAGCTGTAATCTGCTGGACACTTTTGGGTTTCTTGGATTTAAAAAGAGAGATAAATCCAAGTAAGTGCTTACTTTTTACTTGCTTACTGTTTATTGGAAAGAGCTTTTTGGGGTGTCAAATGGGCACTCAAGGCATGGGATGTAACCTGATTTGCAGACTACTGAGAAAGCAAAAGTAACAGTGGTGCTTAATTTTTTGGGAGCATAAGATGGCATTTGTGAAAACTTAAAAAAATAAGTTAAAATATGTCTTAGGCATATTTAGATTCAGGAGGATTTGCTGTGGATTTAGTGCTTTAGAGCATTAAATGCTAAGCCTCTTGTAATATTTTTTTTGTCCAGATTCTGTGGTTCTCTTTGATGGCAGGCTGTAATCAAGGCTTGGGTGCTTGTTACAGTGGCAGTGTAGGGTAACTTCACCTTCTGATTAATTCTTTGGGTTCCAACGATTTGTTTGTGCAGCTTGTCCATCTCACCTGTAATGATTTTTAAAAAAGAGGTTTCTTTAGCAAGTTCCTTAGGTGGTGACAATATTTCTGGAATTCTGCTGCTTTCCTTCCCCATCTTAAAAGGCTTGTGCACCTCGGGGCTGTGTCATCAAACTTGCTGCCACAGGAGCTCCCCAAAAATATCAGCTTGAAGTAAACTGAAGCATCTAGCAGGAAATGGTAAAAAGAACTTAATATGCACAGGACTTGCTGGATCCATTTGTGCCTTCAGATGTCAGAGTGGGACACAGAGAGCACCGGGTAAGGCCTTTAGCTGAACATGCTGACTGGCTTTGTTGGCAGCTTAGTAAATTCACAAAAGGGCTACGTGACACTTACCTCTAATGGCAAGGTACTGGGCCTGACTTGGGTGCTGTTATGTGGGAGAAAATTCCTCTCTCAGAGTTGAAAATGAGAAGAAAACACCCCCCACAAAATAAAAAATACCACAAACCACCAAACTGAAGTTACTCTAAATAAAAGAGAGCAGTGGAAGAAAATCTTTCTGGAATCCTGTTTAAAAGAACAACTTTTGCTGTCTCTTGGGCATCTCCCTACAGAGATGTAAGTTTAGGAGTGTTCAGCCACCACCAGAAAATGATTTGACAGGTGGTCATGGAAAGTAGAATTAAAGATAGGCAGAAATGCACTGTGTGGTGTTCTACAAGAAATACATTTTGTCCCTTTTAGGTGGTGGCGGGGATGGGGTGTTAAACCAGTGCCTAGCAAAATGCTCCAAGATGAAGAAAAAGCAGCTCCAGGCAATTGTAGCTACCAGTCAGGTGCGGTCAGCAAGCACAGGGATTTTGGGAGCTGCACCCAGACCAGGGAACAGAACAGAAACCTGGTTGGGTGTTGGGTGTCTTGCACACGAGTAATTTAACTACAGCTTGTAACCTGCGTGCGCAGACACGGAGCAGATACGGTCATGCGTGCTCACCCCTACTCTGGCATTTCCTGAGGTAAATGATTCATGGTGTTTATGGTGCACGGCACCATTTATGCTCAGCATTTACCTACGTAGTGTAGGGTCTTCCCCATTCTGCTTGCCTGGGGAGGAGCTTGGTGTTTTCTATGAGAAAGACGGAAAAAATGTGAATAAAAGGACCATGGGACTCCAAATGCAGGTTTTCAGGATATGAAGGCTGGGGCGTAAGTGCATATTCGAAATTAAAATTAACCCTTCTGCAGGAGTTTAGTTTTGGTTTCCCCCCACTTGCAGCTTGAGGGTTGGGAAATTTTAGACATGAAGACACAAATCTTTCAGAGCACCCTGCCATCATCCCTGTTGATGTGAATCGGGATTATTCCTTACCCTAAACAAAGCATAAAGGGAAACCTCCTGTGCCCTTAGTTAGGAGCAGCAGGAATTTTTATGGTTGGGAAACTACCGGAGGCAGCTCTTCTCCTGTGGGCCTTTCTCCTTCCCAAGTTACGCACCCACCTGTAGTCTCTGGAGGCTGTGTTGGGAACGAGAATGCGAACCAAAGCCCCCAAATAAGTGTCCTTTACCCTGGCCACCAATCCTTCCACAATTACTGCTGCAAGTCAACAGCTCCCCAGACTGCTACTCCAAACTGCCTGGAAGGAAAGACCCAATTAAACATCTTACATGCTTTTTTTGACGGCAAAAAATATTCCTGGGCTGAGGCAGCTCTGCAGGCTGCAGGAGAGGGAGGAATGTTTAGCCTTGTGTTGCTGCAGAGGGACCCTGCTCTTTGCTTTGGTGTCAAACATATTTTTTTACTTCATCAGATTCCAGGAGTACAAAGAAAAGTACAAAACCCGTAAGCTTTTGGTCAAGCTGTTAACAATAATCAGGATTTGTGGATGGTGCTCAACTTTGCTGTTTACCCTTTAGGGCAGCTGAATGAATTGCTTGGGTAGTTTCCCCCTCGCTTTTCAGGAATGCTTCCATCTGAGTGAACATCTTTGTGCCTTCTAATCACAAATTAGTTTAGGTTTTTTGGTTTTTTTTTTTTTCCCTAAGAAATCAATCTAAAGGCCCTCTCAAAAGGCTCTGGATTTAAGCACCATCTAGAGAGAGTGCTGAAGACTTCCTTTTGCAGATTTGTAGCTCTTTTTTTTTCCGCAGGATACTCGCAGGAAAACTGAGAAAGGGGAAAGCAGAAAACATGCTTTGTACGCTTTGCTGGATATCACCATCCTGTGTGATATCACAAGGGAGGGGGGTGTGTGTCCCACAAAAAGTATTCTTTATCCTGAGTCAGCCTCGGCATGTGGAGAATATCCTTTTCTCTTTGTGCTTCCTCTATAGCTTAAAATTCATTTTCTACTTACTGTGTTACATTAATTTACAACTGGCCATGGAAGTGGGAAAGAGCTAGCACAGGATGAATGACTGCCGAGCCAAAATTTCCACTTGTGAACGCCTTTCCTCCAATCCCTTTTTTGTTTTGGAAGGTTAAGAAAGCAAAAGGAAAGCAGGGCCAGATAACTTCTCACATACCAGAACACAGTCCCAGGTGCCAGGAAGAGCCAGGCTCACGTTTTTTCCTCCATCCAAGTCACATCTCGCCATTGGGAGCAGGTCAATCTCTAGGCACATGTTTGTACATGTGCAATGAGCCTCTTCCTTCTCCTCCTTCGTCTGGAGCAAAAGACTGTGAAGGAGTGGAGTGCGTCAGAGAAATTAGGAATGTTTTGAGTGGATGACAGAAGCACATCTGTCCACAGAGACCTGTGGATAGACCGGCTTTGAGACGTGGACTGTGCTGAACTGCAAGGTGGTTTTCTGCCTACTCTAGGAACCCCCAGGTGCTTCCCGTGCAGAGGGGGAATAATTCAGTTTGAAGTCATTGGACATTTACTCCATGGCAGCTGCAGGTCTGAACAAAACAACCCTGGACGTGGGGAGATGAGTATAACTCACAAGTATTTTCTGCTTGGAAAATTACGTGGTTGAAAACCTCAAACTGTCAACAAGGCTTCAGCATTCCTTACCTTAATCCATACCTGCCTCTTGCACCTACCCACTGTGTCCGTGCTCTTCCTTTACACTCCATTTCTGTACAGCAGGGCAGGTAGCAGCAGGGCCTTGGACTGCATTTCTCTTCTTTAATTTCCTTTCAGGGAACTTTGTAATTAACCTCTTACATGCCAGTATGTTAAGAAATACCAGAAAACCAAGCTGTCTGAAAAACTACAGCAAAACTTGCCAAAGGTATTCCCTGGCTTCAGGTGAAATCCCTTTGGGTGGCTGAACAGAGGAACCCACCCGGGTTCAGCCTCTCTTCTGGAGCCGGTTGCCCAGAGAAGCTGTGTCCAAAGCCAGGCTGGATGGGGCTTGGAGCAACCTGGGATAGTGGAAGGTGTCCCTGTCCATGGCAGGGAGGTGGAACTGGATGGGCTTTAAGGTGTGTTCCAACCCAAACCATTCTGGGATTCTGTTTGGAAGTTTAAGTATGGTGTAAATACTCATGGGAAAGACTGAGATAATCAGATACAGAAGCAGCTGAACTATCTTTCAATATTCAAATAATATGCTTTGCTCAGGCTATTAGGCAAATGTTTCTTCTGAGATTAAAATGCAAAGTACATCTATATAGACCCTCTGGAGAACAGGGTTTAAGCCTGTAAACTGGCGTTTTTTTAACAGATCCCTTCTCCTGAACATACAAGCCCAGCTACTTTGAGCACTAGTGCAACATCCGTTAACCTGTTCAAACTGAAAAGGGTCATTTGTTGTGCCAGTGATTGCAAAACAGTTTCCACTATCGTTGTGTACTTTTTCCTTTGGCTTTTTTTTCTTTTTCTCCTCCTTTCTTTTAAAATCTTGAGCTTTGACTCATCCAAACTTACCTGTAGTAGAACAAGGCAAGCCTTGTAACTCTAAAGCTGTTTGAATTAAGTTTTATAGTGGCAGATTTCTTTGGATTGAAGAGGGAGAGTAACTGAAGTGTTGCTGGGCTTTGCTTATTTTGTGCAAGTGCTGGCAGTCTCCCACTGAAAGGGAAAGATGACACCCTGGCCATTGAAATAATCTAATTTCTTTTCTCCTAGCACAAACTTTGCTTTGAAGGATGAAAGGTTATTGATGATTCCAACTGTATCTTAAGGTTCATTGAGAAGAGCTCTCCTGAGTTCCTGCAGTGTGCATGGATTCATAATTCTGGTGTAGTTTTGCTAAAAAAACAGGTCAATAGCTGACTTCTCTCCAGTTATTGATTCTGAGGAGTTGAATGAGACATGGTGTTGGCTCACAGCAGCAACCTGAGCAGTGTCTTTATTGTTTCTCGGGAGTGACTGAATGGGTGTTGGATCAGCCTTGTCAATAAAACAACTCTTTCCCTCATGGCTCAGAGGGACCCTCGCACACCATGGCGCTGCAAGCTCACTCTGTTCTTGCTGTTGGGAGTCTTCTGTCTCCCCAGTCCCATGGCTGCCAAACTAGTCCTAGGAAAACCTCCTGCTTTAAGTTGCAGCCATACATGGCTGTTTCTCTTCCATGCCCACAGCCCAGCACAGTGTTCTGTCTTGATCCAGCACTGGCTTCTTCCTTCCCCAGACTCCAGGTGACTTCAGTTCCTAATCCTTTAAGCCACTCTGTCCTGGATCTCATTAGAAGCCCAGCACTCTCCAGGGGATGGAACAGCATTGCAAATGGGTCATTTCGCTGAAACAGTGTGAGATACTTGTGTAAATAAATAAGTACACTGTTTAAACCAGCCCTTTGGGGGCTTCTGATTAGACTTATTTACAGGCTGGCTGCTGGAAACACTTCGTGCCCTACAGTAACCCCTGTATGCATTTCCTTGCATGCATTTCTGGTAAGCAGAGCCTTGCTTTTGGGGAGCAGCCTGCCCTGTGTTTGCATCTAAAGCAGCCCCAAGAGCTGCTCTGGAAGCAGGAATGTAAAAGCCACCTGCAGACAAAGGCAGGTATCACTCAGTCACCTGATGTGGATATTCAGGAGCTGTCATGCACACAGTGAGAGGTAACAGGCTGCTTCCAAGAGAGCAGGAACTGTTCTGGGGTGAGGTCTGACTTTAACCAAGCACAGCAATAGAAAGCAGCTATGTAATGATGTGTAGGATTTCCATGCAGTAAATAGTTCAGCTGGTCTTGTAAGTGGGGGTGTGACTTGGAGGAAAAGGAAGGGTGGAAACCTGGATATTCTTGTGCTACCTGTGATTTAAGAAAAGACTGCTTCATCTAGAGGAGATGAGGGAATGGGGCGATTAACTAGTGGGCGTATGTCAGTGGAACAATTAGCATTTCCATCAAGTGAGTGCCAGTTGCCTCTGGAATTAATCAAATACAGCTCCTTCCCTCCCTTCCCACTCCTCCCCTTGGCTTTTGCTGGTTTGATTATATGACTTGTCTGTGCCTCTCTGGGCTTCTGTGATCTTTGTTGAAGAGATAACGTGGAGCCCCCTGGGATTCCAGCACCACTGAATTTACTGCCAGCTGCAAGTTCATGGTTACCTCTTACCTTTCCCTGTTCCCTACCTGAATTTCCTTGTGCTCTCTCACGCTTTCCTCAGAGACAGTTTCAAATCTCCTCAAACATTGTTTTTTAATTGTTTGGGTTTTTTAATTTAAAAAAAACCGAACACGATGAGGCATTTATATTTGATTCCCTGCTAATCTCTATCCACAGTCAGGGTACTTGGAATAAGAAGCTGGAAAGAGACAGCACCTGGATAGCAGTCTTGGGGTGCTCATTGAATTCTTGGGGGAGGCAGTGTCCACAGAGGTGGTTGGACATGTTCCTGCAGGAAAGCACCATGAAAAAAGCTCAGATCCATACAAAAGACTATGAAAATTCCCTGTTCTCCAATATTTCCTTGCTGGTATATATATACACTAGATACTGTACACAGGGATATAGCAAACAGTTTACCTTAAACTAACTCTCCTATACATATCCCAGTACTGCCAGGTTTCTTTAAATCCCCTTAACATACCCTTGAAAAATCACCTGATTTTCTTCCCCCTAGCGTACTCCAAGCCAGTTTTTGTATTTGTGGGGATTGGCTGTGCTTCTCTTCTCAATGGGGAGGCTGAAATGGGGGAGATTTCTGTCACACTCTCCTAAAAGCAGAGCAGTGCAGATGAGCAGTCTTCGTCTTTCCCCTTTGCAGCCACTCAGGCCTGATTGTAAATTACATAAATAGACATTTAGATAAACAGATAAAAATGGTGCTGTTTTCCAGCTTGCAGCCTGACTTTCCAACATCCAACAACGTGTGTGTACACACGTGCACACCCCATCAGCCAGCAGGATCTGTAATTCCTGGGAGGGATCACCATATGGAAGGGGATGGACAGTCAGCTGTGCTCGGAGGAAGGAGGAGCCACTCAGGGCTGTCTGCTGGAGACTTTCCAAAATGCTTTGGCAGTTTGACTCATCCACATACAGAGGCTGGGGGAAAAAAAAAAAAAAAATCACAAAGAATGTCGCTGGGCTGGAGTCGAGGATTTGGAGTTGTGCCAAACATCCATAAACACAGGGCTGCTGCAGGATGCAGGCACAGCTCTTTTCTGTTTGGTTCCTCATTAGACAGCTCATTTATGCATTGAGATATGAAAGAACTTAAAACATGTTACGGTCACTCTAATTTAAGAAATGAATCTTGTGTACTCCTTGGGGAAGGGACTGTGTGTCTAAAACCCAGAAGTTGCTGTTGTTTGTTGCCCGAAAAACATTTCATATTAAAAGCCTCTGCTGCAACCCAATAGCTCATCCTTTCCTCTTTGACATTCCTCACACCTTCAGTCATGTTCCATTATTCCTTCTTTTTTCCCTAGGCTTTAAATGATGGTCAGCATGTCCCATACACAAAAAAAACCCCAATAAACAAAACAGCATAAAACCTTGAAAGTCCAAAGAAAAGGTAGGTGCAGACCTACTGCTGGAAACACAGTACCTGCCCCTGGCCCTTTCTATATCCACCTCAGAGAGCTGCTTAGGTTCACCCAGGACCACACGTAGGGTTCCAGCTGAGTAATCCTGCTCTGCCAGGATGGACTTGGACCCAAAGAGTTACTTTAAGAACCCCCAGAGCTTAAATACTGTTCTTACTAATGCAATGATGTCCTCACCTCAGGGTTTTCTTTAATTTACACAAAATCAGGAAGAGATTTTGTGCTTAATGTACACAAAATCAGGGTCACACTATTTAAGTTTACAGGGTTAGATCTTTAGCAGAGAGCAAGTTTTAGTAGCTTCAGAAGTTTTCCAAGGGGAGCTTTTCAAAGAAAAGCCTGCAAAAATGTGCACTGATGCGCATCCAATTTTGGGATTAACAGATTCAGGGAAGTCAGTGTAGCTTCCTGAAGACTGAGCAAAAACAGGTTGGCATTTCTGGATATTGTTTTAATTCCAGGACAAGCAGAGTGGGAGATGGGAATGGGAGGAGTTGGGAACCCAGGCAGAATTCATTTTTTGCCTTAAATAAATTACACACGGTGACTTTCAAGTCTTGCTCAATGTTGCTGTGATGAAGAAGGAAAAAAAAAATGCATCTGATTTAAGTTTGTTTTCCCCTTTCCGTAACTGTGGCAATGACACTGCTGCCTGTTTGACTCACCACTATTTCAAAGCAATATTAAAATGACTAACAGCTGAAAAATGCACATGTCCTTCGCCTCCCAGCTCAGGGCTCACTTTTCTGGAAGGCTCCTGACGGCCACACATTGCTCTACACTGGCAAAGCACCTCTCTAAACGAGCCATATTTCAACATAATTTAATTGGGTGCCCTGCCAAGGAGCAGTCCTGGAGCTTTCAGATGGTGCCATGGGGTCATCTGTGAGCTGGTGTGGATGGGCAGGGGATGGCTGAGATGGCCTCACCACCACAGTTTTGAGGACTTCATCACAGAGCACTCACCCAAATCCTCGGTGTCGGACAGCAAGGTTCTCGTGTCTTGGCTCCAGATGTGGTAGAGGTATGGATCAGTTTAAGATATGACAGATTAAACAGCAAGGGCAGGTGGAAGAGAGCTCTTGTGGCTCTGGCAGGGCCTGTGAGGAATCTGTTCAAGTGCTCCCCCCTTCTGCACAGGCACCTGAAGAGTGAAGATAAATCCAGCAAAACCCAAGCATCAGAGATTTGGCACTCTCAAAGCACAGCCTGTTTGTGTGTGGGGGAAAGGCTGTTCCTGATTTTGGGGTTCTGGAATGAGAGTGGAAGGATTTCAGCTCTAATCCCTTGTCCTTAAGTAACTGGTTTCCTTCATGGCCCCGTGCCAGGCAGTGTGAGCGCAGAATCCTCTTACCCCATAGCACTGCTTGCCGTGTGACTTCACCTGGAAATAACAGGGGGCTATAATTAGATATGGGGCTCGCATTTGCCCCTGGAATTTCCTTGAGCATTCGTCAGGGAAGGAAGCAGCAGCCCTGTAACTGAGACCCTTGGCAGGGGACAGCCCTGCCAGCTCCTGTTCCCGTGCCATGCCGGAACGCTGGTCTGGCTGTCAGCATCAGCTGGAAAACACTGCAGGACTTGACCCTCATAAAGGGAAAGTGGGTTCCTTGGTTAGTTGGACTTGCTGAACAAAACCCTCAACTTGTAACCTCAAATTTGACTGACAGCATTTGAAGAGCATCACAGCTACTGCAGCCAGCTGTAGGAGAGACCGTCCGCATGAGGGAAAAGCTGCATCCTGTGGAGCAGCTGCTTTGGATTTGTATAAAATCAAGGCTCATGGATTTTGTGTGTCTGGGGAGGAAAAGACCAGCAAACAGCAAACTCAGTTAACCTTGTGTTTTTAAATCACACACAGTCCGGCTCAGCACAGCAGTCTGGGGAGGCATGGAATAACATCTCCCCGTGTCTACTGGAAAGTGGATGGTTTTTGAATGGGACATCAGAGCTCTCTTCTGACAGTCAGGACAATTGGATGAGTTTGGTGTGCACAGGCTCATCCTTAGACATCTGATATTCACATTTTGCATTGGGCTAGAGTCCTTTGTGCCCCAGAACAGCTAAATGAGAACTTTACCTGAGCTCCTTTTATGGCTCCTGGGCCATGAGGAATAAAAAGATCTTGACCGATCCCGAGCGTGAAAAAGCACAAAACACAAAAGCTGGATGGTTAATGGCAAAATGGAGCTAATTCCCCCTCGGAGTGCAATTTCAAGCCTTGTATAAGTGGAGTGGAAAAGTGGGACTTTATATGTTGAAAATAAGAGCCTTCCCTTCAATCCTTGGTTCCCTGTGCAAGCTGCAGGAGGGAGCAGTCTGTGTGCTTTCGCCAGAACAGTGGAACGCTCTGGTCTTGTCTCCACATTCTGCACACAGCGAACAACTCCGTAGGCTGTGGGGGATAAACTGGGAAACCCAGCAGGTGACTGTAGAAACTCCAGCTTTCCTAGGAAGAAATGCTCTTTTCCATCCTGGAATTCTGCCCAGGTGTGAGCGCCTGCTTGGCTCAGCGGGCCGATGGCAGCCTGATATTGATTGTGCATAACCTCTGGGCTGTGTTGTTGCAAAGTGTCCCTGGGAAGGTCAGCTCATGGTGGGATAGACACAAAGGAATGCTGTCGAGTAACAGTTATGATGGTCTTTCAGACTAACAGGGATGCCAAAGGAAAAATATGATCCTCCAGATCCTCGTAGAATTTACACCATCATGTCAGCGGAAGAGGTGGCCAACGGGAAGAAGTCGCACTGGGCTGAATTAGAGATCTCGGGTGAGTTGGTTGGGGTTTAAATTCCCATAATTGGTGCCCAGAGCACTCCAGACCCAGTGTGTATCTGGTGGCAACAGAGTGAAGAGGTGGTTCCTTGCTTTCCTCTTTCAGGGAGAGTGCGGAGCTTAAGTACATCACTCTGGTCGCTGACACACCTGACTGCTCTGCACCTCAATGACAACAACCTTACTCGCATTCCACCTGATATTGCCAAGCTTCACAATCTGGTTTACCTGGATCTGTCATCCAACAAACTCAGAAGTTTACCAGCAGAACTAGGAAACATGGTATCTCTCAGGTGAGAGGAACAATTCTGGTTAACGTCTCAAAAATCTCTATTGTGGGATCAGGACTGAGAATTTCAGTTTGTTTTCTGTGCTTGTATATCAAATAATCCTGAAAAATTCCAGGTTGGTGCAGAGCTTTGATTCTAGTAATTACTTTTGGGTTCACTGGGCTTCATTTATGATCATTGATACATCACTGTTTTCATCCCCGGTTTTATCTTGGGTTTTGTTGCTTTTTTCCCCCTAATGAATTTATTTCAGTCATGCTTTGATACGGGAAGGTTGGCATATCTTTCCATAATAAAATTCAGGGTGAAAAGTGTTCTCTTTGAGGACAAGCAGTGTACAGCACCTTAGGAATTCTCTTCTGCAGTGATACTCACCCAAAGTGTTTTTGCATTTTCTGCAGGGAATTGCTTTTAAATAACAATCTCTTACGGGTTTTGCCTTATGAACTTGGACGGCTCTTCCAGCTGCAAACCCTGGGTTTGAAAGGTGAGCTCTTTCCAGTTCTGTATTCCTATGAGTTCTCTGGAATCCTAAGGGGGTCTGGGCTCAAAACCTTCCTCTATTACATCAAGGTTTTCTTACAGGTTATTTTAAGTGTTAGGTTGGTAGCAAAAATGACCAGGCAGTTGGGAAAACAGTGCTTCTCTTTCTTAATGCTGTTAAACTTCCTTAAGAGCCCATTTCAAATCTGCAGACAGGGAAATAAACCCTTTAACCTGCTGAGTCAATTTGTCTGTTCTCTTTCTGAGAGATTTTCTTTGGGTGGAAAGCCTCAAGAAAGGCAGGCAGCTGATCCCCCTGCTGTTGTTTTGTGCTGTTGGCAGGCAATCCTTTATCCCAAGATATTCTCAGCCTCTACCAGGATCCAGACGGAACCCGAAAGCTACTGAACTACATGCTTGACAATCTAGCAGGTACAGCCCTATGGATCTGGTGGGCAAAAAGGGTTTAAAAGTAGTATTTGCTGCTAAAACAAGACTCTGAACCACTGGAGGGACAGTATTTCCTCACTGATAGAGTGTTTTTGTCAGGTGGCTCCAATCATCTCCCAAGAAACACCCTCACACACAGTGGAAGAGGCTCATGTGTACTGTCTAAGCTTCTCCCATGTTACAGCCAGATTTTCCCACTGTTCAGTTTGAAACCCTTCAATTACCAGCCAAGGGCAAAGTCTGCCTTGCTGAAGCCATTTTGGTTCTCCCCACCAGAAATAATCATTTGAATGCAAGCAGAATGGCAGATTTAGCTCAAGAAACACCAAAGCCATTAAGAACATCCAGTACCTGCCTTCAGTCCTGCTTTTTGGTTCTGTAACTGAGCCTTCTGTTTTGCCACTCGATGTCTCCCACGTTAAGACACTGCAGGAATGATGGATACAGGGTGAGATTCTTGCAGAAGAGATGGCTGAACCATGCCAGGATTTACCCCTCCTTCTTCAGCAGATTATTCAATGTGCAGGAGTATTTCCTTGGTACTTCTAAATCTGAAAACAAGAGACAAAAATAGTCATGAATCTTACAAATGACAATATTGCTCTTAATAGAGATACTCATTTAAATGATTTTTGCCTACCCTGAAGACTCGGGAGTTGAGGATGCAAAGCACATTATTGTTCAGTCATCACTTTGACTTAGAAATTGTAACTTACAAATAAAAACTCTGAATTAATCACTGGTTTAATTTTTTTGTAGTTCATCCAGAGCAGCTGCCTCCAAGGCCATGGATTACTTTAAAAGAACGAGACCAAATTCTGCCCTCAGGTAAATCTGTGGTTCTTTTCTCTGCGTTCACATGATGACACGCTGGGAAGCTTGTCTTAGTCTTCATTTCCCTGGATCAGAGTGAAGATAGCAATTTGTGTTCATTTGTGCTAGAAAAATTAACGTATGGCTGTGCTGTAAATACCGTTTTGGTCATTTGAATGAGATGCTGGTCATTTCTTTAACATGTTGGGTTTTACCATAGCTCTTCCAGCCACTCTTGCCCAAGCCAAAGTGTTCAGTCTCCAGGGGCTGATAACCGTTCCCTTTCTCTCTCTCTTTGTAGCTTCATTTACAGTTATGTGTTACAATGTATTGTGTGATAAATACGCCACCCGGCAGCTCTATGGCTACTGCCCATCTTGGGCACTCAATTGGGAGTATAGGAAAAAGGGCATCATGGAAGAAATCGTCAACTGTGATGCAGATATCATCAGTCTTCAGGTAATTAAAAATAACTGCATTTTCCATCAGAAACAGAAAACATGAACCTCCACCTTAAGGATTCAGTGTTCCCTTGGGAACACCATAGTCACCTGCTCGATAGCAAATTCCAGGTCTTCCCAATACCAGCTGTGCATCCATATTCCAATGTCAAAAATATCAGGTGTGGTCTACTGCTATTCAAAATACACCTGTCACTTTGCCTTTGGGAGGGATTCCAGGAAATCCAGGAATGCAGATCAGTTCCCAGCAGACCATTAGTTTAGGAAGTGACACAGATTGTGCAGACAGCAGCTTTTCTGACTGCAAGCCAGCGCAGGCAGAAGGAAGGGTTTCTTTCACTTCTTTAGCCTGAGGTGTTTGTGTTCAATTCCAGGAAGTGGAAACGGAGCAATACTTCACCCTTTTCCTGCCAGCCTTGAAAGAACGGGGATATGATGGATTCTTTTCTCCGAAGTCACGTGCCAAAATCATGTCCGAGCAGGAGAAAAAGCATGTGGATGGCTGCGCGATATTCTTCAAAACGGAAAAGTAAGGGCCAGCATTAGCTATTGAAAACTACATTCAAACCTCAGAACAGCTTCCAGTAATTAAGGTGGAAGTTTCCCAAAGCCTGAGCTGCCTTTCAGATTTTTCCCTGCTTCCAGAAACAAAAATGCAGTTCTCGGGTTGTGTCTAGAACCGGCTCGAGTGGCTCGGAAGAGAGGGAGCCTGTGGAAGCAGACAGGGATGGTTTTCAGATGGGGACACTGCCATGGAGCTGTGGGTCACAGCTGCTCACTGTGGTTCTCTCCCCATTGCCCCAGGTTCACACTGGTGCAGAAGCACACGGTGGAGTTCAACCAGGTGGCCATGGCCAACTCAGAGGGCTCGGAAGCCATGCTGAACAGAGTCATGACCAAGGACAACATCGGAGTCGCCATCGTGTTGGAGGTGCACAAGGAGTTATTTGGAGCGAGTGAGTACGACCGTGGTGTCCTCATTGATACTCAGCTCCACGGACAGGCATGAGTTATTCCTGGGTAATCCATGCTGTTCCTGTTGGAGGTGTAGCCAAATCCAGCCCATTGGTGGCTAAGACAGGACACAGATGACATGATTTCCTGGTCTGGTTGTGCTTGCAGCAAGACGTCCAGCATTTACACTTCTCCTTCCAAGCTTTTATCCCTGCTTACTTATTCTGTTAAATTCTGCTTGAACAACTCAGCTTTCACAGGGTTGCTGTGTTTACGTGCATTTGCTCTTACCAGTAGTTGTCAATAATGTCCAACTTCTCTTTTCAACTCTCTTTTCCTCCCCTTGATTGACTCCTTCCACCCTCCCCCAGTGATTAGATGTCAGTGCTAATGTACTGATGGGGAAGAAGGAGATTATCAGGTATCTTTTCCTGCCTCTTGATGGACTGACTGTCACATTTTCATTAAGTTTGATCAGATGCAGCAGATAATTGCAACAGAGATAAAACTTCCACCCTGCTCTGTCTGCATAGCTGGGGTTTTGATGGCTTCAGAGCAGGAGAAATTGCAGGGCTGGAAGGAGCTTCCTGGGCCATTCTGCAGGCACTTTAGCAGGTTTAAGCAATGAAAACACACCCATCTGCTAGTGTGTCTGACCCTGAGGAGCTACACCCTGAGCATTAACAAGAGGGGACCTGCTGCATTCACAGAAACTTCCCCTGCTAAAATTGTTTATCCAGGTATGAAGTCGCTTCACGTGGACAAACAGCTGCTCATCGTGGCCAATGCCCACATGCACTGGGACCCCGAATACTCAGATGTAAAACTCATCCAGACCATGATGTTCGTCTCGGAGCTGAAAAACATCCTGGAGAAAGCCTCAAGCAGGCCCAGTAGCCCAACAGCAGATCCCAACTCTATCCCTCTGGTGCTGTGTGCAGATCTCAACTCACTGCCTGATTCAGGTAAGACTGGTTTCAGCTTAATTTTTAACTTACCTTTTTAGAATGTTCGAGTTCACTTTTTCCTCTGAGGGCAACAGGCTTGTTTTGCACTCCCCTGGGTAGGTACGGATGAAAGCTTTCCTAGGAACAGCTGTCTTTGGAAATCTGGCTGAGGAGATTTCAAGTCCTGTGGTTAAGTCACCTGCTTTTCGTGGTCGCCTGTACACTCCAGGAGAGCTGGTTGAACCTACGAAAGTGTAGAAAAGCATAATTAGATCTTAAATAAATCATTAAATAAATACCTGTGCCTGGAGCAGCAATAAGAAGTAGGAAAGACGTGAGTTCTTGATGAAGACTTTCTAAGGAGAGGGTTTTGCTTTGCTAATGCTGATCTCACGGCGTCCCTTTGTGGTGTTCTGGTTTTTAACATTCCCAGGCGAACGTCGTCTTTCAGAGCAACTCCCTAAATCCTTCTCTTTGCCAACAGGTGTAGTGGAATACCTGAGCAACGGCATAGTAGCTGACAACCACAAGGACTTCAAGGAGCTGCGCTACAACGAGTGTCTCATGAACTTCAGCGGCAACGGGAAGAACGGAGCCTCGGAGGGCAGGATCACGCACGGCTTCCAGCTCAAGAGCGCCTACGAGAACAACCTGATGCCTTACACCAATTACACTTTTGATTTCAAAGTAAGCACCGATTTCTGGGAGACAGCAGGCGCTGCGGGGTTAATTCCCTGACGGTGGCAGCCTCTGGTTTAACGAGGATGGACGTGGCACATGCCTTCCCCCGACCTCAGCGCGGTGCTGCCAGCCCGCCGGGCGCTGCCCTCACCGCACTGTCTCTCCCTCTCTCCGCAGGGTGTGATTGACTACATTTTCTACTCCAACACCCACATGAACGTGCTCGGAGTCCTGGGGCCTTTGGACCCTCAGTGGCTGGTGGACAACAACATCACGGGGTGCCCCCACCCGCACATCCCCTCCGACCACTTCTCACTGTTAACGCAGCTGGAGCTCCACCCGCCGCTGCTGCCGCTGGTGAACGGGGTGCACCTGCCGTCCCGCAGGTAGTGCAGCCCTGCCCGGCGGGCACGGACCTGTTCTCACGGACCTGTACACTTGTAAATCCCAGTATATAGGAGTGAAGTATGGCCAACCTTAAGCTGCTTCTTCGAGCTCCTTTCCTTATGTGTTTGATATGAGATTTTGCACATTTTGGTGCATATTGGTATCATTTGGCACTAGGGCTGGAACCAAAGTATTATTCCCCTTTCCAGGTTTTTAATTTAATTTTTGTTGGTTTTTTTTTTTATTTTAAACTGGCTTTTTCTTTTCAGTAGGAAGCTGCACTTCTAAATGGACAAAAGAGATTTAAAAAGTTGCATTTAACATATTTCAAGGTAATGCTTTTTTCCAGAACGTGACAAATTGAGCCAACATTTAGGAGAAAGAAAAACAAAACTAGAGATGCTTGTTTTATAGGAAGAATATTAGAAATACTGTTTGTTTGAATCCAAAATGGAGACTGAACTTTGCATCCAACATAAATTTTGCACATTAGCAAAGCACTTAATACCTGACTATAAATGATTGGCAGCATGGCCCTGCCCCTTATCTCAATACTATTAGAAAACCAAAGATAGCCAAATATCTGTGATCAAATCGGAGCTCTAAATCCTCTTGATTTCAATTTGTTTAGGAGCTGTTGTTGGTCAGGGCTGAAGTAAAAAGCTGCTGGTTCCTTCCCAAATGTTAATGCTCTTTGGATGTGTTGGAAATCCTTTTTTTTGTTCCTTTTAACACTCTGGGTGGCCAGTTCAAAACCTTGTGCCTCAAGAGGCATTAAACATGATGCAATTTTCTGAAAAAAATCTGTTTGGCTGCTTAGTGTTTAAAAAAAAAAAGGCACATTGATAGGAAAAGGTCGTGTCTGTGTTTTTAAGTTTTTCTTTATTCTGCTTTTTTGCTGCTATAAGATTTTCTTGAATTTCTATTTGAAACTTTTCATGCACTTTACTGTTTCTAGTCTCCAAATGTGATATTTTTAATAAATGAAAAACATTTTCCATGATGTGAATGAAATTTTTAAGCAGATTGATAAGCCTATATTTATGTCTCATTCGTATACTTCAAAAAAAGTCCAATTTAAATTGTGAAATTAGTTTTAAATACTAAAGAGCCATCTTCTGTCTTGCAAAACTGCCAAGTCAGGCTGTTCCTCTTTAATTAAACATTTCCTTTGTCATTTTATACATAGGAAATTTTCCATGGGGGGGAAAAAAATCAATTGGACTTGGAGGAGAAACTGCTCCCTGACTCTGGGGGCCAGGGAGTGGGTGGAGTGGGCCAGAATGCAAAAATGGATTCAGCAAAGTGACAACTCCCTTGGAAAAGAAGTGCCTAAAAATGGGGGCGTCATCTATGGTCTGGGATCAATTGGAAGTGATGGGAGCTGGGGGAAATTCCTGTGCAGCACTTGCTTTGTGCAAAAACAAAACAACAAAAAAAAAGGGGGGGGGGGGAAACCCCTTTCCAGAGATGGATTTTCCTCTGGGGGCAGGCATCTCTGTTGGAATATACCTCAGCATTCCCCACCTGGCCATGGCACATGGATTGGAGAGCACTGGAAAGTAGAATAGCATGAAAAACTTAATTTTGTGGACATTACCTTTCTGTATTCAGCTGCTGTATGTTTTTTGGGGAGGGGGGATGCTCCGCTCCAGAGGCGTGCACTAACCTGTTCATCCTGTTCCTCCACGCACGGTGATCCCAACGTGAGCAGTGTTTCCTAACCATACTTCACTCCCAATATTTTTTGAGCTGTTTGTATAAAATGGAATTTCCAATTCACCCGTGTTTGTCTATGAACTGCAGAGGAGCCCATTTAGTAATAAAAATAAAAACCCACTACCAATGTTTTGTAATATGGGGGTGGGGGAGGATGGGGGTGGAAAAACCCAAACCCTGGCAAACATTGTAAGCTGCTCCAGTTCGATTTTCCTTTGGTTTCTAGCAGTGGAAGTGTTCCGTTGTGGGAAGGTGTTCCATTGGATTTTCTCTGCTGCACTTCCCAACACTCATCACACCGTGTGGTTTTTAACACAAAAATGTTATTTTAACATACATTGCACAAAAAAACAGAGTCATGTTTATGTTTCAGCCGATGCACATGTTTACCTGCCTCTCTTGTGCTCCCTCCTGTTTTCCTCCTGGTCTTCCTTTCCCAGCAGGAGCAGTGAGGGAATGGTGCT
The DNA here is from genome assembly GCA_013397955.1 of Grantiella picta. NCBI lineage: Eukaryota > Metazoa > Chordata > Aves > Passeriformes > Meliphagidae > Grantiella > Grantiella picta. Next base: position 141,974 of record VZRM01006632.1, read on the forward strand.
TTTTTTCCCAGCCTCGGTTCCCAGCATGTCGCAGGCAATACCTGGAAAAAAGGCTCCAAGCCCTTCCCTGCTTCTCACTGCCTCAGCTTGCTTTCCAAAACACAGTGCCTGGTATTCACTCCCAAGCAACAGCACTGCCTAAAGCCAGCAGAGAAAACAAAATCCAACACCCTTCTACGAGCAACTTTTTAAAACTCAATCTGATGAATCTGTCCAATACGGGGTTTTGTGTGTGTGTATATATATACATATACATATATACATATATAAAAAAGAGAATTTTGTACAATGTAGCTGAATATTTTTGCTTCCTTCTTTCACTGTAAGGAGCCTGAAGCATTACAGAATTTTGGTCACAGACCCTCTCTCCCTCTCAGCCTTCAGTGTTCTGAGGTGACACAGACACTAAAAGAACCTGGTGGGAACCACCCACATCTTAATCCTCTCTGCCAAGCACCAGCCAAGAACTCACTTCAAATTAGAAACAATTTTAGGTGGAGATTATAAACCTCTAGATCCAGGTACGGCTCAACCCCTCCCTGTGGGAATAGTGAAGGTGAGAGTGATCCCAGTGCTGGGGCTCATCCATCCTCTTTGGAGGCTCCCACGCCATCTCACAGTGGTTACTTTCAGAGCTCAAGGGTTTTTTAAAGTCAGATTGCTTTCTTGTGTGCTGCCTTTGCACCGGGGAGGTCCCATCCCTGAGAAGATGGCAGTGCACGTGGAGCGGGGCAGCTGCAGGGTCACTCCCGGGCATGCTTACATTACAGTTTTAGGGGGATTTACACCCTGGTTCACGGGAATAGCAGCTTTGCTTTAAATGTGGGAGCGTGCCGGGCTCTGGGATGAAGAAATGCTGCTTGCCCTGGACCTTTGGGCAGCTGGGGAAGAGGAGGTCACTAAACCCCTGAACTGCTACATTTTTCTTCCCTTTAATTTTTTTTTCTTTGTTAAATCACTGTGGAGATGGGATATTGCTCGCCCGTGATGAATAGGGCTAAACATCCACTGGTTTCTTCCCTTCTGTGTACTTCCGTGTCTTTCTGGAGGCAACAAACAGCCCTTTTGCAACCAGTCCTATCCCTTCTGTCATTCCTGAGGAGCACAGGGCAGCAAGGAGGAGGACACAGAGACTGGGTGGGTGTTTCCCAGCTTGTCATTGCCCAGGGACACATTTATTTTTGGCATCCAGCCGGGGTTGGGGGGCAGAACACAAATTTCATTCCTACAGACCTCAGACACCTCCCAGAATGGCCAAGTCAGATTGTAAACAAGGATAATCCTGCACCAGGTCACGAGTCACACCTGTGTCACCTCAGTCCATGTGGCCAAAGCACATTCCTGGGCCACGCCAGGGTCCCCATCTCAGGAAAATGGGACTCCACAGAAAGCTTCAGCCAGTCACTGGCAAAATTCCCACTTCTGTGTTTCCACAGCCAGGAGCCAGCATCAGACCCTATCCCACTCCTGCACTACCTGCTCCTGCCAGGACCTGTCAGAAAAACACACCAAATCCTGGAGCAGAGGAAAGGCGGCGCATTCGGAAGCATCCTTGGCAAAGCAGCCGCAAGCTTCACGGTGCCACAGTCCAACCTAACTCCCTGCCCCAAAAAATCCCAATTTTAACACAAATCTGAGCAGAGAGAGCTGCCACAGCCAAGGGGGGAAGCACATTCATCCTTTTATTGGTGGCACTGGGGATGGGCTGCAGTTGCATGCAGGAACAGCACAGGCACCCGAAACGGAGGGAGATGCTGGGTGCCTGAGGAGAAAGCCTTTGCCAGGGGAAAGCAGGGAAAGGCTCCCGCCCCTGCCAAAACCCAGGGAGCAGAGGAAGCACCAGCATCATGCCACTAAACCCAGTCTATCTCATGGCCAGGGGGTTGTGTCATTGCTGTCCCACGAGGAATTCAGAACTGCGGATTCCTTGGATGTGGACAGCAGGAGGGATGGGGTGGGGGCTCTCCAAGGGGTCTGGCAGCACGGTGCTTCCCGCCGTGGCCGTGCTTTTTTGGTGCTACTCCTGCACATTTTGTGGGAGAAAAGAAAAGGAGACAGAGGGGTCAGGGGGGAGGGATGGTACCGCCAAGGCGCTGGAGATGCTGGGTGTTTTCCAGTCGCTGGGCTTCACCTACCCCTGCATCAGCTTGTGGATGAGCAGCTGGATCCACGGCGCCTCAGGGGTCACGCACACCCGCCTGTTCTTCTTCAGGGTGAGGCTGCAAGGCCACAAGACCCCTCAGCCCCACGCACACCCCTCCCCCAAAGCTTCTCTAACCCATAGAGAAAAACCCTCTGCTCTCTTAAAATGGATACAAACCCTGGGCAGCAGAGATGTAGAATTTCGGGGCCTTTACCTTAGCACCATGAGCCACGCTGGGAGGAAACCCTTTTAAATCCGGAAGCAAGAGTCACCCCAGCCATGTACTTTTGCACCAGGGCACCAAAGAGCAATTTGCAGGAATTGGTTTCCAGGCTTTCCACTTACATGACCTCCTTCCTCCTGCAGTGAATGCCCGGCGGGGTAACGTCGATGGCAAGGATCCTCCCCAGGCTGATGACGTGGGCGGTGGATTTGATGCACTTGCACCTCATGTTGGTCAGCAGGCTCTCCAGCGACAGACCTGTGCCCCAGGGCAGCCCACACCAGGTCTCGGCCTTCCGTGGACACCCCCCTCCCCACTATCCCATCCTCTTCCTGCCACCCGCAGGCTGCTGTTAATGGGGTTTGCAGCGAGGCTAATCCCTCCCAGCACAGCCTCCAAGCTTATTTTCCTGTATGTGGCAGGGTTTTAGCTGCAGGGTTGGAACACTTAACCAACATTTAATTAATTAAACCCATTGCCCACCCACCAAGCAGTTAAGCTTTAGAGGGGTCTGGAAGAGAAGCAGCTTAAACCCACAAAGCAAATCCCCCCTCTCTCCACCCCCAGTATCCCACTCCTGCTTAGCCACAGGGTCTAAAAGACAAAGTCAAGCTCAAAGATAGGCAAGAAACAAATCTGAAAGCTTAGCAGAGCCTATGCTCAGCCCCTCTGGGACACCCAATGCCACAGACATCTGGAGAGGGACATGGACGGACACCCAAAGCCACTCACCGCCCCCCGGCTCTGAGCTGCTCAGGAGCAGAAGCAGGGCCAGCGCTGCTGGCAGCAGCCGCATCCTCACTGCCCACCCTGAGCTCCGCCAGGGCTGTTTTATAGCCAGCCCCTCGCCCTGACAGGGCTGTTTTATAGCCAGCCCCTCGCCCTGACAGGGCTGTTTTATAGCCAGCCCCTCGCCCTGACAGGGCTGTTTTATAGCCAGCCCCTTGCTCCAGGGGGGTTTCACAGACTGGGAAGCGGCCAGGGGAAAAAGACGCTTCTTTTTCCCACATCTCAACTTCCCTGCCGTCCTTCCCCCTGCCGCACGTGGCTGTGCTGCCTTCCCAGCCAAAAAAGGCAGAAACTGCCGTGGCCACCTCCTCAAACCTCCCATGTTTTTAGCCAAAGTATGGTGTCCCCCATGCCTCCCACCCCAAGCATCCCAAGCCCCCGGCATGCCACATCAAGGAATGCAAGGGACAATGATGGAGGGCCACTGCCTTTATTGGGCCTGCTGGGTTGCGCCCAAAAGGGACACCCAGCACATGGCTATGGGATGGGAGAGGCTGGAAGCAGAGATGAGCATTTTTAAAGGTTTAAAGGCATAAAAAGGAGGTCAGGCAGGAGCGTGCTCTCCTCTGGACTAGGGTAAGGTGACAGCAGGATGGGGAAGGGAGGCAGTTTTGGGTCCAGCACATCTGGCCATGCCTCTGGTGGCAGCTTCCTCAGCGAGGAGGCTTTTTCTTCCTCCTGCCAAAAGCAGAAGGGGGAGGAACATGTGAAGACAGGTTTCCACTTGATGCCTGTGGGAGCCCCTGGTACTCAGAGGGAAGGGGAAGCTTACAGGTGAGGGAGCTCCTGCAAGAGTTGCTTCAGCCAAGGGGTGTCTGGATCCACACAGACCCTCTTCAGGCTCTTTAGCTTAATCCTAGAAAACACGTGGCCTTTCAGCAACATCATTTCCCCTCCTGCAGGCAGCTGAGTCTCCCACCCTTCTCACAAAGAAAACGAGCACAAAACTGAAGTAATTCAGGGGAGACAGGGAGCAGAGGGCTCATACCCCTGAGAGCCACTTACACCACCTCGAGGCGCCGGCAGCTGCTCCCCGCGGGCCACACCTCGATGCTGCTGTATTTCTCCGGGGAGATGAAGGCTCGGGTGCTTTTGAGACAGCGGCAGCTCAGGTTGGCGTTGGCTTCCAGGATTGCTGAAGGGGCACATGGCCATGGCTCACACATCACCCCAAAACCCGCCCCGGGTAATGCATCTCCCACTACATCCTCCCAGCATCACCCACTTTGAACCCTGAAAGCCTCACAGCCCCCAGCATCCCCCAAGCCCCCTGAGAGCAGCCTCACCCGTGTCCCCAGGGTGGTGGGTTGCCAGCAGCAGCCCCAGCAGCAGGGCCGCCCGCACAGCCATGCCGGCCCCAGCCCCGGCGCCGGCCGCATCCCGCTATTTGAGGGGGGAAATAGGAGAAGTGAGGTGGCACGGGCGGCCCCGGGGTCGCGGCGGTTTTGCCCGACCCTGCTCCCTGCTGACGGCGCTCGCTGAGTTTGCAACACTGCCGGTAAAATGTGGCTTGGGGCTTGGCAGGGGGCCCAGCTTCCCAAAACTGGCTCTGTTTTCCCCTTCCTCTCTTTGTCGTTTCCTCCAACTTTGCTCTTAGCGCACACAGCCCCACGAGCCCAGAGGTTTTCTGGGGTGCTTTTCTGTCCTGCATGATCAGGTACCACTCATTTCTCCTACAACCATGCTGTCCCCCTGCAAGGCACAGACCAGCAGCACTCTGCTGACATTTGTTTTTGATTTTTTACCCCAAAACTCTGCCAAGTGACCTCGCGCCCATTCCCAATATATTTCCTTATTGGCCTGGATCGGTTTTTAAAGCCTTACCTCTAAACCCCAGCTCCATCACTTGGACGTGGAACAGTTCAGCTGAATCAACCCATTTCCCTGCCAGCAACATCTGCCCTCAAATCAGCACTGAGGAACACAACAGGTTATGATGGGGAGGACCCCTGATGAGGGGGATGGCTTCACACTGACACAGGGCAGGGTTAGATGGGATATTAGAGAGAAACTCTTCCCTGTGAGGGTGGTGAGACCCTGGCACACGTTGCCCAGAGAAGCTGTGGCTGCCCCATCCCTGGCAGTGTCCAAGGCCAGGTTGGACAGGGCTTGGAGCAGCCTGGTCTAGTGGAAAGTGTCCCTGCCCATGGCACAGGGTGGGACAAGATGGGCCTTGAGGTCACTTCTAGTCCAAGCTGTCCTATGATTCTATGTCACAGATTGCTTCAAAGCCAGGAGATCCAGGGAAAACATAACAGAAGGAAAAAATGTGAATTTTATTGGCCTTGAGCCCTTGGGACAGGACATGCCACGCTGTGCCACAGAACCCCCAGAACACACGCTCTGTCACTGAGCACTTCACACATGGAAAGAGTCACAACATCATTCCTAAAGAAGCAGGAGCAGCCCCTGATGGGGAACAGCTTCACAGTCCACAGGCAAGTAAATAAATGAAGGATTCACATTCATGCTGATCCAGGGACCAAATGCTTGGACCCTGCATGAACCTGCTGCGGGGCTGGGGCAGCAGCGAGTCACGTTCCCCACAGCCACTGCCACCAGAGCCAGACGCGGGGCTTTCAGGAAGCAGGGAAGCGAGGGCAAAGTGAGGAGCAGCCAGGTCTGCACACCTAGGCATCATCCGCCAGCCCACCTCAGGGCTCTGGGCAGCAACTTCCTTAGCAGGAAACTTATTTTTTCTTCCTGCAAAAAGCAGAAGGAGGAGAAACGTGTGAACGCAGAAAAAAGCAGGTTCAGGAGAGGAAGCTCCTGCCCCAGCTGAGGGAAGTCGCTGCCATTTCCTGGAGCAGGCATCGCTCGCCAGGATGGCCACAAACCCAACACAGGCACAAAGAAGGTGGGCAGCTTTCCCAGCCCAGCATCAACACACTACTGCACCTGCCATGAACAAACTCTGATCCTGTCACTGCTCCCCTCATGTTGTTTCCCCAAAAGGTTTTTGGAAATGCAGCACTGTGCACAAGCCAGGGAGAGCATGGCCCACAGATGGGTTGTGCCGGGCTGAACGCTGCTTTGAACAGCAAAGAGTTGCCCCTCCATTGCTTTGGAAGTGGGTCCCTTGGACAGCAGCAGCCCCTACGAGAGCTCCTGGGCCCATGAAAGCTTCCAGGGACCACGGATGTGCTGGGATGCTGTCCAGGGCCACCTGAGCCAAAGGGATTTCTACCAAACAACTTACGTGCTGGCAATGCGCTTCAGCAGCTTCTTTACCCAAGGGGCTTCAGGATTCACACACACCTTCCCTGAGGTTCTTAATTTAATTCTGAAACACAAGGAGAGTTCCTGAGCACTCCTTTCTCCTCCAAAGGCAGGGATTCAATCAGGCTGAGCTGATGGGCAAGACTCAGCTTTCGCTCCCAGTGCCAGCAATTGCAGAAAGCTGCCAGAGACAGAGGGAGCCACAGCATGGCCCAGAACAAGCAAGATGCAACACATTCCCATGTGGAGCAGACACTTGAAGCCCAGAACATTGTTCAAAGACAACTTTTTCTGGAGATTTACAAATGTATCAATACTGAGCAGTTACAAAAATCTGGGAAAATTCGTTACGCCTCATGCTGCCTCAGTGTCTGAGGAAGTGCTTCCTCCAAGCTGCAAACACTCCCTGCTACAGCACGAGGAAATCATGCTTTCCCCTGCTGGAAAGATGCCTTTAGGCCCTTGGGACCTGCATTTCTGCACCTGATGTTTCTCAGCAAGTGAGCTGGTGGCATTTTTTGAAAGGTTTAGCAAGGCCACAGAGAAGCAGGATGGTGGCAGCAGCAAAGCCCCAGGGCACTTACATGATCTCCGTGCGCCTGCAGCTGCTGCCTACAGGCCTTATCTCAATGCTCTCGTATTTCTTGGGACTGATGTATTCCGAGGTTGTCTTGGCACACCTACAGCTCAGGTTCCCATTCACCTCCAGGATGGCTGAGAGAGAGAGAAGGTGGCAACTTACAGGCACAGACAGCGCTGTTAGGGATGCAGCAACTCCGGGAGCCAAAGGAAGTTTCCCTTCCCATGTTCTCACTAACAGCACCGCAGGAACCACAGTGAGAAGCTGCCACCTGTGCCTCTACCTTGCTTCCCTGCTCCCACACAGCTCCCGAAAGCTGAACCAGACCCCAGCAAAGGATGGTCACACTTTTTCCCTGGCTACAAGGCAAACCCTCAGCTAAGCAGGCACGAGGATCCCAAGCTCCCCCAGTCCCTCTGGGTGCAGGATGCGGGTGATACCAGCAAAGCCACCGGGAGCTCACCTGCGTGGGCAGAGTGGGACATCACCAGCAGCAGCAGCAGCAGCCATGGGAGAAGGGGAGCTCCCATCCTCAGGGAAGGCTCAGCCCCGGAGATGCTCCGCAGAACCGGGCGCACCAACACCCCTATTTATTGGGGAGGGTCACGGTCCGACAGGCACAAAGTTCGCACCTCAGCAGTCACACCCGGCCAGCGGAGCACGGACAGAGGTGATGTCATTTCTCAGATGCTCCCCACAGCCAGCCCAGAAGCTCAGTTGTCAATGTTATTAATTAAAACCAGCCATTGGGATGGAGCGCAACATTTGGATTCCCCACACAATCTCCCTCACGCCTCGCTTCTGCTGGGTTTGTACCCACATCACCCTTCGTTCCCTTGAGCATTTACCTCTCAACCACAAAAAAAGCCCAGAATAAAAGCAGAGCACCAGCCCCTGACTAAGCAGGGGGGTTTTTGGTACACTCAGATATTTATATATTTCTTTCTTGGGGCTGTATTTTCCCCACACTATTTTTGCTGCCTCTCATCAGTGAAAACACCTCACGCCATGCCATGGAAAAACAATCACGATCTCTCTGCTCTATGTTTCCACTCAGATCTTTCAAATTTCACACTTGGCCAGGCAAGTAACACATTCAGGACGGTCACAGGAACACCCCATGCCCTCGGGTGTTGGTGGGATGGGGGCTTTGTCCTGAATAAAGTCGACAAAGTTACCAGTCAGGAAGCAAAAGGGGAACGGGACATGTGGAGAGGCGAGGAGGAAGGAAGAGGGCAGAAGAAAAGAGATGTGGTTGTGTGATAATGTTGTAATTTGGAGCTTTCAAATCACATCAGCATTTTACAAAGCAACAAAATGGTAAATTTAAAAAAAAGTCCTCCACTGAAACTACTCATCTCTCTTGGATAATGTTTTTTTCCTCTGAGATAGGTCCAAAAGTCTTAAGAAGTGCTTGTCCTAGAGATGACTGAGGAGTTTAACTCCCTGTACACCAGGGTCACAGAGAGGCCAGGGACAATTTCCATGAGCTATTCCCAAAGTCCTACGGAAAGAACAAGTGCCTTGCTGTCACAGCAGTAAAAGAGGAGATGGCCTTAAAACTGGGTTTTGTTCAATCCTTTCAGAGTTTTCAATTTCCTTGCAGATAATTATTAGAAGGAACCCACTGTTTATGCTGGGTTGTGGCAGGAGCCTCTTGGAAAAAAATGGTGGGAAAAACAGCAATTTATCAGGAGACATGGCTGGTCACCTAGGCAAACTGCTATGGAAGCATAAAAGACATCTGAAAATTTTTCCGAAGTTCTTGATTTCAAAACGATCCTGCTTTTTAGAGCTGGGGGAAAAATTAGAGAAGAGAAAGCACCTTTCCCCAGAGATGCACAGTGGAAAGGATGGAGCTGGATCATTCAGCTGGTACTCTTCCAGGACTGGAGGAATCCAAAACATTGCTGGCAGCGCTTAATGAAATTGATACACGAAGAAAACTACCCCTGGACAAATGCAATGGACAGACCAAGATGAGCAAGATCATGCCCCTGATTTGTGGTCACGGGGCAGGTATCCACCTCCTGCCTACCCTGGAAAAATGCAGGAGCTACAGAAGCATCAGCTGGATGGATTTAGAGGGGGTCTGTGAATTGGCTCAGCAGCAGCCACAGGGATTTTGACGGATGAGTAACGTGTAACTGATGAACACCATGGTGCTTCCTCAGAAGAAAAAGCCGCAGTCGTGGCAGTGGCCAATATTTCTGCACAATGAGCGGTAATTTCGCAAAGGGAGAAGCACGGTGAGGATCTGACCTGTGACTATATTTAAGCTGACCTCTTCCTGGATGCCAGGAATTCAGAAGAGTGGCCCTCACGTAGTGATGTGTGGCCTCATCCAGGCCAGCATCAACTGAAACATATACAAAGCACCCTCACAGTTTCTCTGTTTTCTGCGACAGCTGCCCCTGCGCAAGCAAGAGTTAGATTTTGGTCATTTTTAATCTAATTTTTATTGGATTTTTGTAGCATTTTTTACACCTGCTGAATCCTTGCCATGGTACCTAAATCAGACTTCCAAAAAAAAGTGGTACAAACAGCTCCTAAAGGCCACATGGAAAACCTTTTCCATGTTACGAGGATGGGCAGAAACCCAACCCTGACGTCAATGTCATCGAGATAGCAGCTCTCCAGCCCTTCAGGAAGATTCACAAGAGGCTGCATCAGAGACATGTGCAGCAAGCAAACCTCTCAGCCATGCTCAAACCGTTAACTCTCCTCGTGTTGAGAGAAAGTGATTTTGCAGCTCACCCCTCCTTTCCCCACAGCTCACTCAGGACTCCTTGCAAGAGAGGGAAAAAAAACAAAAAAACCCCCAACCTGCGTTGGCTTTTTTTTAAAATTATCCCCCAAAAACCCCAACTGCACTGAATCTTTACCATTGTGGTTTATGGTCTATCACCTGCTTCAAAGATAAAAATGCCTCCTGCCGAAACCTGAGAAACCCGAAACCCACATATATTTCAGTGTCAACATGAGAGCACCAGAATTAGCCAAAGCCTAACGAAATCAGTCCAAAATTAGGTTGGGTGAACAACACATTGAGCTCACTGTTACTGTCTTCAAGTGAAGATGCACAACTTGCTGGTGATGCAAGGGGACAAAATCTTGGGTTTGGCTCATTTATGAAGACAGCAGAGTGGTGTGATGACACATCTGCAAGCAGGTGAGAAACCTGCTATGGTATCTTTAAAAGTATTTGGTGTGCTGAGGGCTAAAGAAGGGAATATGGGAAGAGGGAGTTTTGAAAGAGGTCAGGTAAGGAAGATGAGGAAAGGCTGGAAGCAAGACCAAGAGAAATTAAAAGAAAAAAACTTTACAGAAATATGAATTCGACATTCCTGCCTCCCCAGTCAATCCCGAACCATAGGACCTCTGTGGAACAGCTTTCTGCTGAAGGGACAGCAAACATCGTCACTGCCCAGCCCCATGGCGGGGACAGTTTCTGGGACATCCCAGCCACCCCAGAGATGCAAATGACACCAAGCAAGTGCAGGAGAAAACCCCCGGACTGCTGTGCCAGCTTGCCAGAAAAGCACTGTGGAGAACACCCCGGCACCCCCTCACTGCTCTTGAGCTCTCGACTCCTTCCTGGTCCGAACTACTCCAAAACGAAACCAACACCAAGCACAGAAGCGGCATCATTCCTCAGCGGCACTTCTGCCTGGCACGGAGGAAGGAATGAAGCAGGAACGGGACCCAAGGGCCTTCCCAGAAAGTGTCGCTGGGCCATGGGCCCCGGCTCCCTCCCCACACATTTGCATGGGGTGCAGGAACCGGTCTAGACGCCCCAGGTGCTGCCGAGCCAGCGGGCACCGTTGGCCATTTGCATGGCAGCACTGTGTGACAGTGACAGCTCAACCCCCGGCCACGGAGCAAGGGGATGAGGAGGGGAACGACCCTCCTGTGACAGGAGGGAGCCAATGAACAGCAACCAGGGGCATTATAAGCGAGCTGTGCCTGCCGACTTGGCCTTGCTGCCCTCATGTCAACCTGATGTTCTACCCTGCCGGCTGGGAGGAAGGTCTCTGGCTTTGAGCCCATCCTTGTGGGGCTACTGAAGAAGCACGCCAAGTCTATTCACAAAACCAAAATACGCTCCTGGAAACTCCTCCAGCTACACCCAGCCTGCGCTTCACAAGCTGGGAAGTTTCTGTGGAACTCAAAGGCTGTGATTTCTGGAGCTGAGTTATTCCTATTTGGGCAGCACATTCAAGCAAACACTTGGCAACAGTCCTGACACCAACCTCCCCAGGAGAGTTATGGCAAAGTCTCCTCCCCCTCCCCTTGGAGCTTGACATCTTGATAAATCCAGCTACAAGTTTGGTTAGAGTCTGGTTAAACATTTTATATTTTTCCAATTGTTTGTGGTTACCACTTTAGTTGAGCCCATAATTAAGTTGTCTCCACATTACTTGCAGAATAACCCGTAACTATTATTCCTGGTAGAGCTTAACATGGCCCTGACCCATTTTTTACTGGTTAAGCGAGAAGACAGTAGGTCATCCATGGAAAAACAGTGCCTCTTCTTAACCACACACAAGAGTAAAAACACACCAAGAACAGACCCAAACTCAACCATCACACTTGGGCTTACACCCAGAGTCATTACTTTCATTAATGTCCACTTCATGTTTTGAGGCCCTGCCTCTTTTTGCAAGGTGTCTCCCCACTTTTTTCTCTTGGGGAAGATGCTTTCCCCACATTTCACCCACAAGCCACCACAGAAGTAGAGTTTTTTATATTAAAAAAAACAAAACAAGCCAAGAGCAACTGTTCTCCAGCAGCAAGTAGAAATGCACATGGTAAGGAGGGGAAATCCAGGTCTTCACTGAGAAGGAAGCTGCAATACCAAGGAAATGAGCAGCCCTCCCCTTGGAAAGCCCCTTGTCAACTTTTCTCTTGGAACCAGCACCTCTGACTCAGCACTCTGGACCATCAGAGCTTCACACCCAGAGATGCTCCCAGAAGAGACAGAGAAACTGCAGACCAACTTCTGCAAAGGACGTAAATCTCAGCAGCTGAAAGAATCGATACTGAAAGGAGTTGTCTTGGGCTAAAATAATCCAGCATTGCTCACATTTGGGGGGTGAAAGAAAGGTGGGTTGAGCATACAAGTCGTGACCCAGGCTGGGAGGTCACCAAGCTCCGTCCTGCCAGGTGGAAATGGAGAGGGAGATGAAAGGGCAGCGCACAGGGAGAGAAGAAAGGCTCCAGGAGACACATGAAAGTGAAACCAAGAAGCACAAAGCCATAAAAACCATGAAACCTGCTTTGATCTTTCCTCAGCTTTTATCTCGCCTGTCACTTACTACACACACCCTGAAAACTAGTAAGGCCTAAAGACTCAAAACTGTTGCAGGGCACAGCCTTGGGCTGGATCCAGAACATTCCTGAAGCTGTTTGGGTATCTCCCCTCCCTTCCATACCCACCTTCCCATGGTGTTTGGGGCAGCCAGGAGTGAACATTTCACCTGGCAGTTCTGGCTGTGTGCTGCACAAAGAAGGCACTTGGAAAGGTGTTTCCCAACATAACATATCACCTAAGCACAACAAAATAAGGGACTTTCCTCCTGCCTCCCAGCTGGGGCTGGGGGAATGTGGGCAGCTTAAATGCTGGCATTGTGTGGGTACAAGGTTTAGATTTGCCATGGCAGGAGGAAGCTGTGCAAAAAAAAAAATTAAAACATACATATATAAAAAAATATATATAAATATATATATATATACACACACATACCGTAATGAGAACCTAGGTTCTCATTTTGCAGTGCATGCAGGCTCAGAGCTGGGACCACTAGAGAGCAGCAGACACCACTTGTCACAGACAGCAGGTAAGTAAGGAAAAACTGGATCTGCCCAAGCACCCAGATCCCAGGCACAGGCTCACAATCCAAGCTGACCATACAGGAAAAAGGTATTAACATCTTTGTAGCTATTATATGTGCCTGCTCTCATCACAGTCTTTCTTTCTCTTAAAGGCAGCTTTCAGAAGTATTTTTGAACCACTAGCTTCCAAGTTTTTCCCCAGTCTGTCATTTCTGCTCACAACTCTGGTGCCAGTGCCATGGGATAACATGGTGTCAGCAGAGCTGGGCACAGCTGGGTGCTACACAAAGAGGGGGGGCCCAAGGAATGGACATGGAGATGGCATGCAGCTGAGGAGGACCAAGCAACAGGGTGGAAATGAAGAGAGTTAACTCAGACCTGAGGAAGGTAAGAGAAGGCAAGAGCTGAGATCAAAGGAGGGCTTCCTCCTCTCACAAAACACACAGGTTGGTGCTCTTTGCTCAATTCCCAGGCAAGAGCAGTAGCAGAACTGGCTTGTCTTGATGTTCTGCAGCAAAGCAGAGTTTAGAGGAGGTTTTTGGGTGGGGAGAGGCATGGAGGCATCCTGGAAATCCAGAAGTGCAGGTTAGACCCTGCAGCAACGTTAAGAGATCTTTGTTTGAAGGATGATGGAAGAAGATTGCTGCATGGATCACCCTGAAAGCTGAGGAGGACAGAGAGCTGCCTTCTTTCTCCTGCATGGCTGGGGGACTGGATGTGGACTGGATGAAGTCTACATCACTCCCATTTTCCCAGCTCCAGAGACATGTTATTAGCATACCTAGAGTTTCGCCAGAGGCATGAACATGCAAGCCGATGTGCCATGCCTTTCCAGCATATGTGCCCTGGCTCTATTCCCAGCTGGAAAGCTGGAAGGTTAAGCAGTCCTAAGATGAGACAGGAGCCTGAGACTGTTCAGCTGCACACCTGGGAACAGCTGGAAGCTGTTAAGTGTCACTCAAGTCCACAAACATAACGGCTGAGGCTTCCCACTGGGAGCAGCGGAACAACCGGAGCACAGGCTGCCTGCTGCCATCACTTGAGTGTGTGATCGCACCCTGTTCGTGGTTAAATCCTGGCAGAGCATGCCGTTGGGATGGCTTTTTTGAATCCCAAAGAGGAGTGATGATGGGATCCTAGTTTAGCAGAGTTCAGGGCAAACCTCTTTCCTAATTTCTTCTGGGGTTTGCATCCCACAGACATGCTTCCTCCAAGACACTCTTGGATGCTATTTCACTAAAAGGTAACGTGTGGCCGCCTGCAGTGTCAGACTTCCAAAGAGGAAAGATACAGGATGGAGAGCCTGTGGAAAGGGGTAGCGTTTTCCCCAGGGCTCATGCAAGCTGCCTCCCAGGAAACATTCAGCCCTGGAGACTGGCAGATACAACCAACCTGTCTGACAGTTATGTCCGAGCCACCCTGGTTTTTCCTGTCTGGTATGACTGGTTATCATTCCAGCTGGAGGGGAGTGATACTGGGAAAGCCACCCCATGGGACTGCAGGGCATTCAGCTGTTCCCCAGAGAGTGCAGAGCTTTGCAGGAGTGTGGATAAAATGCCTTTCCATGCCAAACATCTTCAAAAGCTGGGAATTTTAATATTTGGGAAATAATAGCCAACACAAGCCAATGCTTTAAGTGTAACCCACTGCTTCAACACTCATCCTGCCTTTGGAGACAACTTCAACAGGCCCTCCCCAGTTGAATTCATCATGCTAAAGGAAATGATGTTTATCTGTCCCAAACTCACATGCCTGGGACTGAGAGACCAACAGCAACACGAGTGTGATTCACAGCACATTCACATCGAGCCCTGCCTCACCCAAAGTGTTTTCTGTGCTGTTGGATCGGCCTGTGGAAGTGTTTAAAGGTCACGGTGCTAAATGCCATGGAGATGTTTTTGCTACTCCAGCTGTATCAGCCCCAGGATCGTGCCTGCATTGCTCCAGGCAAGGAGAGGAAGGCTACTGCATCCTGCCTCTGATGCCACCAGACACGTGATGACGTGCAGGAGGTCACACAGTCCCCATCCCAGCTCTCACGCAGCTCCAAGGTGACACATCTGTGTTCCAAGGGGAGGCAGAGTGTTGCCCATCACTGGCCCTGCATCACTTCCGTGCCAGGCTTCTCCTGACACGTCCTCTCAGCCCTGCCTGCCTGCCCTCCTGCAGATCAGGTCAATCCAGGCGAAGGTGCAAATCCAATCACACCTCTGAGTCAGCTCCCGAGCCACCACAGTCCCACCTCCTCACAGGTAACGCCACAGTTATTTGCCCTGCCCAGCTGATATTTCCTGGTGACATTTCCTCAGTTTCTGAGCTATTTTCTGAAATGCTTGAGCTATCTGGGTGTTTGCATAAATAGCAACCCCTTCCCTCCCCAGCCTCTCCTAAGGTTAGTCACCCTCCCTGCCCAACCTCAAGCCCACGTTTCCACCACACCTACAGAAAAACCCTTCTTTTGAGGTGCACATAACCAGAGTAAGTTCTCACATTTCAGAGTTACAACAGAGGCCCACTACAGCCACCTCCACAGAGAATCACAGACTGCCTGGTGCTGGAAGGGACCTTAAACATCATCCAGTTCCACCTTCAACTAGACCAGGTTGCTCCAAGCCCCATGCAATCTGGCCTTGGACACTTCCAGGGATGGGGCAGACACAGCTTCAAGTTACAAATACTTAAAACGGAAGTAAAAACACTGTCCTAACCCCAAACCTCTGGTCCATAGACAGGGTTTTCACTGAGCAAGACAGGCTGGTTCAAAGACACAATGGAAAAGTTTTCGAAAAAACAGAATCCTGGCTCCGCTCCTTCCTCCACTCATTTTTTCATTATCCTTCTACTTCCAGCATGACAAGACTGGTCAGGTACACAAAATCTTACACCTCTGCCCAGAAAGAACAAACCAGAAGAAACAAGACACAAGAAATCCAAAAGGTTGTTGCTACAGGTTCACAACAGGATAACAGCTGCTCTCCACATTCCAACTTCATTAGAGAAAACAAACTCTTCCTATAAGACCATATTTTCAACCATTTAGAAAACTGCTGTTGGCACAGAACTCTAACAAAGACTAAATTTCAACTCAACTGCTTCCATGACAAGTTGCACTGACACCAACCAGCCTGTGTTCTTCAAAGTACTGCCTGACAACACCTAGCCAAAAGAAACACAGTCCAGAGACTTCCACTTGCACCTGAAACAAGGTGAGGCCAAAGCATATTTCTGTGAAGAAACAAGTTCCTGTTGCAATTCAATAGGAGCCACCAGAAAAAACTACAGTAGAACAACTAGAAAAACTGTGTGTACTCACATTTGGAAGTGTGACTGCTATCAGCAGCTGTGAGAAGAGCAGTGAAGCAAGAGTCCTGTCACCTCTGGAGCCAGACTGTGCTTCCCAGGCCTCTCTGCTGAAAAACATGGCCCCTGAGTCTCCCACAAGGAGCAGGAAGCTCGCTGCAAGTGCAGCCTCTGCACCTGGGCTCAGCTGCCCAGCTCCTTGCAAAGCATTCCCCCCCTGAGCAGGTGACCCAAGGGGCAGCTTGTTTCCCTGACTTCCACAGCTACCTGGTGATGTGCAGCAGGTGGAAATGAGTTGAGCTAACGAGAAGAAGGCAAGTTACTGACATTTTACCCTCTGAGTCCTTTCTTAGAGGCTTCTGCCATTACTTCCCAAGTGTTTTAGGAAAATCACTAAATCACTGCTGCTTTCACAGACGTAGGAGTACCCTTTCATTTATGCCCTGCTGCTCTCTCCCCTCTCTGTAGCAAAGCTTTATGGCATGTGCCAATCCCTGATGTTTGAAAGCAGTTTATCATTAAATTTGTGCCCAAGGAGTCAAAAACCCCAAAATTAACAGGTTCTCCCTACATTCTGCTTACACACTTCCAGTGACCCATTTTACACAGCCCTGAAGGCCGAAGAGGCTCTGCAGCCAGACTTCTCCAAGTTGTTCATATTGCCACACAGAAGCAGCTCTGTGTTTGTTTTTCCCTGACCATGATAAAGAGAATGCACACTGCAAAAAGAGGTCATTTCTCACTGTTCCAGCTGCTTAGTGTCAGGTTACCCGGGACAGATACAACCAGAAACAGGGTTCAGAAAAGTGATTAAAATTATCAGTAGGCACTGAAAAAAGTTCAAACTGCCCTTACACCTAAAGAGAGCTGTAGCAGGTTCTTGCTAGGGAAAGCCCTCCCACAGGATTAGTCCCACTCGCAATCCCCCCCTCTCCATCAGGGGGCTGCCAAGGCCTGGCCTACATCTCCTTCATCCACAGTGCAATAAATACCCCAGATAAAAACAATGCCTTGGTTTAAAAGAAATCCCCTGACAGGCTGCACGTAGAGGCTTGTCCAGCCTCCAGTGCCCTGCAGGCTGCACTTGAAAACCTCTGTCCCAGATGATTTATGTGTCAGGGAGGTTCCTTTTCCCCAGGAGGGGCATGGAAATGCTATCACGAGGTTCAAAAAAGCCATCGCACTCAGGTACCTTTCCAAATGTGTTTGGAATAGTTTATTTTCAGGCCTTTAATGATAAAATCTTATACCCAGGGAATCTGACTTTCTTTCTCTGCCTGTGGTAAGGCATGGGAAATGGCTTCTCCTAAACCCCCATTCCCTGGAAATCATGCTCCAGCCTAGATCCTCCTCCCTGCATGTACAACCAGCACTGCCAGTCAGCTCTAAAAACGCTTGTGACAAGAGATAGCATGGACAGAGATTCTCCATCTCTCACTTTGTGATCTTTCCTTTTATCTGTCTGCTCAATACTTTCTGTTAAGACACAAGGTCTGGCCAATTGCTCCTGGCTCAATCTACTGCAGGTTATTTCCACTTCTGAAATGAAAATCAAGAGGCTGGCCAAGCCTCCAAACGCAGATTTGAATTTCAGACTTCTTGAAGTGCAGGAGCATTCTGACTTTATTTTCGTTTAGCCCACAGAAAGGCAGGACAACTTTGCTTGCTTGTTTCCAAAAACGTGTTGCTAAAGAGAAGAACTTGCTCAAGCAAACATTTCAAAAACCTGGGTGTTGATTAGGTATTTTATATCCAAAGTCTTCCCTTCGGATAACCCTAGGATGTACAAGACCTGAATTCTGGAGCTCGTAAATCCCTCCAGAAAGCAGAGGCAGATGGAGGTGCAAAGCAACTGGAAAAAATCGCTCTCTGCACATAGGTGGAAAAATGCTGCTCCCATCTGGCAATCCAAGTAGCCTCCCTAAATCCCCTCTGCTGGGAACTTGATCAGTCCTACCTGAGCAGTACTTTTCAAGGAATTCCATACTTGTACACATCCTGTTGAAGAAGCAATCCCTGCTCCAACATCAAACTGTACAACGGGACCCCAGAGCGGCTTGCTGGTGGAGGTGACAGGTGACCTGCCAGCTGGAATGAGGTGCTTCCAGGATCCCACAAGGGGGACTGGCAGCTGGAACACAGACTGGAGGTATTCCAGATTAAAGATTTATTGTGAATGTGTCAAAAGATCTGTGGCAAAAGCCAGCCTGTGTAGCTCCCTATCTCAACTTTTCCAGAAAAAGTGAATCCTGGTATCCCTGAGTGACACAACTACGGAAGGACTAATCCAGTCCTTTCACTGCTCTGCAGCCAAGGTGACAGCACAAGACTGAGCCTAACAAATGACCAGGCCCAACTTAGCAGGCAGATGTGAGGGGTTTTCCAAGCTGGTGGGAAAGCAGCTTTACTGAGCCAGGTAAATTTCCATGGCAGAGACACGCTTCTCCAAACACAGCCTCTTGAGGTTGGGTTTGAGGCAGGGACAAGAGGAAGGACACACAAGTGTGTGCTGATGTCAGCCACTTGAAAAAGGACTTTGATCTCCAGGGCTGGCGACCCAACACCTCCGAGGAGCAAGACATTTCACAAAGCATTTTATTCGCCTTTTATGTAACAAGGTACACAGGGCATCAGTTGAGGGATGACAGAGCACTGTCACCTGCTATTGCTTATTAAAAGCTAAGTTATTCCCTACTCCCAGCTCGAGAAATGATGCCAAAAGGTACAAAATGATCACAGAGCAGCAATATTAAGGGATGGCCAGTGCAGACTGGAATGCCTCACACCCTGCAATGTCTGAAAGATGGGCCAGGAAGGATCTAAAGGAAGAGTAACACAAAAGCTCTGACCCCACTGAAGCAGAAAATTATTTATGACCAGAGCTAGCAGGGCTTTAACCCTCTAAGGACACAAAGCTATACAGGAAGAGTGCAGCCCTGTGACTCCAGGTGGACCTTTTGTTCAGGGATGAACCCCACAGGCATGCCAAAGGTAAGGCTTCCATGGCAACTGCGGGCAAAACCCGCAAATAGAGTAGGAGAGTTAGTGAATTCTCCATCGCACAAAGTCTCTCTCCAACAAGTGTGGCAGTACCGAAAATTTCCAGATAAACACCATTAAAATGTACATCAATACAGCATAAACAGGACTTTAATAGTCAAGCCTGCAGCTGCTTCCCACCATCCCAAAATCCAAAAGCCGTCCCAATCTTTTCTATTGAGAATTACACACTAGTTACAGCTGCAACAGCTGTCCAGCACTCAGCTAACTGAAGAAAGCACTCAACACACTGTATGACTGTGCCTTCCTCACTGCTTGGCACAGTAAAGTGGACAGGTTTTTCCCACTGGAGCAGAAATCCACATTTTCACAGCACTAGGAGCCACACAGCATCCCTGCACACGGATCAGAGGAAAATACATCATCACCTGCTTGGTGTTAAAGAAAACACCCTGAGAACCAGTGTGAAATCAGACGCTGCAAGAGTGAATCCCCAGCTTGGGCTTGTAAGAATACTCCAACAGCTATTTCAATGGCAGTGGGAGGCTACGGAAGTAACCAATACAAGTGCACATCCTGACGACAGAACAAATCCAAATTCCTTCACAGGAGCGACACTGTATTTCTCAACTTATACACACAGCTCACACAGCATTTACAGCATTGAGTGTGGCTTTTCCCGTCTGCTCAGGCAGGATTACATGTAATGGAACAATAAAAGCTTAGGAAAGAACAATGCACCACACAGATAACCTGTGGATGCATTGTGCCAATATCTTTGGCAATGAGCTGGCACAGACACCACACCCAACTTCGGATCATCTGCGGCACAAACCCTCAGAGGACAGGCCTTGGCTTCTGTCACCTGCCAGGAGAAATCCAGGGATCACCTCTAGTCCTTTTGCTCCCTAAGAGAGTTAATCATTGAGCTCTGGATGCCAAAGGCTTCCTAAACCCCTGACTCAGCCACTGTACGTGACAAAACCGCTATTTGGACCGCAGACATGTTTTCCAAAGTTCCTTGGAGACTTGGGATAATAAATTGCACTCTGACCTTTGAAACTTTTGACCCACAGCCACACGAAATCCTTGAACAAGCCTATAGGCTCTTGCAAAGCCAACAGTCTGCAAGCCCTGCTTCCTCACGGGCCCTCACACATCCCACCTTTCCACAACAGCTCTGTCATTCCCTCGTTTGAGCTGATTTATCCTTAACAACCACGGCAAGGAGCTATTCCTGGCTTTGTTCTACCAATGAGAACAAAGGAAATGAGAGGTTCAGGAATACATAGAAGGTCAAGGAGAAAGTGTGTGACAGAGGAAGGAGTTGCCTTTGCCATTCTAGGCCCAAGACAAAATTTCCCTAGACCATAGGGCTACTCCTCTCCTTGACTTCACTGGGTGGGAATAAAGCCAGTGTAGAGTACACTGGAAATCCCATCACAAATGTTTCCTCCATTTAGATGCTTAACAGTTTTCACATCTCTGATGAAGAACCTACTTGCCACAGCCAAAAACCCCCCACCAGCACTCTTTGAAGGGGAAATTAAATGCTTCATTAATTCAAAAATGGTTGAGATTGCAAATCAGAACCAGAACGTACAGGTCTAGAGGCAAGATCACTAATAATTCATGAGCAAAATGCTATGTTTATGCAACACTAAGGATGAGATTTTAATTGCTTATTACTCTAATTGATTTCATTCAGTTGTTATGGCAACTTACTGCTTTCAGGAGATGTACTACACCAGCCACAGGCATACACCATGAAGCACAGCCATGTGACACCCCACAGCTGCAATATGTATTTTAAGATAAATAACACTCAATACATGCCAAGTATTCACTGATCCCCATTTTGCTGACCTTCAAAGCCCTGACAACCAAGTGGGATCACCATAATAACTCATTCACCTGTTAGTCCAAGCAAAGAAATGGCCTGAAACCTTTCAGTTCTACTCTCTCCTTGACTGTCTGGTGCTCAAAGTGCACTGACCAACAGGAACATCTGTCTTGCTCCATCAGAAAAAAAAAGTGGAACTGTTAAGACCAGGGTCTGAACACGCTGACTGATTTATTCTGAATGATTTATTACTGTGTGTCACTTGGCATATGTCATCAAGTCAAGTTTCCTGTTTAAAAGGCCATTACTACAACTATTGAATTATGGAATGACGAACCAGGAACAGAAGTGGTTCCACTACAGATCCCCTGTGGCCCAGTCCAGCCACAGGAGAGCAGTAGAATAACATCTCAAGATCCTCTCAGAAACCCATCTGAACCTTCGCCACTACACTTCCAACAGGTTCAGCAGCACAGGGAGTAACATCCCAGAAAATGGAAACAGCTAGGAGCTGTTCCAGGGGATAGCTTCTGCACAAAAACATGCCCTTTCAGCCCCCTCAACCCCCACCCAAAGCAGTCTTACTGACAGAGCAGTTATGAAAATAAGCACACATTTAAACTCCCGAGACCACAAGCCTTCCAAGTTCCACCACGTGGTACACACAGGCAAGCCCCAAACAGCTTTTAAAAGCTCTGCACACCTCTGCTATTAAACACAAGCCAGCCTCGAAAATCCCCATTCTTTGCAGGAAGCCAGGCAAACCTCCTCGAAGGGATCTGCAGCTACCTGACCTGGCAAAATCAAAGTAGAGCCTACATCATTCCAACCACAGAAGTGAACCCCACAACGTTCTTCCAAGCTGATTTATTTCCATGGGATGAACTTGAAAGGGACTGAATGGTACACCTCAAGCTTCATTAAGTCTCCCAAGCTGTGCAAACCCAGGACACAGCCCACAGCTCCCCACCTTCACCCGCACCCACCCACTCAGCACACGTTCCTGCTGACTCCCGAGCCAGGTGGGTGCTGCACTGAGGCAACTCAAGCCATTCTGAAGCAGAAGCTGAAGGTGTGTTTCATGTTCAAAGCACTGGCAGCAGACGGCAAGCAGCCACCACTCTGCAAGCTCGGAGCCAGGCCCTGGCAGGAGGAGCAGCTCCAGTCTGTAGTGGGCTCTCAGTGGTACCTGTGAGTTACCATTTGCATGCAGGACACGAGCTCAGGCGTGCCTTTCTTAAGTTCCTGCAGGTGTTCTGGACTGACAAGATGCAGACACAAACTGAGACCAGGTTTCACCAGCAATAACAGCAAGGACAATTCTTGCAGAACCCAGAGGAATCCACCTGAAATGACCCTCAACCCCTAGCAGGAGCGTTGGATGTGCAAATGTACCAAGCACAACCCTCAGAATAAGCACAGGATACCTTACAGCAGCCTCTAAAACAGGAGCAAAGCTGACTTGAGATTCTCATCCACTACTGTGCCGTCTCTCTCATTTTTCTTGCCACAACCCCTGGGAAAGCTGGAACCCAGCTGTGGGATCTCACACCCTGCACAGCACAAAAAAAGGAAGCCAAAAGCTTCAATGAACTGACTGCCACTCAGAGCAGGTAAAGAATACAGCACTTGGTTTATTTTTGTTCTCAACTGAAACAAGACTCAGTAGGTTCCTTACCCAAGGACTCCTGAAGTGAGCAGAGACTTGCAGCAAGAAGTCTTCAGAGGTACAGTATTTATATCATACAGAGTACACAATAAATTACTATCTACATGCCACAGACCTACAAAAAGTTACATACAATGTAAAAAAATACAGTATTTTCTGCTCTTTTTTTGTTTTAAATTTTTTTCTGTACATTTTTTTAAATTTACATTTTCATATACATTTTTTGTAAACTTTTGTGTGTTTTTAGAAAACTGAAATCACAGAACAGTTATGGACTTACAGCATCACTCTTACCTTTCTAAAGCAACGCTTGCACCTACAAAACAGCTTTTAGCTTGTTTGCTCCTTCATTTCTACTTTGGCACCACCACACCTCACACCATTACTCTGAGCTAGTTTAGTCTGCTTTAGCCATGTCCTCACCAGGGAAAAACACAATTAGACTGGAATTTGTGCTTTGATAACAAAGATCAGAAGAAAAACCATTACATTAACTACTTCACCATCACATTTACCTGATATTTTACTGCATAATTTCAACTTCTCCTGCACTAACTGTTTTACATCAGCATGCAAACAAGTCTGATTATGACTCAATCAATAACATGAATATACTGAAAAACAACTACAAGGGTTAAATATTCAAAGGAATGTAGACTTAGCAAGGTTTACCATGTTAAGAAGTCTAAGCTAATAGCATGGACTGACATGTTAAGATTTGAAACACATTGAAGTATACAATGTGAATTTCAGTGTAAAAACATCTGTACTAAAGAAAACATGAAATTACTCCTGGGCACACAATTTCTACTATCTCATAGTGAAAACTATATTGACTAGAAACCTCCTGCTTACCACATACTCCTGGTGTGAAATAGGAATCCCTGAAGTTTATAAAAGCCAAGCTTGAAAAATTGCTACTTGGAGTACACAACTCAAGACCCTGCTGAAAAGGAAAAGCAGTTTCAGTATTCGGCCCCTTGGAGAGTACATCACTCCAGCCTGGCACTATGTACACACACTGTTCCACAAAACCTACTCAGCCACTTGGATCTAATCCCAAAATAATAAGGAGTGGAGGTGCTCTCAAGAGGCACTGCAGGCCAGTCTCCTGCTCAAAGCAGGGCCAACACTGGATTCAAGCCAAGCTTGGGAATTCTGTCATGTTGAATCCTGAGAACATCCCAGAACAACTGCACAGCTCCTCTTGGCCTCTCCCTTGCTTGACTGTCCCCATGAAGCAAATTTCTTCCATTAACCAAGAACTTCCCATTTAAGTCTCAGGAAAGCTTCTCACTCTTGCTCCATGCTCCTCAGGCAAGGTCCTGAAATCAGCTCAGGTTTTGCTGAGGGTTTTGGACCACCAGGTACAGGACTACATTCATGGCTGTTGATAACAGAACTATACAAAAGCTTTTTTTTTTTTGCTCATCTGGGGACCTGAAAGAATGTTTTTTTTAATTCCTTAAAATTACAACAACAAAATAACCAAGGCAGGCATTCAAAGCATTGATATACCACAGCAAGTTTTGCCTTAATACAGTTTACAGGTTACCACCTCATTTATTATTGCCAAAAGACTCTATGATGCATTCAAAACCTCAACCTAATACAATCCAGACTCAGTGCTAAGATCGACAGCTGAGAGTTTGCCACTTGGGTTTAGGGTTGAGTTCAAAGAAGAAGGTGCCTTCCAGATCACTCGGAGGAGAACTGCTAAGGCTTTCTTCCCCGCTGCTCATGTCTTCACAGGAGTCTTCACTAGAAGGAACAGTGGGAAAGGTAATTTTAACAAAGCACAAGCCCTTCAAAGTGGCAAAGTACTCCTCAAACCTGAGCTCTCTTGCACACTTTTCTGTTCCTAATAGCAACATCCCACATCTAAACACTCCTCAGCTTAAAGCTCCTTAAGGCTAAAATCCCAACAAGGCACAATTTTCCTGACGCCAACAACATCCTACCAATCAAGAAACCAGGGATCCAGACACCAAACATGAATTCCTTCAGGAGACTGAAAACCTTTGCAAGCCTTCATGCCTTAAAAACAACAGTTGCCTCCCCACACCCTGCCAAAGACTTTTGAACACCACAATGACAGTCCCCCCTCTTCTTTCCATTACTGAAGACATATTCCAAACCTATCAATATTCTCACAGCTAGCACTTTTTTTTCCCCCTGAGTAGCAGTGATTAAGCCTAGTTATATGAAGCTGCCATGACCACTGGAGGAAAAGGAGAATTCCCAACAAATTAAGCAGCTAAGTGTTACCAACCTCTCGCTTCCATTGAAACATCCACCCTCCGGGATCGTTGGCAACTCCGGAACACTGTAGTAACTGTTTTGTAGGTTTTGGGCTGTACGCCTTGAAACAATCCAAACAAGTTTTTTGTGATCAGGCTTGCAGCATTCGGGAGAAGAATAATCTGCCAGGCATTTAGAGACCAGTTCCCTCCAGTAAAGTAGGTCGCTATCACTTATCTGAAAAGAAAAAAAAACCTCAGAAGTCATTTAGTCTGTTACGCAAAGGCTTTAAAGACAACTCCTGCCTCCATTCTACCTTCTTGGAAAAGACCTGGAAAAAACATCATTCAAGACAGAAGTGAGTCATAACTCTGATATCTTTGTCAAAGTTGCTTTTGAAGGTGAACTACCAACTCCTACACACCTCCCAGACAAGTCCCTGTTCAAGGTGGAGTTAGGTTGACAGTTTGCCTGTCCTTGTTAACATTTTCATTTTCACTCCCACAGGAGAAATGAAACAAAGGTTATTTCATATCAATTTTTTTTTCCATTTTCAAATTGAAGTAAAATTTTTTAAACTACTTTAAAATGGAAGAAAAACAGTTTAAACCCCCATTTAAAAATAGAATTATACTGTACTTCAAGGAACTACTTCCATCCCTTAAGAAACTGGAGTTGTTCAATCTGACTGTAAGAGTGAACAGCTTCTTCTAGGCCATCAGCTGAGGCAGCACACAGGTAGAGGCTATGAATCCTATTTTAGTTCACAGGATATCCTAAGCTGGAAGGGACCCACAACTATCATGGAGCTTAACTCCTGGCCCTGCACAGGACAATCCCAACAATCTCACCCTGTGCCTCAGGGCATTGTCCAAAAGCTCCTTGAGCTGTGTCAGGCTCGGTACTGTGATCATTCCCTGGAGAGCCTGTTTAGTGCCTGACCGCCATCTGGGGGAAGAACCTTTTCCTGATATCCAGCCTAACCCTCCCCAACACAGATCCAGCCATTCCCTCAGGTGCAATTATCCAGGCAAAAGGAATAACGAGCCCAGCAGTCACAGAACAGACTGGAAGTTTCTCCAGAACATACAGCTAGAGCTGTACAAGTTCAATCAGATGGCTGTTAAAGCATGCATTGTATACGCGCTGGGTCAGCAGTTCTTCTGATTTTATACATTTAAGCTTGTTTTTTAATTGCTTCTTTCAGCTGATGCCAAACAGAACCTATAAGGACACATTTAGGGACCCATTCAAGGGGTCCCCTAAGTCTAACATCACCCATCATTAACAGCATCAGTCCAAACAACTGGAAAAACAATCCACTGAAAATACCTTTGAATGCTTTTGAACACGCAGCAGGATCTCCAATAGCTCAACAGATTTCAATGTCTGAACTTCCAGAGTGAGAAGGCACAAGGCCAGGACAGACGGCTAAAAGGGCAAGAAAACAGCACTCAGTATTACAGGAATCACAAACCTACTCAGAAGTTACAATCAACTGCTTCTACTCACTTTTGCTTTAGAGAAGACTAGACGGCAGTTGCAAGCTTTTAGCTGTGCTTCCAACTTGTCCAGATTCAATATTTCTTTCCTGTGAGACACCCAAGAGAAGAAGGGTCTGGATCAACAAGCATTCCCTCATCAGGAAGCAAAAACTGAGGAGCTGCCTCCTCTACAGCCAAGGCTGCAATCATATAAGAGGGAATTAAAAAGGGCTCAGCAAACACCACCAACTCACCTTTCTGAGGTATGACAGAGTACAATAGTATGGTATAAGTGCAAGAAGGTTAAGGCAGTAGTAGCTTTAAATTCAAAGTGCAACTTTTCTGAAATTATCTTTTCCATCCGTTTCAGGTCGGACACAGTGCATTTACATTGGCTGATCCGGATGATCTCATGAGCAGATGGGATATTGCATTCCTCCTCCACAACGCGGGCAGCCAGCTGGATGCAGCAAACTCCAATGCAAGACAAATGCTTCGGTTTCACCTAAAAACAAGAGCAAGCACCATGAATACTTCCCCCCTGCCATCAAAACCGTGCTTAAACAGCAACTGTGCTGGGAATATCCACAGTTCAACAGCCAAAGACTTGCTGATCTCCACTAAACCTGGGGTCAGCCAGCTCCTACACCTCCCTCAGCCATAACCAGCTCCATCACTTCAGCTGGAGCAAACCCCAGCTGGCAGAGCCCACAAACCAGCACCCATCTGCAGGGGGTGAGGAAGTGAAGTTCGACAGCTGAGCAGCCTCTCCTCACGTAGCTTCCCATCACAGCACAAATAAATCGCGGTGGGAACTGCAATTCCCCACTCCTCCATGCGGCAGTGCTCACCCACCCTCACCGCCCACACAAATCCAGTCTGAGCCTGTTCCAGGCAGCCCCATCCCTCCACAGCTTGCTCCTGCCCCTGCTCTTCTCCCCTAGCTACCACCGTCACATTTTGTGCCACTTCAAGGACAGTCAGACCAGAGAACTGATGCAACTTCGTTTTTTCTGCTGAGCTAATAACGAGGAACTGGTTTAGGTCCAAGCTTCCTGCCCCAAAGCAGCACAAACACGAAAAAAACAACCAGGAAACGATCACTTGGTATCAGCCCCAAGGCTAAGCTAAGCTTTAGCGCAGTACCCAAAGATAGTCTGTAACACTAACTGGTTTGTTTCTCTTAATTCCTCCTTTCTAAGACAACTACATGGTGACGGTTACAGATTTATTACAGGAAATAAATCAAGCTGCTACTTGTCTTTAGAGGTAAAAGAAACTGCACTCAAAGCCAGGTTCACAAATGAGACCTCAGAGCTGTTGCTGAATGCACAGAATGAATCAACAGCCACACTTCATACTTTGTACCTTCATAAGAGCCAAGAATCTGTCCAGAATGTTGACAGCCAAAACAAACGTTTCAGTTGCAAATCCAAAGAAGTTGGTCAGACTCCAAAGATCTTCCACCTTGGCATTCCTTTGTCTTGGACAGAGTGTGTTTTCATTCTATGGCAAGAGAGGCTAAGTCAGAATTATTCTGTGGCAGCAGCAATCACTGTGACTCACTCCTTAAATAATCTTTTATTTAAATCAAGAAGAAGCAATCTTTCCCCTTAATACTTTATTTCAGTTAACTTAAAAAAATAATAAATTTTGACACTTAGGACTCAAATCACACCCAAGGTTCAGAGATTACAGCCAGGTCCTGAGTCTTACTGGTGCAATACCCAGCACAACCACACATTTCCTACTCTTCACTTGCTTATTTTAAGACACATTTAAAACTTAATTAAGTTACCAAATGCAGGCATACACAGTGACTCCCGACCTTAGAAATGACCACACAGCTCTCTGCCTTGCATGTCAATATTTAAGCAACAACAGCTCTGCCTTCAAAACAAACAAGCAGACTCATCTCAGGGTTGTGTTTTGGTTTTTTTTGTTAAACATTAAGGCCCTTCCCAACGAACTCACAGGCACCCAAAAGAACATAAAAAGCCTGCCCTGAACTCAGTGAGGAACTTTGGTCGTTAACGTGGAGATGTTTATGGTCAATTTACATTTTACTGCTCAGCACTGAGTGTTTCTGGGTCCATTTCCCCAGACCTCGCCAATGAAAAACTGGTGGTTTCCCTATTTGTCAAGTCCCTGCTTGACATTTCACCTCCCCATCAGCGGCAGGAAGCCACCCGGACGGAAACAATACAGAACCTCTTGGTTCTGTGCTCACTCTAAATTTAAACAATACTAAACGCCTGAATATTTTGCCTGCCCTGTGGGTGGCGGCGCTTGGATAACGTAACGTTAATACCGACAGAAGAAGCTAGAATTGAAACAAAAGGCAAGCGGCGCATACAGATAAAAGAATTAACATTTCGCAGCTTGTTTTTTCGCAGATGAAAGAATTAACTTTTCCAGCTATCAGCTGGAATTTTCTTTCTGCCCTGAGGAGTCCCCCGCAGCCCTCACCCACCTCGGCGGCGCCCTCGATGAGGCTGAGCCCCTTCTCGCGGGGCTGGAACCGCCCCTCCAGCTCCAGATGGAGGTTCAGCTGCTTGAAAAGCCACAGCGCCTCGCTGCTCATCTTCCCTTTCCTCCGCCTCCTTCCCCTCCGCAGCAGGGAAACAAAGGGCCCCCGCAAACCGGGGGCGAGGGGACACCGGGCCCCCCCCGCGGCCCTCAGCGCTCGGGGAGGGGGAGGCGAGCCCGGCTCCCGTCACCGCGCGGACGGGGGTGGGCTCGGCCGCTGACCCCGCATCCAGGCAGGGCGGCCTGGACCCCCGCGGGGAGTCGCGGGGAGTCACGGCACCGTCACAGCACCATCCCCGGCCGCTCTCGCCTCCGCCCCGGCCCCGCTTCAAGATGGCGTCCGCACGTCCCCGCCCACGGCTTTTGTTGTCCCGCGCGGAGCGATCCCCGCCGGTGAGGCGGCGCGCAGAAGTCAAATAGTCCGCCCCCAGCCGCGCCNCCCAAGATCCGAACAGGGCGCGGCCGGCCCGCGGCGCCCCGGCTCAGCGGGGAGCGGGGCGGCGCCGCGCTGCTGCGGCGGGACGAAGAGGGCGCGCGGAGGGACAAAGTGAGGGACGCATCACGCCTTTAAAGGGACACCAGCGGCGCCTCACCCGTTTTGAAAAGACCGCCCAAACCCTCCCGCGCCCGGATTGGCCCGCGCTTCCCGGACGCTGATTGGCCGGCGGCGTCCCTAGCCCCTCCCCCTCCCCGCCTCGCGGGGGGCGTATTGTTTACTTGAGGCGATTGGCCGCCGACCGAGGCCGAGTCTGTCCTGATTGGCCAGACGAGTTCTGCCTCCGCCCCGCCCACTGCTCCGGGCCCTGGCAACCGCGACGAGCCAGCGCGCGCGCGCCCTGAGGCGATGGGTGTCGGTGGATACCCCCAGTCCAATAGCGACCGATGAACGCTATAGATGAACGCTGACCTGACTGGAGCAGCCTGAGGATGCTCACCTCCCGCGGGTCAAATTCTGTGTATCTGTGGGACCCTCCTCATGCTGTTCCTTGAGGGTTCCGAACACCCGCCTGGATTTAAAACCCCTCCGTGTCCTGCTTCAGACCGAGAGATTCATGTACGGCCTGATGTTGCGGTGTTTTCGGGATGTGCGCTTCCAAACTTCCCTTCCCATGGCGTGAATCCAAGGCCCGGTGTGTCAGGAAGGCGGTGGTGGCTTAAGTCAGAGGCTGCCAGCCAAGGGCTCCTCAGCTTAACGGAGTCCTCAGGACCAGATAAAACAAAATAAATCATCGTCTGGAGGCTCTGTGGGGCTGTTCCAATGTGCTTTGACAAACACAAAGGGACAAATGTCCCAGGACAAATCCAAACTGCAGCAAATCGAGTGTGTGTACACACTGGAGACAAAAGTCTGTGGAGGCGACTCGGGCAGATTAGTGCTGGGTTTGATCTGGTGAGGTTCCGCAGCTCCAACAAACAGAAAATGTTTATGAAATGCTGCAGGCTGGAAAAGCAAATCCGCCTTCTCCACAGAGCCGTCAGCAAGGCTGCTCTGCCAAGCTCTATTTCGAGGCACAGTCCCTGCCTGCGATGCCAGCGATGACGGCCAACACTTTCCTCGGGTTTATTTTGATGCCAAGGGCTCTGAGATCCTGTAAACACACATGACTTTTCCTCAGGATATTCCTGATGTGGGCCAGCGTTCCTGTAGGTACCATCAGATATACCTGAGCATCCCTCCCATCACACGGTGAACAACCTGGCACACTGACTGATTTTTGGGGAGGATAACAGCTGTATGAGACTGTAAGGTGGGAGCTGTGGATCTGCTCCAGTTTGAACGATTGCTGTGAATGGAACCAACTTCAAATCAGCTCCATGCAGTGACATCATTCAGGTAATGTTTACTGGATGAGTCTCTCAGCTCCACTCTCTGGTGCTCAAATCCCCTAAGCGGTTGCTCCCTTCTTTTCTTCCCCACATTCCAAAGTGTATCTTGCCTTCACAGGGATGAAGTACGGATGTTCTTCCTCCTCCAACTGCTGTAGGAAAGCACATAGTGGAACATATGTTCCAGTTTATCTAAAAGAACAAAAAAAAAGGTTCATTTTGTAAGCACAGAGTATGACAGCTCCAAAAATATCAATTCAGATACCTGCTTGAACACATAAATTCCTTTCTCTTTACTAATTTCAACCTAATAGAACACTCTGAAAAATTATCCTTCATATCTCATGTAGCCTGAGGGGGGAAATCTCTTATCAGAGCGTGGCTCATTTCCCAAGTTAGGAGAGAGGGATCCCTGCCCCATCTTTGTTCCTCAGTAATTAACTCACTTGTTGTAAACAGCTCAGTAGGATCAAGAAAAAACCCACCAAATCCCAAGGATCCTTAATAGAAGTGATGGACTGCAGCTTTGGGATTAAAAACAGGGAAAATTAGTCTGCTCCCCATGCTGTCCTGACCTGGCAGAACAATGGAGTTTTGTGGGCAAAGGAGGAGTCATGGTGAGGTCAGGGAACAAAATCTGTTGTTGTTTTCTATTTTTTCCCTTATGCGAGGAATAATTTTCTTTCAATGTGGCATTTATTTGGGATGTGTGAATGGGGGGGGGGAGGGAGAACGACAAGTGTTTCCAGCATTCTGAGGAAACACAATTTATCTCTTCTGTAACATGCTGTGCTTTACAGAGCAGCAATTCCTTCCTGACATTCTTTGGGAACCCAAAGATGCACGTCCTATTAAACAGGGATTATTTTAACCAGCCTTGCTAAACTACCTTCCAATATGGCCTGGCAAAACTTGCCCAGGCATGCCTGCAGAGCAGTTCCTCAGGAATGGCTCCGGACGGCTAATAGCTGTGTATTGACTGGGAGGGCATGATACCAGAGGTGTTGATTGGGCCTCGTGGCATGTGGATTTCCACACCGAAATAGGATTACAAACCTTTGTGATTAAGGGGCACAGACTAATTAACCCTCTAGACACAAGCTGTCTGCCCACTCTGGACACCCACGGAAGAAAAAGGGGTCACTTGGAACAACAGCTCCCTGGAACCACTTAACCAAAGAGCTCCACACGATTTACAGCCACTAATTAATCCAAATGCTCCACTGCTGGCCTATTACTCCAGTATGGAGGAGAGCAGCAGTGCTGACAACTGGAGGGCAGAAGTCACGGAGCTGCATTTTTATACAAAATACACATAATAAAAAAGGCACTGTATGTACACACACTGAGAAACAATTTACAGATTCTGTTGCTTTAAGAGTAACTGGATCAGTGCCTTGGGGATAAAAGCTATCAAAACCTTTGCATGGGCTTCCCCTCACCAGGCCCTTTGGGAGGGAGCAAGTGTAGGAGATGAAATGATTCATAAATCTGTCGGAGTTTAAACCTTGTTCCCCAGACAGCAGCCCCTGAAGGAAAGTGGCATTTGATCCTCCAGTAGCCATGGGAGCAATGTCCCCACCGGTACAGCTCCTGTCTGCCCAGAGGAGTGTAATTCCACACCTCTCACCTGGTGCTCCTGGAAGTCAAGCATTCATGAATAAATTAATTGATTCAGATTTATCACTTGCTGCCTATGAAACCAAAGGAGAGCAAGGCATTCCGATAAGGGATGATTTAAAAAGGAGGCTGGTGCAGGGGAAGATTCACTGGACAAATCTAGAGAGACGTGGTGACAGTTGTGTCTCGCAGACACCACACCCGAGTTCCAAACAGCTGCTGGAATAAGGAAGGGAGGGGGCAGAAAAAAGAAACCCAGTGTGTTCACCCAGGAAACTTAGAGCAGAAAGTATTTTGAGCTGACAAGACCCAAACGCAAATCAACAGAAACTTAGTAAGTTTAGGACAGAATCTATGTTTTAATTTAAATAAATCTACCGTGTACTGATACCACATACTTCCCTTACTGAAAATAAAAGCTGCCTTATTTATATAAGAATCCCTATGCCAGCACAGCTGCACCACAGTCCTGGGACAAGACTCCTAAGATGAGTTTACTGAAAGAGGTAAGTCCAAAAATCTACTGGGAAACAGATCTTTCCTAGAAAATGTTCTTATTCCCAGTAGCTGGCATAAAACTTGTAAAACACAGCTAAAAATTAAATTGTGTGTGGTGCTAAAACCCCGATTCTTGAAGGAAATTCCAAGTCTTCACTGAGAATTTTCACTGACATGAAAGGATTCTGTTCCAGAAATAACACCAGAGACAGGCTCCTGCCTATTATTTCACAGCTCTGAGCGAGCCCATGTACAGCATGCTGGGAACCACAGAATTCCAGGATCCCTGGTAGTGACAGAGCAGGAGGAAAAGGCTGCAGAGTGAGCTGGCTCAGTGCTGAACCTGATGCTCTGCCTGTGTTGTCATGGAGGCCTCTCTCCACACACAGAGCTGGAAAGCGCTCAGGAGCAAACAGCAAGTGTCCAGTGCAGCCTGTTTTTCTTAATATCATCAAATATCTCTTTGGAGGGTTTGAAAATGTCTGTGGCATGAGAAGAGGAAGGAGGAGCCTTACCTCCAATGCAAGCCCTCACATAAGGACAGCACGAAGGAAGGCACTCCTGGTGACTTCACGAGGGCCACAGTAAGAATATCTGCAGTTTTTGTTGCTCATGGGTTGTAGTTGCCCCACCTTGTTAAAACTTCACTCTCTGGTCACTGAGAAAAAGGAAGGAAACAGGAAAGACTCCAAATCTGTGACACATTTCAGAACTTGCCCAGTGACTACAATTATTATTCCTGATTTCTGTGGGGGGTGGATTCAGGTATCCTTTGTCTTAACCCTCACTGGTTCCCACTCCAGCTACTGTCAGAAATCTATGCTGCATCTTCCAGTCTATTAAAATATAACTTCCTGCCCTTTTTAGCTAATCCTTGCAGATGCACGTCCCCACTTTCTGCAGGCAGACATTGCAGGCAGTATTTGAACAGCAGCTGGAGGTGCAGCCCCAGTTCTGCTCCCATTGCCACTGCTGTGTAGCACAGGGAATCTTTCAGGAGCCAAGAGAATGACATCAAATGGCAATAATTTGCCTTCAGTGCAAGTTAAATTGTCTGAAAGGCAGCTGTGTGTTTCAATAGCCTTGTGCTTGTCGAAGCATGACCACAGAACCAGCAGTTTGCTCAGAGGCCTCCTTTAATAACCATTTGTTACTGGAAGGTGCATTTAATTCACTGTATATTTTTGTCACTTATTTTAAGTGGGTTCTTTTATTTAATTGACAGGATAATTCCAGGCAGTGTTGTACTTAAGGCTTTGGAAAGTTGGTTGTTTTTTTTTTAGAAAGGTAGTTGTGCATAATTTCAGGAGGCGTTTTCAAAATCACAGGGATTCTGCATAAATGGAATTTAAATTAGTCATTAAAAGTTAAACCAAGAAAAAGGAAAAAATAGAAAAAAAAAGAAAAGCAGTCACCTTCCTGCCTGTAGAGCTAGGCAACTGCTGAGTAAAATGATTTGCTAGGAAGCATTTAGTTACAAGGGAATTGATTTTGTAAATTTATTTTATGATTTACACTTATTTTCCAATTTAACATTCCATTTTCCATAAGAGAAGAGAAGTCCCTTAATTATCTAACAAAATTCTCCTTTCTCTCTTTTCACTAGATGTCTTAAATTCTTTTTGCTTTGTCTTGTATGTCTTTTGCTAAACTTGAGCTCTTGGGACAATGTCTTATATACTTTGCATAGGGATAATCACTAATTATAAGTAAGAGCTCACGTCTACCTGTATATTTTTCTCTTTAGCAGACAATACAAACACAGACTATTACAGATGGAAGGTTTTTTCCAACTGGTAATGTGAAAAAATTCAGTCTAGTGGATCGGTTATTCCTGCTGAAATAACTAAGTTGGAATTCTGGAAGTCTTGTGGAGTCTGCTGATCTTATCCCTGTGCCAGTAAGGAATATTCCATTTTCCCCTTTGCTTTCCAAATGACTACCTTTAGTCATTTCACGTCCATTGGTGCATTATGTCCTGCTCTTATTTCCCGGTAATTT
Source organism: Grantiella picta (assembly GCA_013397955.1). Classification (NCBI taxonomy): domain Eukaryota; kingdom Metazoa; phylum Chordata; class Aves; order Passeriformes; family Meliphagidae; genus Grantiella; species Grantiella picta. The sequence goes on from VZRM01006632.1 coordinate 176,775, forward strand.
ATACTTCTGTTCCACAAGACAAATTGCCCTGTGCCAGTGTTAACAGAGAGGCACAAATTTCCCTGCCCGCCACCACAGATGTTTCCCAAGGAACAGCTGCAAGAACATTTCCAGCATAGTTCTATCTTAAGATAGATCCAGGCACGTTTCACTCACATACTCTTGCTACTCGCCAGAAGAAATAATTCAGATAGACTTTCTCTGATCAGCAAACATGATCCTGATCCACAAGAAAAAGTGCAAATTATCAATTGGAAAAGGCACATCTACAACCATCACAGCAACACTATACATTTTGCAAGGTTATAAACTCCTACAGTGCTGATATCAACTCCCCAGGGCACAAAATATCAAATTATAAATACTGATGTCTACAGTAAAGCATAGCCACAGTCAGGTAATTAACATGAGCTAACTAATAAATACAGAGAAAAGAAAGGAATTCTGATGTTTTGGAAGAGCAAAATGGAAGAAAACCTGTATTCAATGACACCACTCTGCCAATACTAAAAGGGTAAAATTAGGAATGCTGCTAAGGAGGAGGCACATTTGTATCTGTTGTTGGTGTTCTTGCATGTTGTGACATGCATTTCCAACCAGTAATCTATTTTCTAGGAAGAATGATGGATTTACTGGTGGGATTCCTAGGGTGAGGGACACAGTCTGAAGATATTACTGTCACCAAGTTAAATGAAATAGAGCTGGAACAGAACATGCTCCAAATAGCAAAGCAAACGGCAGAAAATAGAAGTTCTGGTTGAGAAAATTACATTGTGGAGCTGTTTATTTAGTAAAACTACATCAGGCAAAAAGGTTAACTTAGTGTCTGCAGTTCTCCTCTCTGAATTAATCACTAAGGTGAAAGAGGTGCTTCATTTGCTAAATGTGAGCACGTATTTCACTGTTCTGGATGAAAGCAGAACTGTGTCCTAGTGTTTTGAGAAGCTCCATGCTGGGAACAGATAGGAAGAGAATCTTGTGCAGCTCAAATAGAAGGGTTTGTTTTCCTAGTAAATAATTTAAATTCCTGCTGGTAGGAAGAGCAGGGTGGGAACAGCTACACAAAGTCCTGAGAGGTCATGGAGATGTTCCACTCGAGCTGACACTCCTGTGATTCCACTGATGGTGGTTTCTAAGGTCAACAGCCTTCTTTAACAGCTGCAGTGGAAAGCTACATTTAAGCTAAAGAAATGAAGGAGCCTGCATCTAGTTTCCTTTTTTCCTTTGCCACATTCTTCAGGAATACTGCATTTTTTTTTCAAAGGGCAGCTAATTATTGCCTGTAGGAACAAGCACAGCTGCTGTACTCATAAGGTGGAGCAGCCTAATAATTTGTATATACTGATTTCCTCACTACTTACTTGGAAAATCATCATTCCGTTGCTTGATTCATTGCACAAAAAAGGGTAAGGTGTTTCAAAAACAACTAGTGATTTTGGATAGTTCCGTTTTCACAGAGATGAGACAGTTCAGTGCTCAAACCCATTTCATTCCTCTGGGACAGCTCCTTTGTGCTGATGACTCTTCTTTGACAAGCACTTACTCCCTGGAAGCTGGCAAAGCCTTGTCAGGTAATTTCACCATAACCCGTGTTTTTAGGATTCTCCTTGTTTCCTTCTGCAGCTTTGCCCAACATCCCACATTTGCAAACTGTGCGTCTCACAAAGAAAACAGAGTTTAACTTTCTTTCCAGAAAACAGAGTTTAACTTTCTTATCAGCTTCTGGAAAATTGAGAAATCCTGAGAGTCTTTTTCCCCTTTTTTTTTTGAAGGTTTTGTTTTTTAAACTAACATCAATCTTGTTTTCTCTGGGCTGATCAAAGCCTGCTTGCTACTTCAAGGATCACAGGTTAGCAATAAATATAGATAAGTTATGTAATGGTTGGAGTCAAAGCACAAGCACAGTGATAACTGTAGGGATAACTGGACTTGCTCTGTCACAGAGTGCACTTGACCAGCTGAACCCAAACAGTAGTTATTTTTATAAGCTTGCATGTTTCCAGCCCCTTGGGATATTCAAATGCTCTACAAACTATTTTAATGTAGCCTCACAACCTGCCTGACACGAAGGTGAATTCACCCTTGCTCTGAAGCTGCTGTCTGCACGTGGATTTGAGCTCTCCAAGCTTTGCATGCCTGTGCTGAACTTTGAGTGCACTTATGCTGGGTGGGTATGAAAATAACAATTAACCTTTGCATCCGTGGGTTCAACTGACTGGGCAAAAGTCACGCAGGGAGCAGCACTTGGGTCTTCAAAGCACCACACAAAGCCAAAACCACGAGACCATCTGTTTTTTAACTCTGAAGAGTTTTTAAACAACACAGATAGAAATATATGCTGTAAGGATACCTGAAATCATAGAACCGTTTGGATTGGAGGGGACCTTAAAGATCATTCCAGTTCTACCCCGTGCCACAGGCAGGGACACCTTCCACTATCCCAGGCTGCTCCAAGCCCTGTCCAACCTGGCCTTGGACACTGCCAGGGATGGGGCAGCCACAGCTTCTCTGGGCAACCTGTGCCAGGGTCTCACCACCCTCACAGAGAAGATTTTCTCTCTAATATCCCATCTAACCCTGCCCTTTCTTGTCAGCGTGAAGCCATATTGCCTCTTTCCATCTCTCCCTGCAAAACAGGCCCAGACACATGGAGCTCTCGTTGGCTGCCTCCATCTCCTTCCCAGCAGTGCCTCTAAATCCCTTGGTTACGGTCACTGCCACAAAGTACCAGTGGGATTTTGGAAAACTGCCACAGCTTTGCAGACTTCTTAAACAGTGACTCTTAGGCAATGAGCCTCAGAAGAATTAGAATGCAATTGTGAAAGCGAGATAAAATGCCAGCAGGACTTGCCCTTCTCTGCACCTTCTCAGTTCTAAAAGTCATATTCTGTTTCAAGATAAAAATTAATGAATATGGAAGGGAGCAACACACGGCAGGGTTGGATTTGAAGAACAGTTCACCCTGTGCATAGGGGAGTTGCTGCAGCAAAAATAGCCTTTCATTTCACTCTTATACATTACTAGGGAAAGGGTTAAAAAAAGCTTGTGATAGATGAATTTTTAGCAAACTGATTCAGGGTTAATTTGCTGGAAAATGAATAGAAAAAAATAAATCTGCGTTTTCTCTATGATTTATGTCACTGTGCTTATTATCTCCGGAGGAAATCCTCCTTTGTGTGCTGCCTGAACAGCCAATAACTACAGCTACTGGAAGGAGTTTAAAGGAAACAATTTGCCTTTGCTCTGAACTTCTTGCTTTTATCTCTTCATTTCAACCTCTGGTGGTGCGGCAAGATTCTGACACTCATCACTGTGCCAGGATTTGCATGCCAAGTATTTATTCTTTTCCTGGTCTTTGCCCTACAGTACTGTAACACAACCCCAAATTAAAGAGTCTCAGGTTACAAAAGAATTTAATCGCTCAAAAGCTTGTCCAGTTCTCAAGGAATAAACTGAGGAATGAACTGAGACAACAGCTCAGCTTCCATGGCACTTCAGGCATCTTGTGCTGTCAGTGGGATATGCCAGACACGGCCTGGAAACGATAAGGAAAAGGACAGTGCTGCAGGCCTTTGCGCCGGGGAAAGGCCTAAGGAAGTAAATATTGTCCAGGGCAAATCCCTGTTTACATTTTGCGAGGCAGTAAATAAGGGATCACCAGGGATAACACAGGGAGCTCTGTTCCAGCACACACAGGCTAAGAGACACGAGATGCACACACAACAGGCGAGAACATGACGCTTTTGCCGAGGATCGGCACGACAAGGGGGTAATTTACAATTAAACTACAAAAAACCCATCTTTTCTTATCCCTTCGCGAGCGTTCCAAACGCAACTTTACCGACCGTCCCCCTCAGCCCGCCCGACCCCCCAGCGCCCTCACGGAGCTGCGCGCGCGCACAGCGTCACAACCCACGATCAGACACTGACGTGCGATTCTTCCGCCAGGGAAAAGAGTCCCCGTTCTCTCCCCCCGCCCTCCCGCTCCCCCTCACAGCCACCGGGCCGGGGGCAGAACCGGGAGGGGAGAACGGGGAAGGGAGAGCCGCCTCCAGCCACCGCCGGCCTTTGGCATCGCTGGCGCGGGGCTTTGTGCCGTGCCGGCGGCGCTGAGGCGGGGCGGATCCGCG